>CM074966.1:6922054-6937054 GCA_037577455.1 Pangasius macronema | reverse complement strand
ACGCGCACTTGTTGCATGGTTGTGCGCTGACTGTGGAGGGGAATGTGGCTTTGAGAGCCGGGGCTGTGCGGGACTGGGAGCTCGCCAAGCCTTTTCCGGGAGCTAGGTGGTATTTCTGTCCCGCGCACACACGGAGCACGAGATGAAGGGAAAGACCATGAGTGTTTACGTGTTTGTTTGTGTTTGCGTTGCAGCCTACGCTTCGTGTGCGCGCGCGACGGAACGTCCTTCGCAATTCCGCCGAGTCGCCTGACGCGCAGCAAGTCCCGGGCCGGTTCAGGACGCGCTCGCGCTCCGGGCTTCGGCCCGCTGTTTGCTTCACGGGGAGTTACGGTAAGAGCCTCGGAGCCTCTCTTCAGTCTACACATGCATCATTCTGTCATTCTGATAAGCCTTATCACGGAAGGATTCGGGCTGGGGTTAGAATTTGTTCAGTTCTGCTCAAGACTTGCATCAAAAATGATTCAGGTTATTTGATACATGCACACATACACATACATATATATATGTGTGTGTGTGTGTGTGTGTGTGTGCGTGTGTGTGTGTGTGTGTGTGTGTGTGTGTGTGCGCGCGCGCGCGCGCGTTCATATCAATTCGGAAATCTTGTCATGAGTCTGTAAAATATCTGTGACTCTCACGGCTTTAACTTACAACTAAATTACAATGAAAGCTGGTTGCACACAATATAAAATCATATCAATATTCAGGGATCTTTAACTGTAGAATAAAATCCATGGACCCCCTCAGTACAGGTGGATTTACTATTCAAATATTCAAATAGCAGGCTCATTAGGTAAAGCTGTACAATATGCTGGGACCTTTTGCTGGAACCATTACATTTCCCCCCCCCCACACACACACTCTTTCCACACACAGAACAACTGCCAAAAAAAAAAAAAAAGATTATATGTGTTTCAAGTTGGTATTATTTAATGGTCCGCATGGTATTTTGTTACTGAGGTTTGGATTAAACACCAATTAAATACAGTTCATCAGTAAAATAAGCGAATATCTATAAGAACTCAATAATAGATGTAATAACTCTTATAATGGCAGGCTGTGGTTTACATCGTTTTAATAAAATGTAAATAAAATAAAATAAATCGCAGACTCCTGGGGGTCCTCGGACCCTACTCCCAGAAGCATGGATGTTTAAACGTTTGGTGTTTGAAAGCCAGCAGTACATTTAATTAAGGAAATTGAACTCTGGAGAGCTTTTGCATTACGTAGTATTGTATCTTCTTTCTTTCTTTCTTTCTTTCTTTTCTGTTTTTAACATTTGAAGCACTTACATTCACAGGCATATTCAACAAACAAACACAGACCTGTTCAAAATGTGCGCCGTCCAAATATGGGTTAGTTCGGTGCTCAATGCTCAAGAAATTTATTATGAATGATTAATGATTATTGATATTCCCACTACTACTCTCTCATTCACGGCCCGTAAGCAGGATCTAAATTTCCGTGAGGTCCACACTGCGGAAAAAGTGACCCGTTTCATTGTTAATATACCACAATGCCTGATGTCTACTACACTGGTGCTAATTTCTAACTGCCATATCTCATACTTCCATTCTTCCATACTTTGAGCTGATGATGTTAGGCGATTTAATGCTGTTAATAGCTATTTAATACTGCTATGAAATAGTTTTAATGGTTGTAAATCATATTTTTGGTCTGCAGTTATCTCTCTTTCTCTTTCCCTGTGTGTGGTCTTGTCCTGCTTTTCTGGCTTGCTTCTTACTAATTATGAGAAAGCACACATTAAAAATACCAGCTAGCAAGCTGACAGTCATTTCAGATGCTCTCACATAACCTGAGGGTATATCACAGCTATGTCAGATACTAACCTATTATATGTGTATTGCATAGCTCCGAACAAGAAGCTAAAGTCTGCAGTATGGTGTTTCTTGAGAGTTAAACATTAAGTCTATGGTCTATTAAGTGTTTTTTCCTCAGCTGCTCTGAGGTCAGGTGAGGACCAGTCGTCACTGCTGATTGGCTAGTTTTGGAACGTAGACTACAATCTGCTACCACATTAGTAGGATGTTGCTATTTCCATATTGAATTTGACAACCGAATACGGGCTCTGTGAGAAGTTAAAAAAACAACTAACTATTCTGAAACTACTCAGGTCCAGACCTTGGTGTCCTCGTAGCTACTCAGTCATGCAGTAATTATGGACTAAACAACCCTTGGTCATCTTTAGACATCAGCAAAACATTTACTCGCCCTGTCACGTTCTCTTTCTCACTTTCTTTGCCCTCTGTTTTTCACAGTTAATAACTATAACACTGTATACAGTTAGCATACACATACTCACACACACACACACACGCACACACACACACACACACACACACACACACACACTTATCTCCCGATCTAGCTTGTTGGCCATGTGGAGAGTAGCTGGGAGACAGCAAGTAAGGAAAGGTCAGTTGATCGATGGGGACCAATTTGACAAATCCCTGTGACTCTTAGGAGGAGGAGTAGCACAGAAATGTTCTATGGAGATTAGGAGATGCAGGGAAAATAGAGGTTTGGAGAAAACAGAGATGCGAAATGACAGATTAAGGCAAGAACTTCTGGAAGACTTTATATACAGCCTTTAGAGCTTGTTTTTATTACAATATACTTAGCAGTAATTCAGTATTCTACCTTTGGGTTGTCAGTATAATTATTATTGTGAGAATATAAACATACTGGCAGTAGAGGTGACATTATAACGGCTTTATACACATGTAAAGTGTTTTGTTGATGAAATTATAATAGTTATCCAATTTTGCAAGATTTGCGCTACTGTAGTTGGCTGCTGTCTTTTAGTCTCATGGACCATATATTCATTTGACTTCACATATAGACTTATATGTACATAATTTGTAAATTTCAAATGGTAATCATCTTACATTTTTATTTAATTTGAAAAAAAAAAGTTTAATGAGGTATTGAAGAGTTTAAGAGTTTTAAATATTTGTTTTAATAGGCTCTGTGTAGCATGCTACAATTTCTTTGTATGTATTTTTATTATTATTAAAGTTAGACTAGACAATTATAGGGATGTGGAAATGTAATATTGGATAAGTTGTTTGTGAAGTGGACGTAGCAACTCACATATGTACAGTTAGACAGTTGCCACTGATGTGTGTATGTATGTATGTGTGTATGTGTGTGTGTGTGTGGGGGTGTCTTCAGGCAATCTCATCTAAAATATCCACAAGATGTGGGGAAATAAATCCACGTGTTTGGATTTAGTCTTGAAGAAAGACTGATGACCAACCCAAAGACACACACAAGCCATGAGAACAGACGAAGGCTCCTGTCCTCTCTGTTGCTCGAAGTATAAACTCAATGCAGTTCGATTGAGATTAGTTGCACTGGCATGACAGGAAGCACTTAGGAAGCAAAGACAGAATCCGGCTGACTATGTGCTAATAGAACACTCCACGAGTGACCATGCATCACGACTGCAGCATTTATCCACACACACACACACACGCGCGCACACACACACACACACACACACACACACACACACATAGGGATGACTTTGTGCTCATACATTAGTATGAGAGAGATTTAGGTATAAAAAATGTAAATGAATAGAAACTTCATTAAAACAGAGATCATGATACTGAGGTGTGTTTTATGAAAGAAAATTGAAGAAATGTTAAAAGGCAAAGATGGAGATAAAAATGAGAGACAGATGGAGACAATTTTTGTCTCCTGTCTCATGGCTTTGCTATAACATAGAGTGTATTTACAAGAGCAGAGATTAAGTCCATGTCAGTCAACAGGTCAGTTGTTAATCCAGTTTACGAGCAATTAAGGTATGTGTGTGTGTGTGTGTGTGTGTGTGTGTGTGTGTGTGTGTGTGTGTGTGTGTGTGTGTGTGTGTAGTAGGAGTAATAAGCACACAAGCAAGCAAGCAATTAAATTTAGCAACTAATTACTATTAGTTTAACACCCTTACTGCTTGAATTTGATGTCTTAGAAGATAAAAAGCGATTTCTGTGTGATGGTGACTATCCAGGACCTGGTCTGATGTTCCTACTTTATCGTCATCCTCCAAATTTACACACTTATGATTTTTGTGTATCTTCAGAAGAGTTAGACTCAAGTAATAAATAGATTATGAAAGTCGTGATTACATTTTCAGAACGATTCAGTTGTATTTTTTTCTTTAATTAGTTTCATTCTTTTAGGGAATTTTGGACTGGGACAAAATATGACTAATATAGTATACCATAATAATTACATATGAACTAATTATGTACAGCATTACCACTATGCTGTACTGCAATATACTCTACACACACACTCACACACACACACACACACACACACACACACACACACACACACACACACACACACATGTATTTCTAGATGCGACAAGTCATTTTAATTATGCACATTATTTTTAGAGTTATACACGCCTGATTGCTATAGATGTATATCTATAATATAACGTTCTTATAATTTTTGGGATTTGAAGATTATTTTTATTTCAGTTCATCATCTATACTGTATTTTAATAGCTTTTTTTTTTGGTATTCTGTATCTTTTTATTTTAAACCGTTCTCTGTTTTATGGATTTTTGGATTGATCTATTTGGACTGTATAAAATAAAATGAAACACAACATACAGTAAAAGTGAAAAAAGGCACATAAATACAGTGTAAGCTTGACTTTTGTTTTGCCCCGAATGATAAGGTCTCTCCTTATTCCACACTCCTTCACCATTGTGCTTGTTTTTGGTCAGTGAGGCTCTAGATCCATATCTCAGGCCACCGGGCAACACAAGGCCCCAGCGAGTGTGTAATGCTTCTGATTGTACTGGGAGATTGTGGTTGTGATAGCTATACTGATTGACTTGTACACAACAGAACATAAATCAAACACAAACACAAACAGAGAGAGAGACACACACAGAGAGAGAGAGAGAGAGAGAGAGAGAGAGAGAGAGGGGTGTAGCTACACATTAACCTTATTATACACACATACACGCTGTGTTTTGTCTTTTGGTTGTGGTTATGGATATAGTCAGTGGAGAATTCTATAATTTGATTTAATTATGATATAACACTTAATAAAAGTATTGCAGAATTCTTCTAGTTAGATTACAATTTCTTTAACTGCACACAATTTATTTATTTATTTTTTTAAAAACATTCATTTGCTTTGTTTAATAGCTTTTTTCAGTGTATAGTCCTGTCATGCTCTCAGTGGTATGTATTTACCATGTGGTCCTCCTCAATGTCCTCCTAAATGTCACAAACCCTAAAAGAATACATAAGTGGTACCTCAGATTGAGTGGAGTGTTGCTGATTGGTGACCAAGATGAAGCACTATTGACTGGTAACTCCTGCCGAAGGATAACCGTGCAGTCCTGAGGCCAAACCCACTGTGGCATTTAATACACTACCATAGCAGTTGCTCCACTTACTGTGTGCGTGTAAGAGTGGACACCCGCACGCTACCTCTCAAGTACACACACACACACACACACACACACACACATACACACTCTCGAGCTGTATCCTAGATCAATATAAAATGACTCTTGAGTGGAAAAGAACATCTGGAATCAAAAAGGAAGCAGAGACATCAGGGGAGAAAATGTTAGACCGGTAGGGGGAGAGAGAGGAGCTAGCAAAACATCAGCAACACACAGATTATACTTAAAACGAATGGAGGCAGAAAGGGATGCAGAAAGGGGGGTTACAGAGACCAAAGAGGGACGGAAAGAGAGAGAGAGAGAGACCTCAAAGGCATTTTATAAGTAGGATATAATTTGTAAAAAAAAAAAAAAGAAAAAAAAGTGGGGGGGTTGCACTACACTAAAGAAGATCTACACAGGGGAGACATAAGAGACAAATAAGAAAAAGGCAAAGACAATCTAAAAGGAACAAGGGGGACTGAAAACAGTAGAAGGGTGGGGGGCAAAATTTCCATCAGGTTTTCAATTGGGGAGGATCAATAGTGTATTAGAGCTCACCTTGACCCCTCAGCTCCCCCTTCTTCTGGTCCTGCCTCACAGGCCAAACCACTCGCACGACACGGCAGGGGGCTGCATAAGGGAGCGACTGCATTACTGATTCCCTCTCTGTGACCAAAGTGGCAGAAAATGGCAGAATAAAAATTGTGAAAGTGAAAAGTGAGACAGAGAGGAGACAGGAACACATCGTGTACGTGTGTAACAAAATGTACAGTTCTGTTCATCTGTGTGCGCCATTTATCGACCGAAAATCATAATTAAGTAAAGTTTAAACAGAAAATGAAGCACATTTCCATGTGTCTTATGGCTCAGGTTCATTGGACGTGAGAGAAAAGGGTTTTGTGCTGAGATACAGAAGCCTTGCTGATAATTAGCTATCAATCACTTGTAACCTTCTTCTCTTCTAAATGAATTACGTTTCATTTTAAAATTAATGTAAGCATTTTACATAACACGGATACACAGAATGCAAAAAAAAAGGCAATTGGGAAAACTTTAGAGTGATAAAGGACAATAGGACAGAGGCAGGAGATGATTGGAAAATAGGAAAAATTTGTATGGTTCAGGAAATTGGTATTCAAACAAAGAAACAAGAAAGAAGGAAGCTCATAAAGAAGTGGAAGAGAGGGGCCTAACCCTCAATTTTATGCCATTCCTCATGTCACCTCAGTATATAATAGTCAGTGATGTCTGATATAATTTTGGACACATTAAAAGATCCTGTTCAATAACTTGGACGATTATTTCTCGATTCTATTCCCGAGCTAACGTTGGCGTCTCTCTCTCTCTCTCTCTGTCTCTCTCTCACACACACACACACACACACACAAACACAGAGAGAGAGAGAGAGAGAGAGAGAGAGAGAGAGGGAGAGAGTGAGTGCCTGACACCAGAACGTGGCATGCAAGCAATGTCCCTTGCTGAGGGGAGAAAAGAAGAAAAGGGAGGAAAAAAAGGAATCGATCGCCAGGGACAGTGGTGCGCGTCGGAGGATCGTATCTTGTCAAAATAATATATTACCCTCATCCCCGGCTGATCGATGCGGTGGATTAGGAACGGAGGGCTCTCTCCCTCTCTCTCTCTCTCTCTCCCTCTCTCTCTCTCTCTCTCTCTCTCTCTCTCTCTTGCTTTCTCTACTGGTGCCTAGTGCAGTTTAATATTTACCTCCGTCAAGGAACAGCCGCGCTCTACTAATTGATTCCGACACCGGGGGCTCGTTTTTCCGACACTGCGGGAAGAAGAGTGTACAGTGTGCGAGAGTGGAAAAAAATGGTAAAAGTGAGAGGAAAGGGAGAAAATAACTCACCATATGAGATACAGCGCTAACGGGGTATCCATCAGAGCTTGACCAAAAATGCACAGATGTAAGTTGTACTAAAAACTGGACACGAAGTGAATGCCAAGACATAGAAGAAAATAAACAATTTCGAAAATAACTGGATAACAATGAGGGCAAAGTTTAGGCTCTAAACTGTACTTTCCTTGTCGCTGGAGTCGCTTTTGTATCTTTAGTGCATTACATGGTAATGTGAATGCAGTTTGCCTTTAAATATGATTTAAGGTGCATTATTGGATCTTAAGGAGCACTCTTGGAGCCTTTAAAGGAATACTTGTACCTTTCCACGTAGTAAATGATACACTATATGGAGAAACTTTTGTGGACACCTGACTATCACACCCATATGGTTCCTGCGCAAAGTGTTGCCTCAGAGTTGTAGAATGTATTTGAAACTAAGGGGCTCAAATCTGTTCCAGCATGACAATGAGCTCCATGAAGACATGGTTTGCCAAGGTTGGAGTGAGAGAACTCATGTGGCCTGCACAGAGCCCTGACTTCAACCCCACAGAACACACTTGAGATGAACTGGAATGCTGAATACACCTCGCCTGACATCACTAAGGCTCTTTGGCTGAATGGGCAAATCCCTACAGCCACGTTCCAAAGTGTAGAAAGCCTTCCCAGAAGAATGAAGGTTATTGTAACAGCAAAGCAGGGTCTAAATATGGAATGGGATGGTCAAAAAAGCACATATGGGTCTGAAGGTCAGATGTCTCCAAACATATGTCCATATAGTGTACATAAGGTATAAAAGATGTACCCTTGAGGGTACCACACCAGTGACAAGTAAAGGTACCTTTTTTCCAGCAATAAGTAAAGAATGAGAACTGAATGTAGGAAGTGGTATGCATACTGTGAATACACTCTTAGGGAAACATTGTTTAAATGTAGAATTCATGAGCGGTCTTTGATTGTCCTTCTGGAGGAATCCCTAAAGGTTCTATGTAGAACCTTGGTTTCAGGAATGGTTCATGTAAAACCCCTTTTAGGAAGATTTAGGAACTAGCCTAAGAAGCCTTGAAGATTTCTTCACCTTCAGAAATCAATGTACCTTTTCCTTGTCGCTGGTGTGGTACCATTAAGGGTACATCTTCTGTATTTTTTTTACCTGGGAGAGTGTATGTGGTGTACTATTAATTAGCTTTTAAAGAGTAAAGCTTTTAAGGTGCACCAGTGGTCCCTAAGGTCCAATTATGTACCATAAATAAATAAATAAATAAATTGAAAAGTAATAGATACATACTGAAGGTCCAAAAGATGGCCCGTTGCTGTTACCACCCCAGTGACAAGGCGAGATCAGTTTGGTACCTTTATTTTTGAGAGTCTAGAGAAAGATGGAAGGCAAGGGTTGACGATCCAGAAGAGAGAATGAGGGTGCATTAAGGCAAGTGACATAAAGATAACCAGCAAAAGACAAGAAACATGGCAAGGGAACAGATGACAACAATAAAAAAGAAAAAGGAGAGCTAAACAGCAGGGAAGAAAAAGGAGGTGACAGTGACATAGAGGCGGGAGAGACAGAACACACAAGAAAGGAGGGAGAGGGAGTAAGCCAAAGAAGGACCATATTTTCTGTTGAAGGAAAGTGGCTGTCACCTTGTTCCGCCAGTAAAGAGTGTAGCTATAAAATACAAAACACGGGCAGGCTACAGTGGATGACGTATGTGTATATCTAGGCTTTGTCAATATTTCCTTCTTTCCCTGTCTCTCTCTGTCTCTCTCTCTCTCTCTCTCTCTCTCACACACACACACACACACACACACACACTCATACACAAAAGTTTCAGTGGATGTGGAAGCTCTTACTGCAAAAACACAGCAGACAAAACCATTTTACAAAATAGAGGAAATATTAATCTGATGAGTTGTTATCCGGTTAGTTCCAAACAATGTAAAGACCCACATCATACTTATCAAGTAGATGTATTTCCCACCTATTCTCTATGTAAACGGACTGCTAAACCCTCCTGGGCCCCCCATCTGGCTTCCTTGGTTGTTCACCCATGACACTGGGCTGCATATGACTTGACCTGAACCAAACAAGCCCCAAATTATCCTCAGTAACCACATAAGAAAGTGTAAGATTATTATTTTTCATTTAAACTATGTAGTTTGTCTTATGGGAGCTGACATTTAACTAAGGATCAATAGATAGATAGATACATGGATAGAAAAATGCAATTTTTTTTTACACTAGTATTCTGCGCTGTACTGTCTACCTCCCTCAGGGCCTTCCTTCGGTGTGTGGCTCTTTTGTATAATCTTAATATTTAATCAATCTTTATTATCAATCTCTCTCTAGTCACTGACTTAATCGTTCATCAAAGCATGCAAATGTCTATGTCTTATCTAAATAACTGACGTAAAATCGTTGCTGTTTTGTTGGACAAATGGACTTGATAAACTTTTGAATAAAAGAAAGATGCCTAGACAAAGAGATATAATAATAATAATAATAATTAAAAGCTTAGTACATGAAGCTTTCTTCAGAATCCTTATGCCTAGTTTTGTCTGCAAGCCTTCAAGATGAAACCCATCACATCTAATTCATACCATCAAATCTGAAAAGGAAATGTTTTTTTATTATTATTATTTAATGTTTTGGTCTGTAAAATAGTCCTTTTGCCAAAACAAGTGCATTAAAATGATCTTTCAGTTGTACCCAGCTAACACAATGTATGATTCTTGACTAAGGCTTCATAATCCAAACAATTCCTTGTATTTACAATCCTAGTGTTACAGTGCTGTAAAGCAATTGACCAGGAAAACCTGCTGATAGGGCTAACCTATCTGAAGAGATATAGCCATTTGTTCCAAGAAGTGCCATTGTGTTGGCAAGCAAGAGTTTCTCTCAATTATAGCCTTCTAAAAATGTTTCAAGCAGGTTTTCGTTGGCTTGCTTTAGGCTTTCTGTAATGTACAATGCAGTTGATAAGCCACATGCAGTTTTTTGCATGATTTCCATCACCTTGGCTAAGTCTCTGGCAGTTTATGCGCTGAGATGTGTTCCTCTGCTTGATTCAGTTGACAAAGTGAAACCCTCCATACCCATTACGTGTGCCGTGCCATATGCTGCCCTTCATTATGGGTGTAATACAATAAATCCCATAATGATGAAGCCACTTGAGCAGGCCCTTGTCCAATTAGGTTCCTCTTGGGCAGACAGACTTCTTTTCTTTTCGTTTCCATCAGTGATTTAGCAGGGGCATGTTTGTTGGCGGGAGGCACAGTGGAATAGCGGGTAGTGTTGCCACCTCACAGCTCCAGGGCCCATGGTTCAGACCTAAGCCCAGGTTTCTGTCTGTGCAGAATTTCACATGTTCTCCCCTTGTCCAAGTGGGTTTCTTCTGAGTTCTCCAATTTCCTCCTAGCTCTCCAAAAAGCATAGGTGGATTGGCTGTTTTAAATTGCCGCTAAATTTGACTGAGTGTGTGAAAGTGCATGTGTGGTGCCTGGGATGGACTGTCTGATCCAGGGTGTGTACCCGCTCAGTGTTCCTGAGCAGGATAAAGTGGATACTATCATTCCATATGTCTTTGTTGAGCACTTTTCTGGTCAAACGGTTTGGTGTGCATTATGGCAGAGATTGGACATAGGACTGGTATGCCATCTTTGGAGCTGGGGGAGTGGGAGGTAGTGTATGAATGTATGATTCCACACTGACCTCCATCACAAATTGTGGAGAAAGAAAAATGTTGAGAGTATCATTAGGAAAACAGAAGCAGTATTTGACATCTGGCTGCAATCTCAGCTGTTTGCATTTACATTTGCTCAATTGGCAGAATCTTTTATACAAAGCAACTTGCAATAGAGCAGAGGAGGGTTAAGGACTTTGCTCAAGGGTCCAACAGTGATAGCTTGGTATCAGAATTCAAACTCATTATCTCCCAATCAGCAGTCCAGAACCCTAACTACTGAGCCACCCCATCCTTGTTTGCTTTGACAGGGCACTTGAAGTGATAATCCACTGCTTTATGCACACAAACAGCAAAGCCAGTCTGATAGACTTTACTATGAGTAACTCCATCTAAATGGCAGATATTACGTTAGAGATTACAGTGGCCTAACACTATACACAATAGAGAATTTGCCATCATAGGCTATTGTCCTTAAGAGAACCAATCTGGGTCCCTTGCTATTAGATCCTTGACTGCATATTAGATACACGACTATTACCACCCTGCAGCAAAGGCATAATGGGTGTATATGGCATGTGCATGATTATCATTTCAAATCCAATTATATAAATATTTTACAGCCCAGTGAATTGTGACTAGATGTCTTGCATTAGCATCATAGTTTTTCCATGGCGCACATACAACACCAGGCACAATTTTCCCTGTCACTACTTGCCACCACGTCGAAAGGCACACAAAGGCAACTCACTACAGGAGTTCTTGAAGGTAGGAATGGTACTGAGCACAGTCTTAAGGCTTTCCAACAATGATAATGCCTCATTAGATAACACAAGGCTATCTACACCCAGTCAGCAGACCATACAAAGGTATAGCATTTTCACACAGTTTTTAACTGACGTTTCAACAGAAACCAGTTACGCCCAAAAATGATCTCAGAGCCAGAATTCTGATTTCTTCCACATTGCATTGGTCAGATACTTTCCCGACTTCTGACATGATGGAATGTTGGTTTCCACAAATGTTAGTCTGTGTGTGGCAAATATAAAAGCAAACTTGTATCTGGGAGTCTGGGAGTAAAGTATAAGTACACTATATGTAGACAAAAATTTTACTGAGTGGACAAGAGTGGACATTCAGTGGACAAGAGGTTCTTGGCCTTTTGAATATGTGACTTGCCCTTTGAATATCCTACATTATTTTCCACCAAAGGTACTACTGGATTTTGGATTCAAGCAGAATCATTTTCTGTGATTCTTCTCATTCAGACTTGCATGATGACATAATAAGACATCGGGCTTTGTGTTCTTTTGACAGGCCTTGTAGATGAGCATGAATTTCAAAAGATAAAAAGTAGCTAGTGGGCAAAGGTTCAAACCACCAAAATAGGGCTATCATGCTTGTGTCATTATCAAGTATCTCACTAGTTCTTAGTGTTTAGCATCCTGTGGTTCTCCTGTTGGTCTGTCTGTCTGGTTTGTTGATGACTTCATTTTGTTTTTGCCTGTCTGTGTGTTGATGTACCAAGTCTGATTCTTGAAATTAACTCTATAAATACGCTTCAAGTACGCACGTCACCTACACACGTGTGCACAGGTTTACATGTTACACATCACTAACACACTGGTGCATTTACACCTCTCGAGTGGTTTATAAAATTAACAGTTGTAGATGCGGTGGTAATGCTGTAATACACTGCAATACTTTGCAGATAATGGTTTTTGGAATTTGTGGGACCTTATGAATGCATATATTTAGATATTTTCACAAACGTACTTAAGCTTAAACAGACATACATTACTTACTTTCATAACTACATACCCAATAATTAATAGCAGTTAGAATTGTTTGATTGTTTTCGAGATTAGATTCATTTGACCTACATTTCACCTACATAATTTAATTTCATTTGAGAAATGTGTAAAAAAAAGGACTTTTGAAGCTGCTTCAGAATCAACGATGATACATATTCAATATATAATGATATTTGTGATACTACTAAATATTACACTACTACAGGGTTTAGCACTGTACCATGTGTAACACACCTCATTCAACACAGCAGCTATGTACTGAGATGTAGCCCAGGTCCACATGCTTGCCTTGTAGTCGAACTCTTTGCACTCTGTAATGTCCTATAATGCAAATGCAAAAAGACGAAGGGATAAAATGAATACATACTAATTGTGTGGAATAACTAATGAACTGTCTGATTTTCATATAGTAGCCACACTTGTGTTGCTTCTTCCTATTTTAATGGGTAAAATAATTTATTGTGTTTAGATAGCAGCTATATGAAATAGCATTTTCATACTGAAATGGGGTTACATGAATAGTGTACATAAATAAATCTGACTTTTAGGAAAAGGGACAGGATTGCATTCATTGCATGAAGTTGCACTCCTGATGGTTAGTAAATATAGTTTAATATGAAAAGACTTTTCATCTAGATGCATTTAAAAAAAAAAAATAATCGAATGCGCTTTTTCTGTAGGCTAGATCCTATTGCCATCACAAATGTCACATGTCACATGTATGTCATAAATTTTAAGCCCTTCTGATGTCACACTGAAACATGTCTTGATTGTTTTCGAGCAAACAGGAAAAGTAATTCTGGAATTTTCCCAAACACAACTGAGCACGCAAATAACATGGCTTTCATCTATCAGTGCGGCTCGATGATGTATTTGTATTTTTTTTTTTTTTTTGGTTCACTCCGCCTTGTGTTTTCCTTTCTCCAAATCTCTATTCGCGTGTGCACCCGTTCTCCACCTCCATCTATCCATCCATCCATCCATCCATCCATCCCTCTCACCCATTTTTCTCTTCAAGTGTGTCTGTCTGTATTTTCCCATCTATAGTCTTTATTTAGCGCTGGCGGTGGGAGCTCAGGGAGCGGTAACAGAAGTGTCAGGTGTCATTATTCGTCTAATTCCGTAATCCGTCATCGCGCACTCCCGGCGCACGCGGCGTGTTATGGCGCGGACAAGGCGCGTGCAGTTAGGCGCCTGGCTAGAGATTCGATTTGACACGCGCAGAGGTGGGCTCGCGCTGGAGGGGTTCAGGGGTGTACAGGAGTGGAAATGAGGTCTTGAGTTGGCTGGAGACAAAGAGGGCATCGAGATAAGAGTGCATCCAGAGAGGGGCCGATTTGGGCACTTTTTCACATTTGGGATACACACTAGCACTAGAGTTGACTATCATATGTGAGTTTATAGTGCCTCTAGCTACAAATCTACAAATACACTGCACCAGGTTTGCAGAAGTGAGGCCTTAATCCTATTTAATAAAAGATGCAGCAGTACTTAGTTACTGTAGTATGTACATGGTATTTTGTTTTAGACTAGATTATAGACTTCCAAATAGGCAAAAAAGAAATAAACCTAACACAGAGTTAAGTGTAAACTAACAATGGGCTCACATTTGGGTTCTGGACTCTGTCTGAATAGTTAGTTTCAGGTGGATATGTAGTTAGTGAGAGTTATTTCCTCTTGTTCCCTCACATTGTCAGTGGCAATTTGTATGGGAACTCTCAAGTCTCAGCTCCAAAAGAGATTAACACGCTCAGGCTAAACGAGATCTTAAATCCAATTACCACTGCAAGACCACACCATACCACAACTGCACATCTTTAGGGATGAAGAGTTGGAGTTATAGGTCGTGGCTCTTCTTTGTCATTCTTCCAGACCATGGAAGCACGCTCACAGTTGACAGTCACGTGTAAACACTTTGAATGACGTCGAGGTCACATTAGTTGTTTTTTCTGTTTTTCCTCAGATTTTTTTTAATGTGTAAATTTGAAGCAGACTGTTACATCAGATGAATATAGCCTGGACAAACATCACGGCTTTTTCATTAGCATCACTGTAAAAATGACAGAGGCTGTTTATCTGATTATGAACCAACTTTTAACCGAATGCTTGTGTGATAGTTTGGTTCGGATTGTGTCTTAACCGATGTCATTTAAGATGCATTTTACCCAAAAATCAAAGATCAAAGATATCTATTTTAAGAAGAAAAACTGT
>CM074966.1:6914554-6917054 GCA_037577455.1 Pangasius macronema | reverse complement strand
TCGGATGCTTGTGCACTAGTGGCAAAAAAATATATAAAATAATAAAGCCATCATTGCAAAGATGAATATTCATTTGAGAGTTCAGTGGTGCGGAAATCTACATGGAGAAAATTAACATAGTCACCAGAGTTTTAACATTAAGATACCGTACAGGTCTGAATACCTGCCACTTAGACAGATGAGGTCCAGTGGTTCAGTTTTGCTGGAACAGAAATGTTTTTGTTTTTATATTTTATACATGCATGAAATACATGCATACATTTGCATTTGTGTATTAGTTTTTGTATATATATATATATGTATATAAATGTCACTGTGCCATTGAAGAAGGTTGGAGGTTGGGATGCTAGTTTGAGTATAACTACACAAACCATTTTATGGAGAAGGTTCAGAGCCTCCATTTGATGCATCTGATGAATCTCACAGTTTTTTTATATATAAAAAAGTCACCAGCTGTACTGAATGTAGCGCCGCATCGGTAAGGCATAACCTGCATGTATATACAAAACGCCAGACAATTAGCCCTGGAGTATATCACGTGATGATACTGATACTGATACTGATATCCATAATAAGAGACCTTCAAATGCGTCATGTCACATCTCGACACGACGTGTTGGTGCGCGTGGGTGTGAAGTTTAAGGTCCGCTCGCCCGGCGCAGCCTGTTCCTTTTTCGCTTCCCCTCTCTCTCTTCCCTCTCGCGCGGGTTTTTGATCTCTCAGTCGCGAGATCAAAGGCGCTCTCTGGCTATTAGTCAGCGCAAGCCATTGATCCCGCATCGATCGGCGCGAGACACAGCCGCCCCGTGAACAACGCGCGAGCCTCCCCAAAGCTCTCCCGCGCGGAAACATAGAGCGAGGAGAGGGTGTGTGTGTGCGTGTGTGTGTGTGTGTGTGTGTGTGTGTGGTGGGGGTGCGACTGGCTGGTGTGTGTGTGTGTGCGTGCATGCGTGTGCGCGCGCGCGCGTGCGTGCGTGCGTGCGTGTGTGTGTGTGTGTATGTGTGTTTTTCTCTGACTCTGGTCGAAGCAAGCTCGAGCTTTCTCTTTGCCGCGGGACATGAAACAATGAGGCTCGAGCCAGTTTTAATAAAGCGCGCTTTCCCCGCTTTCAACTCGGGCGCAAGGCGGACGAATCGGCAGCGGAGAGCGATCGATAATTAATGACGATGAATAATTTAACCCTATCGATTGATACTTTTTCTTCCTCTTTCCCCCTTCTTTTCCTTATATCTTAAGGCCCACGTTCTGTGAGACAGACTACCGGTACCGCCTGCTCGCGCGCTCCATCAGCTCCTGTTTAATTTGAGCTTCGCTCCGTCTTTCTCAGCAGCTCGGCACAACTTCACTTTTACTTGCACTGTCAAGCTTATAATTTAATTACTCACTCATTTTTAAAATGAGCTTGTAGCGTATAGGGATACATCATTTGAAAAGTTTGAAACACTGCATAGTTTAGGGCCTAACTATAAGTCCATGCACTGTAGACTACCTTTCCCTGTCTCTGGAGTGGTGACATCAAGGGTACATCTTTTCTACCTTTAGTATGTATAGCTTTAAAATAGTTTAAGGTGCATAATTCAACCTTAAGGAATAAAGGAAAGCTTTCCTCTAAAATGAACCTGAGAAATGAAGGGTATAGGGTGCAATCCCGAGTCCGTCTTCTTTCCCTCTGAGGGTGCATGTGCATGTGGTGTAACTTTAATGAGCTAACTTTAAATTACACTTACAGGTAAAAAGATGTACACCTGATGGTACCATCCTATCGACAAGGAAAAGTAGAGTAGTAGCTTTATTTCTGAGAGCGTAACTCCATAGGATCCAAACCAAGACTATGATTGTCAGTAAACTTGAATTAGAAGTGCCATGAACCTCCAGTAGACCCTAGTTTAGGGTAAGAGGCTACTCTCTGTACACGGACACTCTAGCAGCATGTGCTGGTTATATGATCTGCGTGTTTATGCGTGTGGCAGTATGATTAGACGGATTCTGCTGAACTCCTGGGACTATTTCAATACTCTTTCATTCATCTTATGACAGATGAAACCGATGGTTTATGGGCTCGACATTCATTCTGAGACTTTTTGAACTCTTTTAAAAGTCTCTGATTCCTCCACGTTTTCAAACGGTTAAAATGGTTGCAAATAATAAATGCTAGATAAACTGAGTTTTTGCAACTGTTAGGCTTAATATGCATTTTTTGCAGGTGTAAGTTCACCTTTTTTTTTTTAATTCTTGCTACAGAAGGGTACATCTTTACACAATTACCTGCTGTAAATACATCTATGAATATAATTTAATTTACAACAGTGAATGCATATATTGTAAATATATATTGGTGTTAAAAAAACACATACATACATATACACACACACACACACACACGCACACACGCACACACACACACACATATATATATATATATATATATTGAACCAAATATGACTTAGGCAATTATGCTATGAGGCTAACCATATATATATATATATATATATATATATA
>CM074966.1:6892164-6906045 GCA_037577455.1 Pangasius macronema | reverse complement strand
TTTTTTTCCTTCTCCTTCTTATACTGTTATGTTTTCTTTTAAGCTCCCACCATTTGTGCCTTGGTTCTTCCCATTCATTTTGTCCTTGGCAGTTCTTCCCATGTCCTACTTTCACTTTTTCATAAAACAATTTTTTTTTTACTTTTTAGGTTCACTTTCTACTTCTTTTTACTTGTTTGTTTCTGATAAAGTTTTTAAATGTTATTCCAAAATAACAGTTAACCCTTTACTGCATGGTGTTGCCATATGGAAACTATTAATTTATCTCCATTTTTTTGGTATAGACAATAATAAAAAACTACTTTTTTCTATGTAACTGGAAAAAGGGGGCTTGTTATAATAGTAAGTCATGAATNCAAGACATTATGATACTTTCCACCACTGCACATTGTTGCCATATGGCAACAATTTACAAACTACCCCCCTAAAAAAATTTTTTACTTTTTTTTTTAAAATATATTTTTATTTTTTTAACTAATTAAAGTAATAAAAATCCATGAAAATATTTTTGATGCAAATATAATAATTCATGCAGTAGAGGGTTAACTTTAACTTAACCTAGGTGTCCAACATTTTCCTTATGTATAGAAGAAAGCCTTTGCTTGGATATTTATTTAAAAAAATGTGCTACTTTCCAAAGAACGCATGTATTTTAAATAGCTTTGGCGAAAGAATATGTCAGTAGGAATACGTAGTATGTCAGATTGAGCCTTACAGCGTGTTTAGTATTTGTCCTGTAAACCTTTAATACACAAAACTGAAATGCTGATGGGCTTGGAGCATGAATGATGAAGCATCTTGCATATCAAACCAACCCCAATCTTTTTCTTGCATATTTAAATCCTTTCCCAGATAATTCCATCTTTCAGCCATCTTTCTTCCTATTCTCTCCCCCTAACCCCCCACCGCTCCACCCCTCCCTCTGCTCTGTCTTTAATAGACACTGTCATGGCTGCTAATGGTTATGAATTGGTGCAGGCCATAATTGGCCTCTTTGATTAGCCTATTCTAATTGCTCAATTAAGGGACAGTGCTCAATTGCCATGCAAGCAAAGCGTACAAATCACTGGTGTGGCAGCTTGCATTATGTGCACATGTGTAGTCTACTGAGCTGAACAGAAGGAACCCAACCATAAAGTGCTTTGAAATTTGAGAAGGGATATAGCAGGGCAAGGTAGCTGAAACCAAAGACGTGAACTTTTTCTGTAATACACGGCATATGCAACTTGAATATACCTGAATATATTATTCTAAATATATATTATATGTTATATGTATTACTCACTTTAGCAGAAAGTTGTGTCACAGTAGCTAAAGTTTAGAGCTAAAGTTTGCACATCAGCACAATGGAAAGAAAATCAGCATTGCTGTAATGCTGATATAATGGACATTGCGTCACTCGCTGTCACTCAGACTCTGGCCTAGTTCCACAAAAGGACTATATTTATATTAATGTTTATATTTTCTAGAGAGCATGTTTAAGATGGTTACAAAATGTATGTTTAAAAATCTCCATTGAAACAAACAGGATTCTGAAATCCCATGGTTCATCATTAAATCATATATTATCACATAATATCATATATAATGTTGGTCATGTATGCCAAAAATGAACCCATTCCTCAGCGTAAAACTGAAAATGTATTTTCCTGCCTGGTCATTTTTAGGTAAAGCTGTTATTTTTGAAAAGTCAACAGTATGGTTAGCTCGTATAGAAAACATTATGATTCTAGGCTTATTGGTTCTTCTCCTTTTCTCTCCTCACATTTTCCTGATAATTATCTCTCTTAACTCTGAACTCTGTTTCCTCTCTGTCATGCTCCAGGTACTACTACAACAAGCGCATTTTGCACAAGACTAAAGGAAAGCGCTTCACCTACAAATTTAACTTCAGTAAGGTGGTTCTAGTGAACTACCCGCTGTTAGACATGGCCAGCTCTCCTTTCCTGCTAGCGCAGAACCACTTCAACGGAGGGGCAGCTTCAGCAGACTGCAGCCCCATGACCCCGGAGGTGTGTGAGAATTAGTGGATGACCTATACTTAAACCTATACTTCGCTGTATTCCTAAAATAAGTACTGTATATGTGAATTTAATCACGGTACAATTCTTATCCATGTGCTGTATTCGTACAGAGGTGTATGATGTCTATACAGTGTATACAGTAATCTAGATATAGTGCAGTATTGGGATTAAAGAGTGTTATAAAGAATAAAACCAAACTCTTATAGGGTCGCTTTATTGACTGATAATCATCAGTAATTAATCATAACCATATGATGGATCACTGAACATCCAAAAAGCACTTAGGAACATCTTAGGAACTCAGCACACCACCTATAGACTTTGCAAACAGAATTGGCCAAATGTAAGGTGTAAGTAATTGGGTCATGAGGAGCTTAGAGAGGGACATAGGTGAGTGGCTAGGCTGGTGATGCCGAACACTGATAGCAGGGGCAGTGCCCAGAGATATATCAACCTATCAGAATACTCCACAGCTTAGCTATTAGGTGATTTTAAAATGTTAACTTTAATTATGTTTTTTTTTTCATGATCCATCAACTATATCACATCATGAGACTGTATGCAGTCATGTCATTTGCAGCTAACAGTGTATACGGCTTTTTGAATGGGGACATTGTGTGAAAGTGATCTAGAAAATGGGGTCAGATAGAGAGACGGAATAAAGGGAGGGGGAGCGCTGAAGTAAGGTGAAGGAGAAAGAAGAGAGAAAAGTCAAAGAGGGAGTTAAGAGGCCTTAAAACCAAAGAAGATATTTATCCCTGCCATCTCATTCTCACCTTGGCTGGTGTATTCATTGATGGTATTGATTTAAAAAAAGAATATAAGAAATTAAAGAAGAAAGAGAATATTAGATCGATTCGCCAATGAATACGGGATAGTCGCGGCGAAGTGCGAAGTGACAGATCGTGACTTGATCACTGGATGGTGGTGTTAAAAAAAAAAGTTTCTGCTGTGACTCCAACTAACAGAACTGTGGAAGAGTTAACGAAGAAAAGAACATTTGATTTCTTCCTTTTCTTTTTTTCCTTGCTTTCCTTCACCTGTTCTCATGTGTCCTTTTTGTTCATTCCTCTTTACTCTTAACCTCTCAGGCCTTGCAGTCTTTATTCCCTCGCTTGCCTGATTCTGGACGCGGAACTGCTCTGTTTGACCGAGCCACAGCAGCCCCAGAGGGCGATAAGCTCAGATTGGACACGTTTCCATTCCTTGGTTCAGGTGAGTGAGAAACACGCAAGAAGAAAATGATGAACAGTGGAGAGAAGAGTGGGACAGACTAGAGTTTTTTAACACTGTGAAGCCTGTATCATTATGAACATACAAATACACAAACATACAAATCATTATGAATATACATATAATATTTTTTTGTAATTGGTTAATGCATTTATAGCAGTTCTATAATCTCTAATAACATTTTGTAGAGTAATAATAATAATAATAATAATAATAATAATAATAATAGTAGTAGTAGTAATAATAATAATAATAATAATAATAATAATAATAATAATAGCAATAATAATAGTAATAATAATAATAATAATCAAATGCTAAATTTAGCCTAGTTTCTCAAACATTTTAGGATTTAGGAGACAAAAGTACAGATATATCTTTATTTATGTACATATCCTTTTATTAAATATATCTACAATATAAATGATAAAAATAAATAAATTATAAAATAATTTATAATCATGAGTAACCTAAAAAAAAATCAATCACCCTAATTATAGTATTCCATTATTACATTATAAATATTATTAATAGAATATAATTCTTATACATATTAAGTTAATATTGAGTTAATTATAGAGTTACAGTAATTATAGTACAGTTTTTCTAAAGAAAGGTTATAAAATGCCTACAAAGCACAGGCACCAAAGCATATTTACACAAGTAACCTAAAATCATTAGAAGTGTAAGAGACACTTATAGTCAGAATTATAATGACTGTGTCAGATTTTGTTCTTCCAAATAAATAAATAAGTAAATAAAATAAAATAAAATCATAGCTGAGGAATCACAAAGGCTAAATTAAAATTCTTCAAATCAAGTTGAAATTCCACTGGTGGTCTGATTGATCAAAGATTTTCCTTTCCCTTATGTTCAGACGTGAGCCGGTCTGTGTGTCCGATCTCCTCCTTCTCCTCACTTGCTCACAGTAGCTCTAATTACACACATTCGATTAGATGAAACGTGCTGGACGTCAACTTACTTAATTCATTCTAAACTAAAATAATTGATTAGAATTGATTCATATGAACAGCAGTTTTATTGCTTATTACTCATTTCTCAATCGTATGTAGGCACAGGTATAAAACTTCACATGAATTTTTATCTTCATCCTTTAAATATATGGCTGAGAAATGAATGGAAATACGTGGAGGGATTGTGCCTTTCTCTTTAAGCTGATAACTGATGCAAAGTGTAAAGGAATTTCATTGGAGAAGTTCAAACCCCAGTTCTCATTTCAGCCTGTCACTTTTCATACAATATGGCTTGTGCATTTTTCTATGTTGTTCTATGAGGTGTGGGAATCAGTTACTGAGGTACAAGAACTAAAAAAGTAAAAGAAATGTGTGCTGGAAGAGGAAGCGCTGTCTTCTGTTTCAGTCATTAAGCAGAATCATATCTTGATTCGATCCTAGGCGTTCGTTTGTCATGTTAATGCTAGTTTACATTTGCATTTAGAAAACTTATTTGAATTTCAAAGGCTGCGTTTCAGCACATCCTCTGTGAGAGGTCATAAAACTGTCAGTGTGTGTACACTCCTTTGTCTAGTCTATATGTGCTTTAAACTATCGGTGCATCAGAATGTGTGTGTTGGTGTGGAGCACGTGTGTGTTTTTGTGTGTATGTGTACATACCTCTCCACCCCAACTTGCCCCCCTTACTTTGTTTGTCCTCAGGTCCTATTCCTTCCTCCTCCCCTTTTTACCCTGATCTCACTCCCATGTGTCCTCCCTGTCCTAATCCCTTCCCAGGCAGGAAGGTCCTAATTGAGGGTGCAGGCTTCAGTTTGTGGCCTGTGGGCGTCCATTACTGTGTTTTCATAAGCAAGCGAGGCCTGCCTGACTGATTCAATATTCATGTGTCTGCAAGCTACTCCTGGCCCAGAACACAGAGAGACTCTAGCACTGTCAAATTAGGCCTGCATAGCAAATAACAGGAGAGAGAGAGTGAGAGAGAGAGAGAGAGAGAGAGAGAGAGAGAGAGAAGTCAGGAAGGGTGTGAGGATGCAGAAAGTGTAAAGGGAAAGAAGACATGAGGGTGTGAGGAAAATGTGGAGGAAGGAAAAAGAAGCTTTTGCCAATGTGAAGTAATTTATCCAACAAGTGTTTTAATTAATGCAGCTGTGTAAATACTTTCCCAACCTTTCCAGTTGAAAGATTTTCTTCGAATTTTTTTTTATTCTTTCATTTATGTGTTTTGGAACATAAAAAAACAATGTTTGTTAAATGTTAACCCTACTTAATCCCACATCTCCTCATCTCTTTCCCCAACAGGAGCTCCCTGCTACTCCAAACCTCCATCCATGTTGGGTCCTTACCCCCGTAACCCTGCATTTGACTACTCTTGGGGCTTCAACCCATATCTCCCTGGGGCTTTATCCCTCAACAACTGCCCTAAACTGCCCCCAGGCTCGCTCTACCCCTCACACTTCTATCCAAATCCACTTCAGTCTGGCCTGGCACAGCTCCCTCATCCGTTTTCCTCGCTCCTGCCTCCTGGGGACACAGCAGGAACAGAACGGGCTCAAACCGGAGGAGCCAACGGCTCAGTGGGTGGACAGGCACCACGACTCTGCCTCCCGTCATACCCAGGTAGTTTACTTCAAGGCCGGACTGAGCTGGGTATTTTGGGTCCTGGCTTGGGTGAGAGGGAAAGAGGAGAGAACACTAACCTTACAGGGGTAGGTGGAGGCGGGATTGGGGTGGGATTAGGTTTAGGCTTGGGACAACTGGGGTTAGGGAGCGGAGGAGGCGTCCAGAGTCCATCAGATCGGCGCGCAGGAATGAAACAAGACCCGGGGTCGGATTCGGAGTTGGAAATCACAGACCTGAGTGACTGCAGCTCGGAGAACGAAAACGAGCCAGACTTCCACGCCAGCCAAGGGAAGGAGAACAGGATGGGAGGCCGACCTCACATTCCCGAAGCCAAGACCGCAGGTCTGGGCGGAACCTTACCTCAGCTCTCTTCTCTTCCTCCTTCTATATCCCCCCATCCTCTCAAAAGCCTGGTACCCCTGTCTCCTCCACCACCATCTCTTCCTACATCTCTTTCTCCTTCCCTTATCCTGGTTGAGCAGCACAGAGAAACAGAGACACTCAAACTTACTCATAGTTAAGATGCTTTGTTCAGATGCTGGTTATATTGAGCACTCTCTGCCTCTATCTCTTCGTCAATATACAGTATATTCTCACCTTTTCCATTTATTCTTTATTTATATTTCATTTTATTCCGAATGATTCTTTTCAGTTTGCGTTCTTTTCTGTTGCACTTGGACAATTCATTTTAAATTAGAAAAGCCATTTAAGTTGAACAGAAACCTTTAACACATATCCATTCCTTATTTATAATCACTACAACTAATTAACATTACATCGAAATATTTCAGTTTATAAGTATTTAAATATATTTCTCTACTTGAAATTGAAAAAAAATGAAACCTGTCATGCACACGCAGAATCAGGACTACAGTTCATGTGCTAAATTACTAAGAACCGCCAAATAATTGCATTCTTCTTTGCCCTGGTTTCAAGCCTTTGAGAGATCAACTCCAAAAAAAAAAAAAAAAAAAAAAATCGTCTCTCAAATGTCATTTTCTCCAAAAAAAAAAAAAAAAAAAAAAAAAAAAAAGATTTTATGTAAATTCATTGTATAGATAAATATTAGCTCATGAACTTCTAAGATAATAACGTTTATAAATGTTCAATTTTCCATATATTTCTGATACCATTTCTAAAACCATTGTGGCTGAATATGAAATACGATTTTTGAACATTTTCATTTTGTTCATTCTGCCGTTATTCTCCTCCTTTCATTTCACATGCACATGCACATGCTCGTACTGGATAATTTGACTGATGAAAATAGTGGTCTGATCTCGTAGGTGTATTGCGTAAATTCTCCATCAATTTTACTGTAATTGTTAAGCATTATCTCTGCGGCACAATATTCAAGCAGCATAATGCAAAGCTAACGGCGACAGTGGCAACTGTTTAAAACGACTTGAATAGCAATTTAGCTGTGTTGCAATAAAGCACTTAACTGCATTTGTTTGTGCTGTGCTTGGCAATGGAGACGCTATCAAACACAGACATCTAGTGGTCAGATGTGATGTCTACAGATACGGTGATTGTATATGAATGTAATTTTGCTAATTTGTCTTTTCAAGGAATGATATCTGCCCCCAAACACCCCCCCCCTCCCAAATATCTGTGTGCTTTTACCTATTTGTTCCCTTGTACATTTGTCATGTTCATGCTGTGCTAAAATGTCTTATTTTAAATAGCTCTAATACGTTCTTTGCGCTCTAAAAAAGAATCGAGAGATTGAGTAAGAAAGTGCTTAAATTTGCATCTATATATTTTATTATTGTATATAAAACATTTAATTTGTATTATTAATCATGATTATATGAGATTGATGTACTGGTGGGATTTAATTCTGTATTTAAATGATAGATGCTGGGACAACTGTAGTTGCATAAGAACTATTTAAAAAAAAAAAAAAAAAAAAAAGCACTTCCTGTGGTTTATATGTGAACAGAGACGAGAAAATTCTAAAACACAAAATATCTCAACTCCCAATAGTTATACTCTTCAGTCATTTTTGCAGATATCTGAGAATGACGCTGTAGAGGAAAGTTAGTATTCCACCAGTACTTTTTAATAGTTTATATTCACCAAATGCTAGTTTGCAGTAACGTTAGTAATACTGGGGTTTTGCACTTTTTTTGGGAGAAATATTTTGACTAATGTTTATTTGTATTGATCGAGAACTCGAAAATCAGTCATTCAATCAAACCTTTTGAACGTCAGCGCTTTGAATGGCGGAAGAACCATCCGTTTAAGCAGACCATGCAATATGTACAGAGTCTAGATCATAAAGCCACTGCAAACGTTTTCTCCGAAGACAAACTCGACAATATATCCATAGTTTACACAAGAGTAAATTGCCTAGTCGCATTTCAAATCTTACGTCAGTGTATTATATGAAATGACCAGTGTACATAGACTTTCCTTTGTATATTTGTGTGTACACATCAGAAACAAAAAAAAAGAGACATTTTCTTTGCAGTAAGGTTTATTTGTTGTTTGTATATTGTAAAACTGAAAAAAAGAAAAGAATGGGAAGAAAACAGAGGTAAAAAAAAATATCTTTAAAAGCAATAAACATTATTCTGGAGGTGTGACTGAGATGTGATTGTGAGAGAGTCCAGATTTGTCTTATGTACAGTTTAATATTGTATGAAATCGGGGAGAAGAAATAATACAGTCCAAGATTACCACATGCCATTATTTTGTATTTCTTTCATTCTGCTACTTATATACATATAAAAATTATGACATCCTTCAAGCTGTGTTACACATACATACACATACACATACATATTGTGACGCATCTAGTTACACAGTGTAAATGTCAGTTAATCAATACGCATATGAGACCTTTCATATTGAGAACATTTTCACAACCGTTACCGGCTGTTCTTTGGTGAAACAGATTTCTGCGAACATTTCGCGTGGTCAAAATGACTCAGACACTACGGCTCTGAAATTTTTCAAAAGAAACTATATTTTGATAAATGGCCATTCTTCAATAAAGCAAGTCACTCAGATTTGTAAAATAACAAAGTCACCAAGAGGACATTTAAGTATATGACGCATGTGTGTGTGTGTGTGTGTGTGTGTGTGTGTTTGTGTGTGTGTGTGTGTGTGTGTGTGTGTGAGAGAGAGAGAGAGANTATAAACCAGACTTTACTGTTACACAAACCACGCCAAAGTAAACAATGCATTGTCAAAACTTTTTCCCACCCATACAATTTTATTTGTATAGTACATTTAACAACAGACATTGACAACAGACGTTGTCACAAAGCAGCTTTACAGACTGGATTTATATTTATCTTTTCATCCATAATGAGCAGAAGTGAAAGTGGCTAATAAAAACTCCTGCATGAGGAAGAAACCTTTTTTTTTAAAACCATTTTAAAGACAACACAAAAATGCGATCCCACCACAAACTGAAATTGTATTTGTAGTTAATAAACAAGTGATCTAATACAATGACCTAACGCTTTTTCTTTTTGTAAAAACAACACAATAAAGTCATTTTAGTCTGCTCAAAACTCAGATAGCACACATGTACCTGTCTTTACATCTCATTGCAAGTCAGTTCCTATTTGGGAAGACATGAGGACATTGTTGTTGTTTTTGCCATTTGCTAGTTTCAGCCCTGAAGGTTCCCCTCTGTAGGGGTTGAAATAAATGGTCATTTGGACTGAAGCTGCCATTTTATTTGTCGCACAATCACTGACACTTATGTAAACAAGAAGACCCATACAAACGGCTGCTGTGGGTGATCCCCCTGCCAAGTAGCCCTGTATAGGATTAATCACTTCAAAATAAACCACAGATTCAGCTCAAGTTCATTTCGTGCAACATTCTGCTCATGACTATCAGGATAATACACATTTCTGGAGCATTGTTTAGGTAACAGGTAGCACACTACTGCCTCCAATCTGCAACTGAATAAATTTTCAAAACTTGTCAAAATTGGGTTGGAAACAGCCGCTGGGGCGTTGGTGCACAATAACACCCAGGTAACAGCAGTGAGACTTCATGGAGCAGTACACCTCAAGGTAATACCCATGAGGAAGAGACACTCCATAGCATATGAATCACATTTATAAGTATTTCAGTCAGGATTTAGGACTTTTCACACTACTGAGACAGCGCTGATTAAAGTAGTAAATGACGTCCTACTGGTCTCTGATCAGAGTCGCAATTCCTTTCTTGTTTTACTGGAATTCAGTGCTGCTTTTAATAACACAGATCATAATATTCTTCTAGACAGACTAGAAAATTTTGTTGGAGTTAACGGAACAACTCATGTCATATATGCGACATGCGTCAGGTTGTACATTTTAATGATGACCACTCTATTCATGCAGTTTGGTGTTCCACAAGGCTCTATACTAGTCCCACTGTTTTTCACTAAATATCCAATCTCTGGCTACTATTCATAAACATGGTATTAGCTTCCACTGCTATGCTAATGGAACTGCTACACAGTTGTATGTTTCAGCAAAAACCAGATGACGGACCCATGCCTAATAAAGCTGAGCAATACTAGATCCTGAATAATTTCCTCTTAATTAATTATGACAAGACAGAAACTATTTTACTAGGGCCAGTAAGCCTTCTGATTAAGTAGTAGCTCTCAATTTCCTTTCTGTTGCATCATCCACAGCAGTGAAAGACCTTCTGTGATTATTGACTCCAGTCTGCCATTTGAAGCTCATATACACTACTGTGCACAAGTCTTAGCCACATGTTAAGAAATGCCTTCTAAAATAATTCAATTAAACATTTTCTACTAAAAACAACTTACTATAAAGTTCAGTAAGAGTAACAAATGAAACAAAGTCAATATTTGATAATGACAGCTCTTCAAAAATGGCCATCACAGTAAACTTTATGCGGTTTTATAAGAAAATTGGCTGTTTTTTCTAAGCATCTTGGATAAGCTGTCACAGTTCCTCTGAAGACTTTGACTGTCACAAACTTCTGTTTTTGCAGCAATATTTGGATGGCCTTCATTATGTTGTTTGTTGTTGTTGTTTTTGTCCTTAACCTTAAATTTCTGTAAGGTTATAATTTCATGATTTGTGATTTAAGCATATAATATTTCACTACTGCAGCATACCTTTGATCAGGTGAGGATTACCCTTTTTAGAAAGTCATGTTATTACAGGTTGTGGTCAGTTGTTGTTGAGGTTAAAGATGTTTTAACTTCTTAAACAGTGGTCAGAACACTGATTCCTATGGGGAAGTCACAATGTTTATACATTAACGTACTGTATTTTTAGGGTGAAAGTTCTTGTGGATAGTGGTGAAATTTTAGTGTTAAAAAAAGTTTTAACTGTTCAAACATGGTCTGAACATTGACTCCTAGTAGGCATTTTATACATCACATTTACATTTTACAGCATTTAATAGATGCTCTTATCCAAAGTGCTTTGCATTCTCAGAAAATATATTCTCTTGCTAATTCATCATCATGCTAGGTTAGGGACTAAGAGCTGGATGAGGTTAGTACAAAAAGAAAACACACAAGACAATTAAAAGAAAATAGACATGTTAAGTGATATACAACATATTATGACACTTTTAAGAGGACAAGACTGGAACCAGGATATGAATTTTAGAAGTTACATTCTTATAGATTGTGGTGAATCAGTGGCCCAGTATCTTTGAAGTATATTGTTTGTAACCATATTTTTAACCAAACAGTGGACTGAATATTGAATACCATAGTATTACGATACTTTAAAGAGTGAAAATGATTCAAACATGAAGTATTTTCACCCAGCTAAAACACATTTGTGCAAGTGGTATACAATGCCCTGTTGCAATACACCGTGCAGGTTTTAAAAAGGGTGATGAGTGCCCTCTACAGGAGTAATATCATATCTGCAAGCGTTTAAAGAACAAGGTCCCAGCCCTGGTCCTGGAGTACCACCTGCCCTGCGAGCTTGGAGTGCCTTTGAGTTGCCTGCTCCCAACACACACACTGATACGATTAATCAGCTAATACCAGCCCCTTCTTGAGTTGATGTGGATGTGATGGAGCAGGAAAACATTCAAATATTACAGTACTCCAGGGGTAAGAGGTATAGGGTTGAGAACCTGTGACTTAAAGAGCAACAGTGTCATTAAGGGAGATGCTGTAAAACAAGAGTGGGTAGAAACTCTTAGGCTTGTGAGGGAGTCAAAAGTTTTGGCTGAGAAAGGATTAGAAACCTTAGTGAGGGTGTGAACGTGTGGATGTGTACATGGCATTGTGCCCAGTGTTCCCAGGGTAGGCAGATCCATTTTCACCTTGACTAGGAAAAAAAAAAAAAGCAGTTACTGAAGATGAATAAAAAAAAGGAATGGACACACACGGAAATGTACTAAATAAAAAACACTGTCAGTCTGAAGCTCTGTACTTCTTAAAGGTGCTTTGTTGCTGTGATGCATCATTGTTGTGGAAAAGGCTTCTATTTTTTTTAGTTATTTATTTGATATAAACTGATATAATTTATTTTGTATGAACAGGATATAAATTTTTATCCTCTCCTCTTCTCCCATCACATCTACATATATATAAAAGTCTTGTAATATTTAGTCATAAAAATGCACAATAATTCAACAGAAAAATTAATAAATACAACAACTCAATAATACAAATATATTTAAAATTAATAGCTTAATTATACTTCAAAACCATGGACTTATTAATAAATGAGTGCTATAGATCTGCACTCGTTTTTGCACTAGTTCCAGAGAGCCAGTAATACCTAGCTGTGTGCTTATGATACTTTCTCCCTTATTTGGGAGTCACTTTGGATGAATAATTTTGAAATATAGCTTAGAGACAGTGTTTTAGTAAACTCTCAGCTGGGTCTTGAGCAGCAGCTCCTGGTGAGAGCTTGTACAGATTTGCCTCTAGTAGAATACGGTATAGTCCTGGTCCTGAGAAAGTCACAGAAGAAGTCCTCCTCTTTCGGTTGTGTTCACCAGCAAAAGCAACTGTATCCACCTTTTAGAGAATACTACATGACTTGTAGAGACAAGTCTCTATAGGTTTATAAAGCGCTTTATGAACAGATGCTTGAGTGATCAAGTGATCATGAAATCATGCAACTCTTTAGCCCTGTAAGACTTGGTAAATGATAAAAAAAAAGCAATACAGTGACAGCCAGTGAAAAGATAAAGTGCTGCTACAGTAGGGATGTAACCAAATTCAGATACGTTATTGAGATTGAGAAGATAAGTCCTAAACAAATTCAAATACAGACAGTAATTGTAGGCAGACTATTCAGTTTTGTTGAAATTAGCCCAAAATGTTCAGGCTTAGGAAAAGATAAATAAAGCTTTCATCTTAGTCTTTGCCTAGGAAACAAGATAATGGTGGTGAACATGCATTTCTAATTTGCACTATGCTCGGAAACAAAATCATTTTTCTACCATATATCTGGACAAACAAAATAAATATGCTTTAATTTATTGAGCTGCCACTTCATATCGCTCATCTCTCCTGGGGTCTCCAAAAAATGTAATTAATTAATTTTTAAAATATGAACTTGTGCATTCATTGCATGTTTTGCACCATTCATAAATGATTGTTCTCCATCACTATTAAAAGTCAAATCCTTGAAAATCATATAGACACTGCGTGCCAGGTTTATAATATACCCAGTCAGCAGTTTGATCTCACAGTGATCTCACCATGAGCTCCCAGGATACTCATGATGTGGTCACAATGTGAGGTCACAGCAAGCCAAAAGTGTAACCACACAGCACACTCACTGTGTGCTCATACTATGGTCAATGTGAGGTCATAGCGCACTCACTGTGTGCTCATACTATGGTCAATGTGAGGTCATAGCGCACTCACTGTGTGCTTATACTATGGTCAATGTGAGGTCACAGCGCACTCACTGTGTGCTCATACTATGGTCAATGTGAGGTCATAGCGCACTCACTGTGTGCTTATACTATGGTCAATGTGAGGTCACAGCGCACTCACTGTGTGCTTATACTATGGTCAGTGTGAGGTCACAGCGCACTCACTGTGTGCTTAT
>CM074966.1:6869309-6885041 GCA_037577455.1 Pangasius macronema | reverse complement strand
ATGAGCTGTCCCTCTAATGTACTCATTCCTAATCCTGTCCAACCTCGTCACTCCCAAAGAGAACCTCAACATCTTATGGAACCTTCATCTTTCTACAGACTGAAAAATGACTAGGGGTGGAAAAAAATAGAATAAGCCTCCTTGCTTATGGCTTCGAGGCAGAAACGCTTCAAATCAAGCGCACAAGGAGTCCGTCGAACGTTTTTAGCTAGCCTACTGTATAGTTGCTATTTTGAAGCAAGCAGGATGAGTCATGCTTATTAGGAGTTAAAGTGGCCAAGCAGCTTTGGGTTGGACAGAGCGCTGGATTTTCCTGTTAGGCTCTCCCTCTCCCTCTTCAGAGTTCTTCCACTGTACTCAAACGGGACATGATGTAATGCTTTTAAAACACTCCGCGCTCCACTAGTTCCAGTCTGGCTAGAAGGAGTGTTGTCGCCCAGCTCTTGAGTGAACATTTCACTTTTCTTTTCTCTTTTTGTCCATGATCTTTTTTTTTTTTGCCATGCTATCTACATACCCATAAGCAAAAGGAAAAGACAATGCAGGGACACTGTACATGGGATTGCAGAGGGAAAAGACAAATGGAGCCATGTACAATACATTTTCAGAACATATACAGGTAACTACACGTATACTTATACAGGTGTATGTGTGTTTTATATATTTATATGATATAACATATAGAATGCACTGACTCCACTGAACAGTAGGAAGTCAGTATTAACCAGATGGAGCCATTGTGCAGAGCTACACGCACAAGCCGTGGGCATATTCACTGGAAAAACTGCAACAGCACATGGTAAGTGAACTGGGTGGAGGTGCAGGTCTGCGTGGCAGAAAGCAGGTATGTGTGCAGTAAAAGGGCTCTGTGTTTGAAGGCAGGGGAAATTACTCCTGTTTGAAAGAGTGAAGAGGGAGAACTGCAGTCCAAGACTTAATATGTGCATGTGACTCTGAAAGGCTCTCAGTTGCCTTGTATCACAGTGACTCATCTGGCCCGCTACACAGACAGAGAAAGAAAAGCACTGGACATTCACTGACTTTTTTCATAAGTGGAGGTGGGGAAAGAAAAAAAGAAAGATCCACTCCAACAACTGTTCGTAATCACCCTCAGAAATCCTCTCTTGAGTTGTTTGGGAATATTTAGGGTTTAGTAGTTATTACCTCTGCACTTCTCCTGTGCACAAGAAGGACTAGTAAAATAAATAGTAGGTTGAATTAGTCACTAAGGGGAAACACTTCACGTATTGCCACCACTGATGTATTCATATTGGAAATGTATGGGGAGAGTTAGACAAACTTCTTGGCGGGTTTGTCCAAATCTCAAGATGTACTTTCTCCCAAACTCTACAGATACATAGCACGTAGCAGGTTAACACTAATTGAAGTGCTGGATGGGTTTAACATAGGCTGTGACATAATTCTTATGATATTGAGTGAGATTTGTGCAGTTTTAGGACCGTGCTCGGAGTTGAAAGATAAGGGATTCCACTGGGAACGTTGGTTTGAAACATTTCTGTTAAAGGCAGAAGTCTGGGTTATGTTGATCTTCTTAAGACACTTAAGACACCTTATAACCAACCTGAAACAGGTAACTAGAAATGTAATGTAAAGTAATGTGCTTAAAGCAAGTGTATCGTAAAAAATGTCTGGAGTACTGCGTCATAGACACAGTTCTAAACTCACGCCAAAGGCTGTTCAGTCCACTATCTTTAGTGTCAGAAAGTCGAGCATGGGAGAACTCCGTTCTAAACGTTCAAGAGTTGCCCAAGACTGTTGATGTGGCCCAAAAAAAATTATCTTATATTGAAAACTAATAATAACAATAATAGATTCTAGACGAACAAAATATAAAAATAGATCTTTTGTTCTGATTTTCCAAGAAACAAAGAGAAACCTTAAGTTTTTGTTGCGTTCTCTTTTCGCAAGCTAGCCAGATAAAGTTTGGATTTTTTTTTGGATTGCTGCTAACATAGTAAGCTCGTCTTGCAAATCTTCTTCTTCTTCTTCTTCTTTTGGCTTTTCCCTTCAGGGGTCACCACAGCGAATCATCACTCTCCACCTATCTCTATCTTCTGCATCCTCAACACTTGCACCCACTAGCTTCATCTCCTCNCTGTTTTCTGCTCAGTGTCTGACTTGTTCTCCCCAAACCACGTCTAAACGACTCCCTTTTTAGGTGCAAGTTCCTCCTCTTTTAGTTGGGGTGTTGCCTGTTCTGTGTGACTTTTCTGACGTTGATGATATAGACGATATAGGAAAATATCTATCAATAGCTTTTTTTTTTTTTTTTTTAAATATAGTCTTATGATATGCATCACCACATCGCACAGTTCTCCTCATTATTATAAAATATTGCTCTCATTTTCGCAGTAACATGCCAGTTGGTTTTTAATAATAATGTCATGTTCCCAGCAAGAAAGGGCATTTATTTGAAGGGAAAAGGAAATGGCACATGAAAGAGTTTATCTAGGCGAATGTTGACCTATTTGCACACTTTGTTCTTGTGAGCCTGTGGAAAAGAGGAGGGTGGGACTGTGTTCTCTTTGGTCAGGAAAAACTGGTGGAGCTGCTAGTCATGAGAGTTACCTTGATATTTTCTTACTGTTGCTTGTTGCACATCTGGGGGAAAAATACACATGAACGAGCTAGCTTACCCATACCTTCCAAAAACACATGCCATCATGACTGCCTGTAATCACTTGATTTTGAATTGGCAGCAAGGAGCACGGTGTGGTGAAAATTTGGCGTGGTGGCGCAGCAGGAAGCGATGCCGCCTCACAGCTCCAGGGTCTGCTGTTTGAGCCGGAGCTTGGTTTACTGTCCGTGCAGAGTTTCTGCGCATGTTCTCCTTGCGTCTGTATGAGTTTCCTTCCGGTTCTCCGGTTTCCTCCCGTCTCTCAGGAACATGTTGGTGGATGGATTGGCTGTGCTAAATTTCCCCAGGTGTGAGTGAGTGTGTGAATGTGTGTGTGCATGGTGCCACTGGCATCCCATCCAGGGTGTTCCTAGGATATGCTCTGGATCCACTGTGACCCTGAACAAAGTCTTTAACTTTAGTTTTGTAACAGTTGTATAATGTATCCATATACACTGAGCTGTTGCGTATGAATCCAAACGTTTCTGCAGGTTGCAGTTAAATGTCACTTCAGTCAATACTGTTTTATCAGTTATGCACCAGGCAGCCCCGGTGACCAACATATGTTAGGAATTTTGTGATAAAATTCAGTTTTTCTCTCCGTCTGCCGGGATTTTTTATTATTTTTTGGCACCGTTGCCTCCTCTGTTTACTATACAGTTCCCTCCCAAGATATCTGAACGACAAGGCCAGTTCTGTTGTTTTTGCTGTAAGCTGAAGGCATCGAGATTTGAGATCAAAAAAATGAATGAGACAATAGATCAGAATTTCAGCCTTTGTTTCCTGATCAGTGCCCTGGGTATCTTAAAGGACTGTTTAAAAAGGCTGCGTTGAGAACCTTGTTGTGAATATTTGCATGTGGTATGTCTGGAGGCAGTCGACTGCATACAGTCCCCGCCGATATTAAAGGGGCAAGGACTCTGTTTTGCTATACGCTGAAAACATTTGTGCTTGAGATCAAAAGATGAATATGAGATGATGGATCAGAATTTCAGCTTTCGTTTCTTGATATATTTACTTATTTTTAAATATAGATATTTAAATGTATCAAGCAGCTCAGAAAATGACACCTTTTGTTTGAACCTACCCATATTTTCAAGTGATTAAAATATTGGAACAGGTGTTTCTTGTTGCCCAGATGTGCCCTGTTAGATTGATTCTTTAAACAATTAATAGTTCTGAATGTCTGCTCTTGGTTTGTGCCTGGGGTTTTGCCTGTAAAGACTGCATTAGTTTTTAAAAAGGATAAACCAACATGAAGACAAGAGAGCTGCCTATGGGAGAAAAGCAAGCCATTCTGAATCTGAGAAAGGAGGCAAGCTTGATCAGGGCCATTGGGCATAGCCAGTACAGCAATTTGGAAAGTCCTGAAAAAGAAAGAAACCACTGGTGTACTATCAACCAGACATCGAACAACAAGAGGTGATGACAAACATTGTGAAAGCTGTGAAGAAAAACCCAAAAATAACAGTCGAAGACATCACCAACAACTTCCACAGGTCAGAGATGAAGGTATCACAGTCCACCATTTGAAGAAGACTTTGAGAGCAGAAATATAGAGATTGATTGATTGAAATTCTCAAAGAAATACAGAGATGAGCCACAAACGTTCTTGAACCAAGATGAACCTCTGCCAAAGTGATAGAAAGCCAACACTGTGTAGAAAGAAAGGCTCTGCTCATGATCCAAAACATACAAGCTCATCGGTCAAGCACAGTGGAGGTAGTATCATGGCTTGGGCTTCAATGGCTGCTTCTGGAACGGGCGCACTAATCTTTACTGATGATGTAACTTATGATGGTAGCAGCAGAATTAATTCAGAAGTGTACAGAAACATTCTATATGCCAATTTAAAGAGATATGCATCCAGTCTGTTTGGGAGGAACTTCAGCAAGCAGTGACCCAAAACACACTGCCAGCACAACAAAGGACTTCATCGGGGGGGGGAAAGCGGAAGGTTTCAGACTGTCCAAGTCAATCACCAGACCTTAATCCAACTGAGTATGCATTTCATTGAAGGGAGAACCTACGAAAAAACAAACAACAACTGAAAGAAGCTGCCTGGAAAAGCATCACAAAAGAAAAATTTTATGTCAGTGGGTCACTGGCTTGAAACAGTTATTGCAAACAATGGATATGCAACCAAATATTAAGTGTTGTTTAAGGCTATCTGTTCCAATATTTTTGCTCACCTAAAAATTGGGTGGTCTGCCACCAAAGGCACGTATGTTGTTTAACTCGTCTAGATGTAAATATCACATACCGTAATGGAATGTAGATGTACTGTGATGGCTTGGGATTGCGATTGCTGTGGTGGCTTTGGGGCTGTGTTTGCTGCAAGCAGTTTTGTACTCAGGACTCCATCAGTGGACAGTGGATAGGATCAACAAACCGGACTTCATGTGAGAACTGTGATGAATTTCCTGGTTGCACAATTGCACTATTTGTCCATGTAGTACACAGTTACAGGAGGGGTTTATTTATAATTGCACTATTATTTATAATCTGTTAGCACCCAGATGAGGATGGGTTCCCCTTTGAGTCTGGTTCCTCTCAAGGTTTCTTCCTCATATCGTCTCAGGGAGTTTTTCCTTGCCACCATCGCCTCTGGCTTGCGCATTAGGGATAAATTCACGTATTTGCAATTTATTTTGGTTTAATTTAATTTGACTGTGTTTACTTCTGTAAAGCTGAATTGTGACTGTCCATTGTAAAAAGCGCTACATTTACATTTACTGACTTGACAACATGCACATTTCTGCAGTTCTGGTAGGGGATTTGCTTTCAGTTAGGCTAACTGTGGGTGGGCCCACATGAGGAACTTTTATGCAAAAGGAGAGGGCCATCTGATCTCCTGCCGCCCTGGTGTTTAATATGACTGGCAAACTGTTGTCTGAATGGACCTCACATGTCTCACACCGGGACTCCACGTAGCCCATGTGGTACCACACCAGACTGTTCTGACAGACCCAAGGGAACGGCTGCTGCAGTCAGCAGTCCAAATATCCTCATAATATCTTCAGATTTGCCACACTTTGAATGGCCTGCTCCATGATGGGGCCACACAGGAGCCAGATGTCCAATTACAGCTGCATCCTGATGTCTTTAGCCAGGTGGCTAAAGGAGGAGGGTCTTGGTAGGAAAAAGAGCTTCCCCCTGCTGTAGTTTCCATTTTAGGTACTGAGAGAGAACCTATACCATTTGATCAAATCAGACATGCTGGATCATAATAGACCAAAATTGTTACTCCAGTACTGTGGGCTGAGGCCATTCAGCGGTTTTAGGTCATTAGTAGTATTTTATAATGAATGCATAATTTTACTGGGTGCTAGAGCTGCAAAATCTAATATATTAATAGTTGATTATTCTTCTGAATTAATCAGCTTAATGGTGGCTTAGAGATAAGAATGAATGCCTGTCGCAAATATTATTTGGAATATTTATTGTTCTTTTCAATAATATCATTTAAAACAATTGTGAGGAGCAACTTTTAACATCCTTTTACTTTATTTTCTCCACTAATGATCTAAGGGTTATTCACTTTCCCAACAATAGGCAATTACATGTTAATTAAAATAACAAGTAAGGAAGCTGTGACAGCAGTGAGTTAGAAAAGCATGAGCTATTTATTCTGTATTGTGTCATTACATTTTAAGTAGCTTAGCGATGTTTCTCAGAAGGGCTGCGGTATAGCGAGGGAGACCTAATGGGAGCTCAAGGCACATATTTAATGGCATGCAGGCCACTAAACCATGACGTATAGTGATTCTGATTCTGGATCGGAAGTGGGGTCAGGGTGTAAGCAAATGGTTTCATTGTATTTCATCTTGTAATGGAAAGACTTCCATTTTTCATTATGAAATTTAGGGTGGAATTTATCAAATGGTATTTTTTTCATTGTTCTTATTGTCTGTCCTGTGTAACCTTCTCTTTAAACTGGTACATTAAATGTTTGGAAACTCAGCTCATTTGGTTAATATCTTAATATCTGACCTGGGTCTATTTTAATGGTTATGTCTTCTGACGGTTTTTCCTGTTCTCTCTTTTACTCTATGTGGTCTTTAGTATAGGTTCCTTCAACTTTGCTCCTTTGTGTCCTCCGTGGCCTGTGGTTCCGTAACCTTCCTAACAAAGGTTATTGTAACTGGAAGTTGAGGATCAGACACTCGACCCTTAAGAGATAGCAAAGCTCGCCCTTTCCTGAAATGTCCATTCGTCTTAATAAAGAGTCCAGAATTGCACTTTGGCCCCAAGACTAGACTCTTCTTTGTGTTTGTCATGTCTTTTGTCTTCTCCGTCTGTTTCTACCATTTTGCGCTCAGTTTTTGCAGACAGGTTGACAGGAAATGACTCTGATCGGAAATTACACCCACTTCCTTCCTCCCTCTCCCTCTCCCTCTCTCTCTCTCTCTCTCTCTCTCTCTCTCTCTCTCTCTCTCTATCGCAAACAGACGACTCTGGAGACAAGGCTACGAGACTGATTAAAGTGAGTGATAAATACTCAGTCATTACTGGCTACAATCCAGCGCAGATAGACTTCAGTGCAAAGAACCGAGTCACCGAGTCAGGCAGCTGAAAAGAATGCGCCGAGACGTTTAGTGTGCACAGACGTTTAAATGCTGCTATAATTCTCCCATGTCTAATATTTCTCTAGTGTCCATTTTGGTGTCAATTTTGACCGTTGTCTTTTTTTCAACTACCGTCATGTATGCTCACTTGAAGTATCCATTGAACATTGTCAGTTGAACAATTGAACAAGACCATAATGTAGCACTGCTCTAAACAGTACGTTATTCTAATAATGTAGCCACAAGATGTCTAATGATTGTCCCAAGATGCAATATGATGATGATGATGTTGTTGTTGTTGTTGTTCCTCTTTCGGCATTTCCCGTTAGGGGTTCATTGGTCTGCGTATTTGATTTGGCACGGTTTTTATGGCGGATGCCGTTCTTGATGCAACCTTCCAAAATTTTATCTGGGCTTGGGACCGGCGCTGAGAGCACACTGTTGCACGCTGGGGTTGGTCCGATGGCCGGGAATTGAACCCGTGCCGCAGCAGTGAGAGAGCTGTGGCCTAACCACTAGTATATAAATATAAGTGTCCAGACTACGTCAGTGGAAGGTGACCTGTTTACTTGAAAAAAGCAAGTTAACAACAACATGTTACAGGAGTGTATTTTATACCTGCTTTTAGTAGCTAGAAATCTACTTAAATGTTAACCTTTATATGTGGCCAACAAAGTAGCTTACATGTTAACACTCTCACTAATGGAAACACAAACTATTGCAGTAGGAACTTGTACAGGAACTTGTTTAAAATAGCTCCAGAACTGTATAATTCCTCAAAATCGGTAACTTCTGTTGAAACATGCCTGGTGACTGCTTTGGGCTCCTGTTGCTTTTTATCTGTATTTCCTCCAATGATCTATATCTGTTAGCTGGAAAATGCTTAAATCATACTAACAGTGCTTTCATGTTTCGCAGGAGCTTAAGTGACGGACGTCGGCCCCACGCACTTTAGCATGGACTGTGAAGACGCCCAAAATGGGGTAAGGAATTAAGATAAGCTTCTTGTGGTGGTTTAAACATTGTTGTTGGGTTAATCTGTAATTAACTGCAGTAATTATGTTACTGTCCCAGTGGTTTTACATTTTAGTAAATAAAAAAGGGTGTTTTCACTGGAAAAAAAAAAACTACTACCAGAGCATGGGTGGGTTTTTCGTGTCTTTTTTTTGTTGACTACATATATTGCTAGAATTTCTCGTTTCTTGGATAATGTAATTAGAGTCTCGTCACTTGCAATAAGCATTTTTGTTTTTGATTTAGCAGTGTTTTTAACCGATTTGCAACTCCAAGAGCTTTCTGCTAACTTAAGCAGTTTCATTTATGATGTTGCATTTGCATACCACGATGCATTGAATGAGATATGTTTAAAAAAGCCAAACTTTTCAGTGTCATCAATTTGAAATTTGGTTAAAGCAAGGTGATCTTATCTTACCTCTCTCTTTTACTCTTCAAGGGTTGGAGGATAAAGAAATGAGAACGTAACCAAGATTATTTTGGTTCTTTTATCAAGTTTGTCTTGATGGCTTTTGGCAAGACATAAGTAACACGAGCAAAAATATTCAAAAGCTTCTGTATTGCCTGCGTATTTTAACATCTGGTTTCACTATGGCATACTGTATTTCCACACGCTTTTTTCTCTGAACAGTGGGGAAAAAATGCTTTCTTTTAGCCAAATTGCCCCCAAACTGGCCAACGTCTCAAAGGCCCAAGATGCCAGGCAAGACCTTGGTTTCAGCTGTTGCTTTTGCTTGTGACTGAAACACCCTGGGAGTTTCTTTCCTGAGCAGTTCTGCTGCCCCAAATGGTACAATCCAATATGCCATATCATTACACCCCTGGTATTTAACTGTGTCCCCAGCCAGGTCATCTGTGGGCCTATGGGTTGAGCTTCTTCCATAATGAATCGCAAACTGATGACTGTGACTTCATAGTCCAGGAGGCCCCCCTGAATGCAAGAGGTCCTTCTATGTGCTAAAGTGGATGCTGTACCAAGAATCAACCAAATCCAGGATATTTGTCAGATTCCCAAAATACTTACTTTTCTTCAGGGACTGCTAGACAACGGCAAGTTCCCATCTACACTGAAGGTGTACAGTACGTGGTAGGCATTGCAGCATGCCGCAACACTGTGAATGGCATCTCTCTGTGGGCTCATAAACTTATTCTGACCTTGCTGGAAGGGACGAGGCATGTCCAGCTGCCACGATTCCCCAACAGCATGGTATCTCCCCCCCTGCCGCTGAAGTCCCTTTAGGCCCCTCTTTACGAGCATATGCAAGATTCCAAACTGATATGGTCGCTGTGAAAACTGCCTTCGTGTTAGAAAAAGGCAGGAAGAAAGTGAGGGCACTGCATGGTCTGGCTATACGCTCGCCTTGCATGCGTTGGTGGCCAGATAACTTGGGGGTGACCATGTGGTTAAGGCTGGGATGTCTGCCCAGTTGCCCACAGTTAAATATTACGATATGGCATGTTGGATTGTGCCATTCCGTACAATGCTCTTGAGTCGATACACGGATCACACAAACACTGTGGAACTATTATGCTTCAAATATTAGTCTTTTATAATGCTGAATGTTTTAGTCAGTTGAAAATGGAAACCGGAGACGCATCGAAAGAGTGCTTAATTTATGCTTATGCTTATGTAACAGATTTTAGTGATCTCAGTGTTTCATACAGTGATATTGCAGTCAGTGTTTTGCAAATTTTTGCAAAAAAATTGATCTGAATATGGCACCTGTCCACTTGTTTTCAGTAAGCTCAATCATTTGCTGGGTTAAATTTGAATTTGGTGCATTGGCACATACTAATTCTATAATAATACCTCAGCTATGCCAAAATTGTAAGTTATATTAGGTATTACTGTAATGTATAATTACATTTATTTATGCTTCTGAATAAAATCTGATCAAAAAACTACAAGATAATGAAAACAAAATTAATGTCACCAAAAGTCACACAAAAACTCAGAAAAAAGCGCTTAGGCAAATGCTATCGGCCACTAGCCTAAACTGTTCACAAATGCGTGCTGTGGATCAAGTAGTGCTGGAAACAGTAGTGTTCAAGTGTTTTTTTTATTTTTTCGTTCCTGAATTCCAACCGCTCTCTAGAATTGTAAACTTTCTCTGTTTCCAACACATCTGATCCAGCTCATGCACTAATTATGAGCTCCTCCATGGGTTGAATCAGGTTTATTGGAAGCAGGTTCAGCTTGACCCTGTGCAGGCTAGTTGAGGATGGTATTTACAGAGATATATAAATATCAGTGACATTATTATGAATAAATGAGTAAAGACAAATCTGTATCATTGAAATTTAGGATAAAATTTTTAGTACAATGTAATTTTATGAGGGATTTTTTTTTTTTTTTTTTTAAACAAAAGGTAAAGTAGATAAACGTAGCGTAGCTCTACTGGTGTTTATTTTTCTGTGACAGCGAAGTCCAGGTGTATGAACATGCAAATCTGGTGGTAATGACTTCAGACGTTTTGACTGAAGGCACAGTTTACGTTTCTGCTTCTTGCTTAGAGATGCAGTAAGTCCTATCTCTTCTTCCAAATTGCACTACATAGACTAAACTCGAGATACACAGCAACTTCTGTTTTATCCCTGATTTATGAAAGCCACTGAATATTATAGCAAAACATAGTTGCAAATAGTTTAAAGCTTTTGACAAATACAGATGATTAAAAACCAGGTTTGCAGAGGCATTCTGCTTGACTGAGTACTCATCAAAATAATAGGGATTAGCTTAAGGTGTTTATTGGAAAGAAGTCAATCAACTGGCTAAACTGGCAGTCAGATGAAACGGATCACAAGAACAAACGTGAACGTGTAAGAAAGCGTCTACACTGTGCCTAAGTTATAAACGTCAGTTTGAACCTTCTCTCTGTTTAAGCGGGGGTTGTCAGGTGCGCACTGTTCCACTCTAGCCAGAAGTATAATAGGAGCAGAGGATGAGGACTTTGAGAATGATCTGGGCCAGGTGAGCCACTTATTCCTTCTCAGTATACTGTCATTTATATGTTGATTTAATTGCAGGGCATCAGTCATTCATTGTGAATACCCTGATGAGCAAAAGACCCTCTTGCTCATGTTACCAGACTATGATTCATTTTAATTCTTGTCGATTCTCTTCTCTTCTCCTGGTGTGTTTTCAGACAGTGGATGATCAGTGCAGTCATTTCAACAGTATCGAACTGCTGAAAAGCAAACCCACCCACCTGCTGGTCTTCCTCCATCACGTCATCCTGCAGTTTGACTGCGCTCCTCTGGTGAGAAGTTGAGCGGCTTATGCGTGCCTGGTGTGCTATATGTGATCACGTCGTTGTGTCATTAGTAAACACTCATGACTAATGGTCATCGATGGAAACTTGGTTGCTCACCAACAAACCGCAGTTTGTCTGTTTGTGACAACACGAGTGCATTTATGTACACGCGTCTATTTTTATTAGGACTATGCACGCGCGAATGCCTGAGTACATTACGTTTTAAATTATTGGCACTTTGCGACAATCCTTATCCTAGACTGTCTACGCAAAAGATTTCCGCTTCCTTGGATTTATGAAGAAGTCATAATATAGCAAACTTCATTGCTCGAACCATAACTTTCACTTTATAAAAAAGCTGTTGTTGCACTCATATTAAATATATTATGTGCTTGTTAGTATAATTTGTTCAATGGTTACGTAATTAAACAACATCAAGTAGCAGGAAACGAACCAGGAAATGAATTCTGCTTTTCATAGAGTTTAAAATGGCATTTAAGTGCAGTTAAAATAGTTTTTTTTTAAAATTATTGTCACTGCATGTGCTCCAGTTTCATGTGTTTTAACTACATACTTGGTTGCACACTCTGGTGGTTTATTTATTTATTTATTTATTTATTTATTTATTTATTTGACTCTAATTCTGTTTCTATTTAGCATGTAAATGTACTTTCAATCAATATTTTAGTTCATCGCTTTATACGTTTGGTATTGAGGTCTTATACAGTGTGTGAGAAAATGTTGTGCAATGTTTATTTAAAATGATTAAGTGCAGTAAGATTTGGTACTTTGTTTCTAAATTGGCCAAATAATTGAGACAAAATTTCAAAATCTGAACAAAATACTTATGTTACCGTGTAGCCCTGAGAATCCCAAAAGCTGCTTGAAGTAGCTACTATTAGCATGGCCTTAGACACCGTGTGCTGCACCAAGCACGTTCATTTAGTCTGAATGTTTAAAAGATGCGTCTTTAAAAATGTTCGACTTCTAAGAGTAAGGCTGCATGTCATTATATTGCCTATAGTGTGGTGATGCTTGAGAATTGATGTTTAAGAGATCTGCCATTTTAAGGGTTAAAATGATTCTGATTCATCCTGTGACGCATGAGCATCTCTCCCTTTATTTTGCATGCTGCAAAGTGACCCTCCTGAGGTACTGTTCCCTAACACCGCACATCCTAGCCACTGTCTGTTTTCCTGCTAGTGCACATGTATGTCAGTCCTGCTTCGGGTGCTATGGGTACAACACGAATGAATGTCTCTTGTATAATATCTGTTGTCTTCTTGCCCATTTCTTCACTTGGAATTTCCTCACATGACACCTGCAGCTAGTGATAAACCATGTTCTAGTTATACAATGTTTTATATGGTTATAGTTACACATTTAAGACATGGAATGTCAGTTGGTTATTATTCTCCTTGAAAGTCTGCTTTTATGATGCACACTGAAGGAACATCTGCTTTTCTCGTTGAACTCTACAGGTCAATATTTTCCTCAATAACCCCAAAAGCAACACAAAATGAGTTTGCAGAAAGTTTTGAACAACGGGCCTCATTTATCAAAGTGGACACGAATGAGTTTATTGAGCAATTATGCAAGAAACTGATTATGATATTTCATAACTTACTAAGGAGAATATCTAATGTAAACTTCGGTAGATAGGCTTGAAGAGTTTTATACGCAGGTTTATATGTGCATGATGTTGACAAGTGTAGTAAACATATTTATTTCAGATTGCACACACACACACACACACACACACACNCACACACACATTCAAGCAAAACAGGCAAAACTTGTTTCATGTTAAGCTTGAAGGAAAGCTGATGAAAATTAGTGTTACAGGAACTTTTGTGCAGATCTGGTGGAAATTAGTTTGGTTTGCGCGATGAAAATATTTCCACACAACTTTCCCGAGAGATTGATAAATGAAGCCCATTTTCAGTGAATTTCCAAACGTCAGTAAAGATCAACTTTCACAATTTCACCTCTGGCAGAAACTGTCGCTGACTAAGAAGAATGTGGAATGCTCGAAATTTTTGGCTTAAACTCAAAGACACCTGAATGATCCTAGAGCAAGGTTTAAACTAAAGGTTCTGAACTAAATTGAAGCCGTTCCACGTAGAAGCAGACACGTTTGATTATAAAACGTGGCTTGAATGGTAGTAACTGACGAATTAGCACTTTGATCATGAAGCTTGAGTATGTTGTGAATAAGTGTTACAGCTTTGTAACATGGAACATCTGTCTGTCCATCCAACCACAGCTGTGCTACCTGCATGCTGACCTCTTCAGGAGCTTCAGCGCCAAAGAGACCAAGAAACACTTTGTGGACTTCTATAACAATTTCTTGGACAAAGGAGCAGTGAGTGAAATGCATGCTGAGCTCACAGTGGACCATAGTGGAAATTTCTGCCTGTTTTTCATTTAATGTGTGTTGTCTGTTGTTTCTCAACACAGAAACAACGCATTATTTTTTCCCCTCAGTTTCCAATCTGTCTCCAATTACTGCACACTAGTAATATCATAATAATATTCTTTTCACCATAACCTTGTATCTTTTTCTTCCCCCCCAGATTCTCAGAGTAACAGTACCATATCATATATCATATGAGTTAGGTAAGCAGATGATCACAAAATTATACTATATATCATCTTATTTTTTTATTTTTTACTGTTATTGTTGTATTTTTTTAGATCTTCGGAGAAAACATTTAGCATGCAACTGTTATACCTGCATTCAGAATTTAATCCTAACCAAATACATAACTCAATAATGCAAGTGCTTAATATAATTATCTTTAACATAATGTTTAACAAAATACATGTTTAACACGTCCATTAAAACGATTGACGCCCTAAACCTTTTAATTTGCCATGATCGTGTTATTGGGATTGTGTATAACATTTCTGATGCAGTGTTAGAATATTTGTTGATTAGGTTTGAAGTGTTACTGAACATGTGTTCCAGACCGTGTTCGTCCAGACCTCATCAGTGAGGACCAGCAGAAGCGATTTGCTCAGGAAATGCAGATTATGCAAACCCCGGAGGTCCTGCGGCAGCTCGAGGACTTCAGGTCAGAGAAGGATTATCACACTAGGGCGTTCGACGATATAATGATCTTATGATGCGTAACTCGGCATGCTTCTGTTCTGCTAAAAATGCAGTAATTATTACGTTCATGTTGTCAAACACTGTCATGAATATGGACCACTGGCAACTACGTGATGGCTGAATGCAGTGCAGAATTAGGCCACCGTCCTATTTACATGTTTTCGCAGACAAAAGCCATGGCGAAAAAACAACATTGTTTTCTAGTGACAGTTTATAATTTTATACTTTTATACTTTTAATCCCATGTTACTAGGACCTCAGTTATCTGTATGTCCTTATAGGAATGCTGAGAAATAATTACGTGAATGTCTGTGAATACTTAGTTAAGTAGAAGAATTACAGTACTTTCTTGTTTGTCCAACTGTATAACCTGTTAGGCAGAAGAGGATGATGGGAATGACCCCCAATGAACTGGAGCTGGCTGAGGTGGAGAATCACTATCCAACAGACCGGGTTCCCAGAGATATGAAGGAGAAAGCAGTGGCTGAGAGACTTCTAGACAAGCTGACTGAAACCAAGTGAGTTTGTACAATTGAAAATGTTAGAAATGATAGTTGTTGATGATGACTTATGGCTTTTGGGAATATTAACGTATATTAATATATTAGGTGCAATAATCTATCATGACGGTAGTGCATTTGAGCCATTGAGAGCCATGGCTAATTTTATGGATTTGGATTTACAAGACGTAACTGTCTGGAGTGGACATTTTAGCAGGCACAGGCCTCCCACTGCATAGACAAGTGAGACACTCCAGGCCAGAGACAGCAGAGCTCAAAATCTAACAACCCTGTGGGAATTATTTTGTACAGAACACACACAGAAATGATGACGAGCTTGAAGTATTCACTGAATGATGCGCATGACACACGGAGTTTTGCAAAATCAGAGCATATGAATGCTGTTTTCTAGAAGATCCCACACTGGGCTGTTATGGATTTGTGGTGGATGTAGGCAACTCATCCCTTTCAGCGGGGTCGTCAAATTAATGGGCCACCAGAGAGATGCCGTTTATATTGCTGTGCCACAATTGTGATTTTTCCATTTTAAAAAAATCATGATCACTGATTTAATTGTACAGAAACAATAGCCTTAAAAAAGGACAGAAATACGAGCATTTCCAACGTTTCAGCTTTAAGTATG
>CM074966.1:6840705-6856788 GCA_037577455.1 Pangasius macronema | reverse complement strand
TTGCTCATCAGAGACGTCACACACACACACTTCACTATACTTTTGTTTGTGTAAAGCTGCTTTGAGACAATGACCTTCGTAAAAAAGCACTATACAAATAAAAATGAATTGAAATGAATTGAACAAAATCTAGTGGAAAGCCTTCCCAGAAGAGTGGAGGTTATTATAACAGCAAAGAGGGAATGCATCTGGAATGGGTTCAAAAAGCACATATGGGTGTGCTGGTCAGGTATCCACACACTTTAGACCGTGTAGTGTATCTCCCGTTATTGTTATCACCCCAGGTTTGAAGAAGTGTTATGAGGAGGCAAAACAGCTTCATAGTTTTCATTGATCGTATAACTTGCGGTACAGAGAACAGAGAAGTACAGAGAAACACGCAACATGCACAGTTGTTATCATGCTAGCTAAAACAGAGCAGACAGTTGACAGAGCTATCAAAATGAGATGTATTATCAAGGATACAGATATGTACATGAACTTGCTTTTATCCGATTTAACAGCAGTTAGCAGTGGTTGCCATTTTATGACTTGTATGCAACTGTTTTCTTCTCACAGAAGATAATACGGAGAAAGAAAATATCCAACAGGCTGCTGAGTGCTGTCGTAAGATCCTAAACCATGTCAATGAGGAGGTCAAGCACATGGAGAATCTTCTGGTAGGAACGTCTTTAGAGCAATGTTTATTTTCCGAATCTAATAAAATGTTAATAAGGTAATTAGGTTTAATTTGAATGTTAAGGGCTTTGAAATGATAAAAGATGGGTGACTTTTGGCTGAACACCCTAGCTCTTAAACTGATGTGGTACTGAGCAGTTATCTTTTCCATACGCCACACACTGCTGTAATACTTTACTGTGGCAATATTGTTACACACGTACTGGTATATCAGAGAACCAGAGAACACTGCAACAATCTTCCAGGATTCCAGTAAAAGGGGTATGGTTTTTGTAAATGACATTTTTATTTATTTTTGTCTCAAGACTTGGTAATGACTTGACTTGAGAGTGTCGTTTAGCGGTCCATATTCATTCACAAAAGTATTCATTCAGAAATGACCCATATAATTTCATTTTCCCATAACTCTTATCCTAAATCTCAACCTGGGTGTGTCAACCGTATGGCCCAGACCGGCCCAATCAAGCTTCTCACCCAGCCCATCTTCTCAAATAAATATAGAGTCCATGTTCTAAACGAAAATCGACTTGTTCAGAAAAAGAGCTTGTCTCTGTTATTCCACTAGGGGGCAAAACAGAGCAATAACCACCAGGCCATCACTTCCACTCCTGAAAAATGTGCTAATGATGTATCATTTTTCATTAGCATGTTTAAAAAATTGATGGTGTAACCATGCGTATTTCCAGAAGAAATATTTTAGGAAAACTTGAAAACTATATGGTTGAACTGCAGTCTGTTTATCAGTTTTGATATGTGTTCAATCTATGTGCAGTGAGAATGTAACTTTCTGATTAAATGAAAGCATATTTAACAGTTGGTGTTGATGTGTTATTAGCCTAGCTTTTGCTCTTTTGCTATTTTGCCTATTTTCTCTTTTTTTTTTTTTTCTTCTGTATGTCCCCTAATCCTAATGCATAAGCTATAATGCCCTCTTCCCTTCCCTTACAAGACTTTAAAAGACTACCAGCGCAGGCTGGACACTTCAGGGCTGAAGCCCAGCAATGAGCTCTACACAGAATACAAGGTAAGAGATTGTCTCATGACTCTCTGTACTCACTCAGCATCATATAACAGTATAAACGTCGGGTTTTTAAGAGATTAGTCTCTCTTTCAGGGCATTGACCTGACTACGAGGTGTATGATTTACGAGGGGCCACTTACATGGAGAGTGACTAAGGAAAAAGCTCTAGGTAACTCCTGGTGTATAAGTCAGTGTATCATTTGTGCCACACTTATCAACGTATTATTTTGACAGATAATTAATTACCATTCTTAATGGGTAACACTGACGTGTGTGTGTGTGTGTGTGTGTGTGCGTGTGTGTCCAGATGTGCAGGGTGTGTTGCTGGGAGACCTGTTGGTCCTTCTGCAGAAACAAGATGATAAAATGCTGTTGAAATGCCAAAGTAAGAGTAACATTGCTGTCCAGGAGGGCAAACAAATGCTCAGCCCCATCATAAAGCTGGAATCGGCTTTCCTCCGAGAGGTGGCCACAGGTAACCGTGTGTGTGTGTGTGTGTGTGTATGCCTCTGTGCACGTCTCGCAGGTAGGAAGGTGAGATTGCAGCCAGAAAGTGACATTAATGCTTTTTTTTTTTTCCCCCCTCAGATCGTAAGGCCTTCTACGTCATCTTCACGTGGGAAAGTGGAGCACAGATCTATGAACTTGTGGCCCAGTCTGTTGCTGAACGGAAAATGTGAGTGTGTTAGGGTTAAAAAGCAAAGCAGTAGGGTTTGCAGAGGAACAGAAGACATCAGAAGGATGAGCAGTCATTGAACAGTAATCCGTACCACGGTTTGTGAATGGACACGAAACTTTGTCTTGTAGATGGACAGATTCGATAAAGTCATCAGTGGAGGAGTTGAAGAAGAGTGGCGGTAATACGCTGGACAGGGTGAGGCACGGCAGCGTGGCGAGTAACAGCGCCGCACTGGCGTATAGCCCCTCGTGAGTGCTTTCTACGTTCTTTAAATGTCTGCCAGAATGCTGTGTTCACTTGTTGTAATGATGTTTTCTATTAATTTAGCTTAATTTGGGTTTATGTGGTTAGTTCAGGAAAATCCCAAATCAAGCAAACACAATAATAGACAATGTAATGAGTCAAAAGTGTAACCCAATACAGAAATGTAATACAATAACTTACAGTTTCATTGATGTCTATTGGCTTTAAATTGAATTTACTTTATTATCTGTTTGAGACTAATGAGAATAGTGAAAAGTATGTTTTTAAGCCTGTAATACATTTTTATATTGAACTATATTATTGCTTTATTTAGCAATAAAACACAGGAACATGAATTCGCACCTCCACTTGTGTCACTTAGCAACTGACACTTCAGTCAGTGGACTCGTTTGTGTATTGTTTACAGTCAGGTCCATAATTATTGGCACCATTGGTAAAAATGGGTAAAAAAATAATAAAAAAAAAAGAGGTTATGATTATTAGGCTGATTAACCAAAACTATATATCTTCATAACCTATTTAACCCAAATTTACCAGGGGTGCAAATAATTCAAGAGCTAACTGTAAATAAACACAATAAATATGTGCACCCCAGGATCTGAGGGAGATTGATTTATTTGTTTATTTATTTATTTAAATCCCCCTGCCTATATGATACCAACCACAACTAAAAATATTTCTAAAAGGCTTACAGGTTAAATTAATTTTCATACACACACAAAGATGCATACCCACACTGACTCATTTCTCTTCTTTAGACTGAACCCCCCTCTCAGCCCTACTGACAATGGACCAGACATGCTGAAAAACGCTGCTGGTAAGAATTCTTGCTCATTTGCCATTAAGGGCATTTTTACATTTGGCCCAAGTACACCCAGGACCTCTTTATTTGTGGGAGGGGTTCAAAATCGCACGGTTCTTCTTCTGTAGAGTAATTCCTTCCGAGCAATGGATTGATCGTGCAATTCTGTGCATCTCTTTTGTGCACACAGGTTTGCAAAATGGTAGGCACAGTGTTCGTCCATTTGCAGTTTTTTTTATTTTTTACTTTTGGTAACAACATAACAAAGAGCCGTTATTGTATAAGACGATTTTTAGCCGTGCAGTCTGGCATGAGACATGCGTTTTTCACAATGGTCTCAGCGCAAGCACTCGAGACTCGCACCACAAAGATTGAGCCCCAGACAACCATTTTCAAGGGGACCAGGGATCGGTTCTCTGGACTGCTCCTGGACTCAAAAACAGCTTTCACACGCCACAGAATGTACTGAACGGTCAGGGGCAGATGGCCTTGGAAGAAAACGCAAGTGAGAACGTATTGCATTTCATTGATCTTATTGCACTGTTGTGATTGTGATCCATCTTCTAATTAAAAAGGTCAATACAAGGACAGCCTTATGGATGAGAAGTTCAGACACACTCAGCCCTCACTGATTGACTGCTTAGCTGCCAGTGGATTTGACCCACTGGGTTACAGCAATGCCCCTCCAGAGAGGTCAGCCACTGTGGCTTTGGAGGAAGGTCAGTGGTCTTTGGATTTTCCTAGCGTGACAGATCTTACTTCGTATATGTAGGTCGTCAGTAGTTGCATTCATCAGTACTATTTTCAACATATGTAATGGTTTATGTACCATACTGACATGAGCAGCGTTCTCACATCAATGTCCCAACAGTAAGGTCCTTGAAGACTCTGTTAGTCAGAAGTGCCTTTCTGTCCAAGAATGCCCAGCCTGATGGGGAGAGTGGAGCAGAGCCAGGGAAGCAGGAAAACGATGGAAGTCAACCACAAGGTTAACCTTATATTACACTTAAACCCTGTGGATCACTTGGTACATAATGCATGTTCATAATGTCATCTTTTCTTTCATTAGTGGAAGAGCACAGTGTGGAGTCGCAGGAGGACGGGCAGGATGAAAAGGCAAAAGGAGAGGAGCAGAGAGCAGTAACTGCCCCTCTAGTGCTTTCACAGGAGCAGACGGAGGAGGTCAGCAGAAAACTGGAGAGTTTGGAAGAACAAGTGAAGAGACTACAGGTTAGAACGCTTTGACGGATGGGTTGATGAGACCATGCCTATTAATTACTTTACCAGTGAATGTCAATAAGTAGTTGGCAAGAGAAAAAAAAAATTGATAAAAATGCAGATTTGTGTAGGAGCACCGCATTTGAACATCGGAGTATTCTCAAACATACACCAAAAGAGCAGTCTTCTTTTTTTCCCCCAGTAAAAACAGCAGATGAGCCGGTTAACGTAAGACTCTGATATGACTAATGTATCTTTTTCCTAGAAAGGGCAGAAACAGTGTGTTCAGGTTGTCCCAAGTGCCTGGTGGTTAACGTAAAACCCCGTATATACACGCACTCCAATTTCTACCTCAGAGAAGTGATTTGTGAAAGGACTGTATCAGCAATGTGCTATGTTTCTGTCATCAGCATGGCATGGCGGATTATGTGTGATTGGCTGAAATGTATTTACAGAATGTGGAGGAGGAGTACCACAGGCTACAAGAAACCCTTGCTAAGTTCACTATTCAAAGAGGCGGCAACTACAACTGAGGATCACTCCACCCTGCTGGTCACCAGGTAATTCTCCCCCTGCTGTGACTTCACTGTTGTCCACGTTCATATTCTCAGTGAGTGTTTACACGTGAAGATTTTCGCAATCTGAAAATCATGCACGGTATGAAATCCAATCCAAAGTTGAATGCACATGCACAATGCACGTGCAAGAAGTGGGGTTTAGTGCCAACGTTATAACAACACCGTGAGAGCGTGACAAGTTTTAACTTATTTCCTGTCACAGCAAAACCTCATCTCGGTGCGATTCTTAACCTGTAAAGTTATTTAGCATTTCCGATTTATTCGACATTCAGGAGCAAAGCCGCTCTTCCATCAGTCTTTATGATGTCTTTATGCGTCTTCTGATGTTATCAACACTAAAGGACATTTGTTATGCTTCCACCACCTAGAGAAGGGTGTCTATACGTGCGTCTGTGTGCCTGTCCAATAGCACAGTATCTGAAGAATGAGTGGTCTTTGTGAATATTTGTAGTATGCATATGGAACTGTAATTGTAACCAGCAGACAAACTGATTAGATTTCGTCCAGTTTGTCCAAACAGGCTCAAGGTCAAATGAAATTTGAGTTCTTCTTCAAAGCTTCCTTCGTGTTCTCCATACAGAGACGTTAGCGTTTTCACTTCAGGAATTCAAGGCCCATTTTCTGGCTAGCTAATACTTTCGCCGAGCATGGTCAAGGCATATTCGAGAGGTATTTGAGACATACGAATTAGTAAGAAGTAGGACTAGACTGGTTAGTGGTAGAGCTTATCTGCAGTGTAGCTTTTATTTTTTTAACTCCCATCTTTGCAAGCGTTCCACATCCTCGCTGAATTTCTGGCAAATATTAAATGTTTTTTTTTTTTTTTTTTATGGAAGTCGGTTTGCGTCTTGCCTCACCTCAGCTTCAGAATGCCAACCTCACTATTATTTTAAACAGATCATACTCTGTAACATCTGTGCTCAGGACTGCATTAATGGAGTGTTATTAATTCATAACTCAAACACCTGCAGAAGGCATTGGCTAATTTATACACTGAAGGTACACAGACTCACAGGTTTACATGTTACATATTCTCCTTCTATTTAACAGATCATTAAAAAGGTCACGCGTCTCATTGGATTGGATGGGATCCACGTTCGGATGGGCCTCGTTTAGTTTACTCTCTTCCGCCTGAGATGTACTCGCTAATGTTTTACTCTGATTGAGCCATCGGTCTGATTATTACAGGATATTATATGTATATTATATATATATATATAATTAGGCTGCATGTAAACGTAGCCAATGTGATGGACAAGGCTAAGACGGGTAAATGATTATACAATGCACTAAATGCTTGACAGATGTTGGCATTTCCTGTTTTGTAAACGGTGCATTCTTAAACTTCTCTCCTCTTTTTCTTTTTCTCTGCAGATTGTCTGTAGCCCCAACCTGATGATGTGGTGAAAGAGTCACTTACAGAAAGGAGAGAGAGAAAGAGAGAGAGAAAGAGAAAGTGTGTGTGTGTGTGTGTGTGTGTGTGTGTGTGTGTGTGTGTGTGTGTGTGTGTGTGTGTGCACATTTTTATTTTATGCAGAATTCCTGGTCCAGATAGAGACAATGTACTTATCTCTGTATCGCTGCCATTTTGAAAGAACATCAAACAAAGACGAGGGTTGAAAGTCGGAGACATGTGGTGAGGAAGGGGATTGATTTCGTGGGTTAATCCCGAGTGAAACTGGGTTGGCGTCTGCTGATATGTATATGTGTGTAAGTGTGATGTGGAGTCTGGAAAATATTTGTCTGGAGATGGAGTCCCTCACTCTAAGCCACAGGTGTTCCTATCACAGCGCAGCATTTACGTGAGCATGGTAGTTACCGTCACGCGCTCACTGTAGATATATCCTGTCTTTCGCATGTTGGAGTGAGCCGAGTGCGTGTGCACGCGAGTCGACCTGACGAACTCAAATTCTCGACACTCTGCTCTTTAGAAGAACTTCGCTGTGTTTTAACGTCTATGCATAATGGTCAGAGCAGAAAAGTACAAAGTAGTGATTTTTTTAAAAAATAATAATTTATAAACGGTAGTCTCGCTAGCCTTCACGTGGATTAGTTTCAGACCAAAGAGGACCTAAAGCAGCACGTTTATAGCAGGAAAGCTAATGGTTAGGTCTGATGAGAATTATTTAGCTTTTACTTATATAAGCATATGCAAGGTTAGCATGGAGGACAAAATTAATGCACTTACATCCCTTTCTTATGTTCTATGCATGCATATATATATATATATATATAATTTCATAATTTATTTGAGATTTATATATATATATATATATATATATATATATATATATATATATATATATATATAAAGCTCATAAATAAATTATGTAAAGAAGCGAACACAAAGCTGACACTGGAGACTCCTTCCATAAAAGTTAAATAATGTCTCCTTATTGAAACCACCCTATCAACTATTGTTTTCTTTGCTAAATATAAACATTTTTTATTTTTTAATCCATTTATTAGTAGGCTTAACGTACATGAGCTCAAACCATAAAGGTCTAAAGTATAAAAAATGAATCAAAACCATCTGACCAATCAGGATTCAGAATTCAGCAGCGCTGTTATATAAATACAGATATAGCGAATAGCTAACTGCGTATTAACTGTACTAGTGCTTTTAGTCTGGTCTGTGTGAGGAATAACACACTTCAGACTGTGCTGTCGTACATGGCGTAATGCTCCGAATGCCTGAAGCGCGCTATTCCGCTTATGCCGCAGCAATTTGCGATTTTTAATTTATTAACGATATCACATTTTTAACTGTTTATAATTTAATGTTCTAGAACATTCGTGAGAACAGTTAGTTCCTGTTATTGATTGTTATAGTGGTTGTAAACAGTCATTCCCTCACTAGCTTGTCTTTTTTTTTCTGCTTTTCTTAGATAATTAGACAAAAAAAAGTAACTCGTCAGGTTACCGAGAAACCAGAAAGCACAAACTCCGCTGTTACAGAAATATCTCCTAACAAAAAGAAATAAATACACCTTCACGTGAATGATTATACCTTCTTATATACATTTTATTTATCTGTTTATTATCAGGATTATTCAGAAGGCGATGTATAATGTTAATCAACACCTTCTGACCAATCAGAATTGAGAATCCGACAGCGCTGTTGTATAAATATAGATAAAATAGGAAAAAAAAAATCAGATAGCGTATTAACAGTAATAGTGCTGTCTTTGGCTGTATATTTTTAACCTGCAGCTTTACCATAAATGGACTTTGTAGACTTTAAGCTTGGAAGCGTTGACAGAAACACCGAGTGTGTGATTGGATGAGAAATGTTCGACGACATCAGCGGCCGTTTTCACTTGTGTGTATGCGTTTTTGTTGCTGTTGCTCCTTCAGAATTCACTTATTACAGTAATTATGCAACTGCCAAATCCTATAGGAAAATATATATAGTGCCTATCGTTATTCTATTGCAACTGCACCAGGACCTCACAGAGAAGTACTGAAACTGTACAATGCTGGAAGGATGGAAACCGGACCTTGCTGTGGCCCGTGGCCGTACACGTGACCGTACACGTGACCGCGCACTCCCAGAGAGTTTCATTAATCTCGCTTTCACTCTCACGCCATAGTGTATTTTTGTGACGTTTAACCAGCTACCGCACACATTTGTATTTTTTTAATGTACAATGCTATTTATAAGGCAGGGTGGATTATGCAAAGGATTCAGGCTTTTCTGTCTTTGTTCCGGCTCAGTGGCTGTGTAGAGAACCTAGCTGGCACTCTTCCCCTTTCTCACCATCAGCACACGAAAGGCAAATGAGCTCAAGTTTCAGTTCCACGTCTAAAGCAGTTTATTACTGTCTTTCACATTGTGCACTGTTTTTCTTCTGACTTCTGACTCCTCATATATCCACTTTCTTCTTCTATGCTGAACCAAATATTCTTTTACCTCCAGAGCTGTAAAATGTCATTTCATGACCTTTTTTTTTGTTTTTTTTAGTAAACTTCCTATTTTTGACTCCTCAGTGTAGTACTTTGTATATTTTAGGGGTAATGTCACTCTGTCATAGCGACCCCTGATTAAAGCAAGAACTATTCTGTGTATTTGTGCTTTTTTTTTTTATTATCATGTTTTATCATGTAAGATACTTTGAAAGCATTGAGGTACATTTTATTACTACTGTAATTTTTCCTGTTCTTTTTTTTTTTTTTTTTTAAATAAATGATTTCAACATTTGCTAAAATTTGCTACGACTGATGTAATTGTATGTGCAAAGAAAGAGTGTGACAGGGTGAAGGCAGTAGAGAACATCTGGGGGAAGAAGGAAGATGAATAGTGGGAAGGGGAAATAAGAATGGGTGGGAGCGAACAGAAAAATGCGATAATATCGAAGTGTCAGCAGACAGCAGGAGGCCATTTCATTGCACCTGTTTGCTCAACTTCATAGACGATGGAGCCACGATTCCTCTTCTTCTTGCTCTGTGTCTTCGCAGGTAAGCACTGCACGTATTACACAATTTGTGCTTTTTTTATTTTAATTTATTTTAAATTATTAGGGTCACATATTTGGTACTCTGAAATGTACTTCGTTTGTAGCATCAATATTCATCTCTCAAAGCGAAAATTAAATGTAGTGTGCATTTAAGTCATGCCATAACCATTGTCTTTAAGGTTCTAATTATGTACTTTAAGGAGTAAAAAAACACACACACACACACACACACACACACACACACAAGCTCTGCATATCTTCCCTTGCAAAAATAAAATGTATGTAAAGAATGTAGTACATTTCAGAATGTATTAAAGTATATATAAAGTGCTAACATTAAACATATGCACTTGTCATATTAATTATTCTTTTAAAAGTGCATTTTAAATACACTTTAATTTTTTACAAGAGTTATTACACTATAAAGATCTCAGATGTCGTATAGCTAAAATCCTCTTATAAGTAAACCAATCTATATATAACCATAAGTCATAAGTGTTCCTCTATTACAGCTATACATGATGTGTTTGCATTAGCACTATTATCTGTTTATTAAATTCAAAATCTACCCTTTCTAAACCCTATAATCTACTTTATAACTGATTGCAATTGTGTATTCTTATTATTTTAAAAATAAAGCAATATTAAACATGCAGTATCCTAAATCCTAAACTCCTAAATGTTCTTGTGTTAATCCACATAAACTGTAGTTATGAGAATAAGTAGCCATATTCACTACAAAATAATGATTATAAATTGTATTATTATATATTAGTATATACACTAAGCCGCTATGCTGATGTTGAGACTGGTATCGTGTAAAGGGAGAAAACCTCACATTAGCCGTAAGTGTATTAGTTCTTTAATTTTGCCTTCATCTTATTTGCAACGGACACCTGTGACTGTTTGGCTTCACTGGAGCTTATCTCCTGTTAAAGCCAGTGTTACTTGGTCTCCTATCTCTGTGTGTATGTGTATAATATATTAGTCAGGAGCAGAATTACTGGCATCCTTGGTAAAGATGATCAAAAATGATGTCTTTGTGGTTAATTAGCTTGATCTCAGCGAAGGGAAGAGTGTGTGTCATGTCAGCATGTCAGTGCATACACACCGCATGCAGATACAAGCCAAGAGCTTCAGTTAACATTCAGATAAACATCAGAATGGAGAGAACTTATGAACTCAGTGACTTCGACTGTGCTGTGGTTGTTAGTGCCAGACAGGCTGGTTTGAGTATTTCTGAAACTGCTGATCTCCTGGGATTTTCACACACCAAAGTCTCCAAAACACAGAATGGTGCGAAAAACAACAACAACATCCAGTAAGCGGCAGTTCTGCAGATGTTGGTGAGAGAAGAATGGTGAGAGGAGCCAGGTTTGGGCTAACAGAAAGGCTACAGTAATCACTCTGTACGATCGTGGTGAGCAGAAAAGCATCTTAGAATGCACAGCATGGTGAATCTTGAGGCAGATAGGCAACAACAACAGAAGACCACGGTGGTTTTCACTGCTGTTAGCTAGGATCAGGAATCTGAGGCAACAGTGGGCACAGGGTCACCTAAACTGGAGAGCTGATGATTGAAAAAATATCGCCTGGTCTTTTACCGGTTGTACTGCTGCTACATGATTGGCTGACTGGTTTATATATACAAAACCATGTCACTATATATATATATTTTTTTTTAAATCACCAACAATTTGTGTAAAATGAAGTTCTTGTTTTTTTACATCTTTTTCATCTTTTTCATAAGCTGCCGCCGATGCTGCCAATCCTCCCAATCCTCCCAATGCTCCCAATCCTCCCAAAATAAAACTGTGGTCCGACCGTCCTAGCTTACGGCTCGCTAGCTCGCAGATAGCCAATATCCAGTGCTGTTACATCTGCCAGTGTGATGTTCAACTTCAGTGGATGCAGACCGTTATGATTTCCAGCAACAAGACTAAGATTCTGCTTGTGAATCAGTCAAATGAACAAGTGGAAATTGGCAAAGAAGAAAAGAAGGACAGGAAATGCTCAAATCTGTTGCTTAAACGCATCGTGCTGAATGATACAGGCCTGTACCAGTGCGTTCTAACACAATCAAACTCCACCGTCTATACACCTGGCACCTACTTACAAGTATACGGTGAGTGCAAAATCTTTTCAAGTCTTGTGTGTATACTTGTCTTCTCGTGCCAGAATTAATATTTGGCATATTTATAGTATTAAAAGAGAGTCAGTGCTAGAATATCAATGTTATTCTGCCTTATGTAGTCAATGGTATAATCAATAATACTGAGTTATGTTTCTGATCCTCTTTGACACGTACACCCCCATAGAACATGTGTGTGAGATCAGTATTTGATAGAAATATATTAATGATTGGTTCGCTGTGAGATCTAATGCCCGGTTCTGCAGGTTTGAGAAGGAACTGTGTATGACCTAATCTCTGTTCTGCATTAGAGCCCATACGGATGATCCTGTACATCAGTGAGAGGAGTAAGAACAGCCTCATCACTGCTGAAGGTGTTCTCCTGCTGCTGTTTGTGCTGCTTCCTGGCATTATGCTCATCTGCAAGGTCCTTCACACATGGACTCATATATATTTATCATGATACAAATTGTTACATTTTACTATAAGGTTCACAAATAAGCAATTTTAACCCTTTCATGCATAGATTGTTTATACGCATATCCAAATTCTTTCATGCTTTCATTTTCTCTTTTTTTTTTTTTTTTTTTACTTAAAAGTACATGATATAGTTTGTACATGAATTTTTATTCAGTCTAAATATTACTTATATTTAAAAAAAAAAAAAAAAAAGAATTTTCCATGAGTAAAAAAGATTTAAAAAAATAAAATTAAAAAAAAATTGAAATAAAAAAATAAAAAAATAAAAAATAATAATAAATAAAAAAAAAATATATATATAAATAATAATAATAATCTTCCAATGTCCAAAATTTTGTACCATTCAGGCTGAAGACCTTTTTTTCCCCCCTTTCAGAATTTACAGTTAAGGAATGTTGAATGATGCAACGAAAAACAAACATTTCACCCCAAAACAACACTAATTTAATTAAAACACAACAACAACAACTTTTTTTTTTTTTTTTAATTTAAGGTGATCAGTGGCTCAGTCTGGCACAAAACCAGTTTTACTTTTTTTTTGTAGAAAGTTAGCAAAGATTGCGAACAACAAATAAAGCTACAGATGTTTATATTAATGTAGAGTAATGCTCTCGAGTGATTTGGAGTTGATTGTCATCTTATATTGTCCTATAACTTAAACAAAAAGCTTTAAATTGACTGTCCATTAGTGTGGACACTAAGCATGGAAGGGTTTTAATATTTCACAAATTCATAACGACATGGGTGGAGAATACTGGAGTAACTCTTTGTTGTTTATTTCTGTGCTTATACACTATTTTGGAAGACTCGTACTTTACTCGGTTATTGATGATATCGAGCACTTGTACTCTTACTCGGGTAAATTGGAAAGTTCCAGTTTCTTAGTAAGGCGTTGTCGTTGGCTGGAGTTGCTGACTCATACAGGATGAGACGTTCCATTTGCCTCCCACCTAAAAAGAAATAATGGTCTTTAAAATTCCTCATCAAACGTAAAAGAGTGTGATATATTAACCTTAAGTCAACCGAAATGACCGAGATACGTTTTAGCTTGTTAAATTAGCTAGCTAGTCAGGGTTTGTACATCAGCTTGTAAATCAGCTAGCTAGTTGATGTTTGTACATTAGATTATTAAATGATCTAACTTCTTAAATTTACTAGGATTGTTTTTGTTGCTATTGTGCCTTCATTTCCAAAAGGGTTATTAAACATTAAATAACTCAGTCAAACCTCGAATTTGTCTTGCACATAGCGAGTTAGAGGATGCAGGGCCGTACGTAGCGCTCATTTCCGTCATCTTAAAAATCTTGGATGTGATATTTAGTACTGCTTCAGTGAATCGTTGATCAGATACGTGGAAATAGAATTTTAACATGCAAAACCTATTCTGAACGCAAAGTAGTGTCACACACACGCGCACACGCGCACACACACACACACAGACACACAAACAGTATGTTTTAGAATGAAGTCTTACTTTATAAAATCAACTAAAACAATGAAATCAATCAGGACGTTTCATTTTTGTATTTACATTTTTTTTTATTATTATTTTAAATATTTCCCCTGGCCATGGGGATGCCATGTTCCTTAGAAAGATAGATAGATAGATAGATAGATTGATAGATTGATAGATTGATAGATATGATAGATAGCATTTATTGTCATTGTATTTCTACAACGAGACGAATGGAATGACGGGTCAGATCTTCCCCCTAAGGAGAGAAGAGGTCCTTAAAGCAGCCACGCGAGGCGCTAACGTCCTCTCTCATCCGCGATAGAAGAACATTAACAGAACAGTCAAAGCAATAAACAAAGTCACAAACACATACGACAATAATACGATGGAGCTGTTACGTGAGGGGTCTTTTTTGTTGGTTATAACCCATGGCTTAGAGAACTAGCTTATCACCAGGCATAATGAACTTGTGATCAGCTCTTTTTATCAGTCAGAAATATTTACTTTTTACTCTTGATGTTTAAATGTTTTAAATACTGACTTTCAGACAAGTAGATCTTTGCCTCCATAGTTCTACTTTCAGTGTGCTGCATTATTTCCTGATAATATATTGCTTATTTATGGACTGCATTTATTGCTTATTTGTGTTACCAAAAATGTAGATTTTTCCTTTTTTTTTAGATTTTTTTTTCCCTTCACGTGACCTTTGGATCCCATTAATGTTTCATTTTCTGTGGTAAAATATCAGTATTGGTTCAGTGATGTTTAAGTCTTAAAATCAGCTTCACAATTAAGTCTTTTAAGTCAGTTTTTTCTTTCTTTCTTTCTCTTTCTTTCTTTCTTTGGCACAGACAAAGGGCTTGAATGAGCTGGAGAAAAGAAAGGGCAAAGAGGAAGAAAATATTTATGAGGTATGTCATCTTTTTGCTTTCTGTAATATTTTCTGTTAGAAAAGCCTTAACTTTCTTTTATACAGTTTACACGTTTTTTATTTTTACAGTTAACATCATACAAACTCTAATCCTATACTATTTAATTACGTGCAAATAAACTGTAAACTTTTCATTTTGTAAAAACAGTATGTAATGTGAGCCGCATAATTCTGTGTGTGACATGCTTGATCAGGGAAGCGTATCACTTGCCTGACATGAAAGAACTGGCGATCATTTGAACATAAATAAGAGGAATTTACACTCGTTTATATCTATAGGGTCTAAACCTCGATGAATGCAATTCCACATATCATCAAATCCAGCGCTCTCTCGTCCAAGGACCATACCAGGATGTGATCAACAGTGAAGAAGATGACATTCAGCTGGAGAAGCCCTGAATGGCTGGCTGTGAGGAGTCAGGATCCATGCCATACACACACATAGTGTAGCTCTGTTGCTAATGTTTGCTTTGTCTGTTGTAGGTATAAATTAGGGGGGTGTAACCAAATATGAATAATGTTATTCAGATTGAACAGATAATATCTGACGCATCCCAGACGAATACAGATACAAAACACAGGTGGAGTATTCACTTTTTTTTTTTTAAAGAAAGCTCGTCAGCTTCAGGGACTGACATTGTGAGGTTTTTACTTTAATGTTTAGTTTTAAAGAACAACTCACTGAAGGTCATGCGGAGGGTTGCCAGGTTTCAGCAAAGATCCCAACCCAACTACAACTCAAAACCCACACACATAGACTTCGGAAGTAACAAGTTAACAGTGGTGCACGTTGCTGATTTGCAGTATACAGTATATCTGCAATACGCGGATAGCATACATGGAACCTGGCAACCCTGCTCACAGGACTTAAAAAAACAAGCAATCTCGCTAACATGATACTAATGAGAGACGAACTATTCCATTTTAGCTCCAAAATAAAACCACATTTCTACTATATTTTTTGTACAAACAAAAGAAATATGCTTTCGTATATATTCAACCACTGCTTGATATAGCACGCGCTGTGCACAGGGTAGCATATCTCTGTGGGGCTCTCCACAAAAATAAACATTTAATTCATTTTAAAAGCAATGTGGAACTTTTTCTATGTTCATTGCATTTGTTTTTGTTGTTTTGTTTTTTTTTATTCTTAAATGATTGTTTTTCATCGTTATTAAAAGAAAATCATACAGGCATTATAATGAAATGCTGCTTAACCCTCTACTGCATGAATTATTATATTTACGTACATCCAAAATATTTTTATGGATTTTTATTACTTTAATTTGTTCAAAAAATAAAAATATATTTAAAAAAAGTAAAAAAAAAAATTTAGGGGGGTAGTTTGTAAATTGTTGCCATATGGCAACAATGTGCAGTGGTGGAAA
>CM074966.1:6803580-6819788 GCA_037577455.1 Pangasius macronema | reverse complement strand
TCCATACTTTTTTCCTCTACTTGATTTGGAAAATGACATGCCATTAATAAAAAAAATGTCACTGAATTTTTTTGCTGCATGTTTCACAAAGCCAGAATGTTAAGCTATTGAACAAAACCTTTTTTTGTGTCATATCTGTGGTTTGTTTGTTTGCTATAAAGTAAAAAGGCTGGGTGAACATCCTCTAAGTGTGGTGATTCCATACTTTTTTCCAGGGGTTGTATTAAGTCAATAAGAATTTTTTTTTTCATTGGAAATGTTTCCCCATGCCAATACATTTAGGATAAAGCTGTTGGTTCAGTAGGTGATCTTTTGGTTATTCCCCACTAGGGCTTGGCAAGTATGACTTCCACTCAGGTAAAGGTGAATCGTGCTCTCTCTGTTCCACCTGATTGCTTTGACCTACCCTTGGTGGACGATTCCACACATACGGTTACAATCTCTTCTCCGGTTGCCCATATCGGCCTTGGTCCAGTTCAGATGAGACTCATCTCCGGTGAGCTGAGGGAAGGACAGGTATTGTAGTTCACGCACATCTCGCATACACATGGTTGGTCTCTGGCTATGTTCAGAAACACTGTGTGGCTTAATGCTTTATTTCATCTGCAGTTCTAATTTCCTATTACCTTAAAGTTCTTTTCTTGCTCAATAGGACAGTGAGAAGCTGTTAGCAGTATCCCGTTCCGATGGTGGCTCAATGTCTCTGCACCTGAGTCTAAAGATTAAGAAGAGCCCTCCATCACCTTGGCTGGTGGTACATTACCATGGAGGAGGCTTTGTTGCACAGACTTCTAAATCACATGAGGTAAGCTCCTTTCCTGTGCTGACAGAGCTTGGTATGTTGGTGTTCTTCCATATTAAGCATGGTTAAACATCTCAGGAGAAAATAAAGATGAATCTCCAAACTCAAATAATAGATTTTTGCATGTGATGTGAGGACAGAACACCAAATCTCACGGCCAAAACCTTGGCCAAAGACTTCCTGACTTTTTGGCATCAAGGGCACAAACGTGATGTGCTACTTTAGATACTTTGTTTTGAAGAGCATAATAATCATGTACTCATTCATTTCTCTTGGTCTGTATTAATGAATTTAGATAGCTAGTTCTACCGTTCGTACCACCTACTACAATACGTCAGCTACCACATCTTAGCCTACTGCATTAGGTTTCCTGGCAGCCAAACATGGGACTGGGTAAAAACATTGGAGGTAGTGAATAAATTTGTCCATACATAACATGTAAATACACAGATTTTCCTTTAATCTTCTACCCACAGCCATACCTGAAAAGTTGGTCTCAGGAACTGAACGCTCCAATCCTGTCAGTAGATTATTCTCTTGCCCCTGAAGCCCCATTTCCACGTGCGCTGGAGGAGTGTTTCTTTGCCTACTGCTGGGCTATCAAGAACCAAGAACTTCTGGGTAAGTCAAGTCCCCTTGCTTCATTACATCCTTCCTGGCTATAGGAGCGATTGCTATTACTGAACCCATTCTTTGGGCAAATCAGTATGAGACGTGAAAGTTATGATGGTTGGAATGTCCTGCCCTTTTTTTTTGGGGCTCTTTTTTTTTCTTCTCTCTCACTCTTGCTCTTTTATAACATTTCAGGTTGGACAGGGGAGAAGGTGTGTTTGGCTGGTGATAGTGCAGGGGGTAACCTGTGTGTCACTGTGTCGATGATGGCTGTGGCACATCGAGTCCGCTTGCCGGATGGCATCATGGCTGCATACCCTGCCTTCATGCTCACCACCTGTGCCTCGCCTTCCCGTCTGCTCAGCGTAATGGATCCTCTCCTTCCGCTTAGTGTACTGTCCCGCTGCCTCAGTGCTTATGCAGGTCAGTGACAGGATTGTTCTTAGCGTTGCCTGCTGTTATTAAAGCTGTCCTATCAGGAACAGATTAATGACCTTTTTATTATTCACTGTCTGTTTTTTTTTTTCTCTAAATTCTCCATTATGGATTCATGTATTTGTTTGTAGGTTTGGATCCTCAGGAGGAGAAACAGGTGGAGAAAGTCAGCACTCTGGGGACGGTTAGGAAGGACACTGCCCTACTACTCAAAGGCTTCAGACAGGGAGCCTCAAACTGGATCCACTCACTCCTGGACCACAGCAAAGCAAGTGCAGGTGTGCGTGCATGTGTTTTTAGTTTGTGTAGGTGGCTAAATAATAATCATTTCATACAAATATTCTAACGTGTATTAAGGAGGCAAGTCCAAAATTTATTAATGTCTGTCCCAGTCTTACTTTTTGTATTGCTGCTTTATTATAATACTGTTATTCTATAATTATTCTACTTGCCTTATGTCAACTACAGCAGTTATAGTAGCAAGAATATGAGTTTTGTGCTTTAAGAACAATAACCTAGCATCAGTATAAAATAATGACTATACGTGTATATACACTCCTCATGCTCTTTAATAAGCGAACCTGAACCTCTGCTTATTTATGTAATTATCCAATAGGCCAATCATGTGGCAGCAATGCAGTGCATAAAATCAAGCAGATACAAGTCAAGGGGTTCAATTAATGTTCACATCAGACAACAGAATGGGGAAATAATGTCCTCTCATTGCCTTTAAACGTGGCATAGTCGTTGGTGCCAAATGACCTGACTCAAGTAGCCACTCTTCACAAACATGGCGAGCAGAAAAGCATCTCAGACCACAGAACACACCAAACCTTGATGTGAATGGGCTAAACAGCAGAAAACCACATCAGGTCCTACTCCTGTCACCCAGGAACAGGAATCTGAGGTTACAAGGCTCAGCGAAACTGGACAGTTGAAGATTGGAAAAAGACCAGGCCACATTTTTCCAAACTTCAACTGTATACTTTCTTTTCATGATGTATTTAATCATTTGAGTTATTGATTAATTTCATTAGTTTGAGATATTACTCCATAAATAAATTTGTCTGGGCCATTTCGGAAACATCCTTATAACTCTACACTAAACTTTGCCATCTCTGGGACATTCTTTACCACAACAGATGCTGTAGCTGTAGTAGTTGTTAAAATTATTTTCTCTCTACTGATTCTACCACTCTTCTTTTTTTAGAGACCGTGAGGAACAGTGTTTCTGAGGGGACTCTGGATTCTTCCCAGTCTGACCTTCTGGTTCCAGGAATATCCTCTGGGTTCTCAGTGAAAAAAGAATCTATGAAAAGCCACACATGTGAGGGTCTGGTCACCCACACAACCAGCCCATTCACCAGTCGCCATTCAACAACTACTGCCAGCCTCTCGCTTCATCATAATCCTATCCTCAGCACCAGTGCAATCCTCGAAAGCAAGGTATGCATGGAACCATTATATAGTTTCGCAGTCAAACTTTCTCCTGTGCTCAGTCATCTCGCTATTTCTCACCCTCTCTCACTCTTTCACTACTCACTTCACTACTTTTTTGTTCTAGCCAGAGGATATAAATATACTTTTCTCCAAAGAAGTAGACCCCTCCGTGTCAAGTTCGATCTCGTCTGTGGCAGTACCTCCCCCTGACGGGGATGGACACTCGGAAAACCCACTGGGGTTTCCTGGGGACTTTGAGCCGTTGCGCACAGAACAGCTTGCCAAAATGAATGTAGATTCTTCACCTATCTTTAGAAATCCCTACATGTCACCTGTTCTGGCTCCAGACCACATGCTGAAGGGACTGCCTCCTATTCATATAGTGGTAAGAGATACTGTTGCCAGATTTTGTGGTTTCCCACCTAGTTTTACATTTTTTTTTCAATTATATGCATATACAAATTCAGATATTTTGCCAACTGATACAATTGGGGTATTTTAGCTGGAGTTTTAAAGATACTAATTGTGTTTTTGATTACCTATTATGAACTCAAGTGATGTAGCTGAGGTTGAGGAACTGTCAGAGTCAAAATTCACCTTCTTAAAGTTTGAATCCAAATACAGATGCAGATACAGATATTTAGAGCACTAAATAGATACAGATAGTGATATTGCCTTACACCCTTACACTATATGCTTTCTGATTCCAGTTATTAATGTCTTCTTTAATCTGTGACTTCCTCTAGGCCTGTGCTCTGGACCCCATGCTAGACGACTCTGTAATGTTCGCCAGACGACTACGGAACATTCAGCAGCCCGTGACTTTGTGTGTAGTGGACGACCTCCCGCATGGCTTCCTTAGCCTGTCGCAGCTCTCTAAGGAGACCCACGAAGCTTCTAATGTCTGCATGGAGAGGATCAGAGATGTCTTCACTATGAAAGAGCTGCCTCCTGAAATAAATAAACACCGCAAGCTGGAAAGGACCGATCATTGTGCTTCAGGTGCCTCTACCAAGTTCTTTCAAAAGACCACTAGTGCAGATGGAAGAGAGGGTGTAGTTTGAAAGGTGGAAAGTGATGTAGTGACCAACGAAGCTGACGCTTTCAGATGAGATTTGACGAACAAATATTGTTCAGAGAAAAAGACAAAAATGAAAACAAGAAGGGTTTTTTTTTTAAAACAAAAAGAAATTAAGGCTGAGGAGTAGACTAGAATCACTGTGCAATGAACCAGCAGAATACGAATGAGTAAAATGGTGCAGTATTGTCTCACAGATGTAGTTTCATTTATACTTGATCAGTATTTGGCAGTAAGGAAATGGAAGTGAGGGGAGACATTGCTGCTTTTGTGTTATAAATGACTGTGCATGTGCACTTGCACTTTTCAAACATACCCAACTTTAACAAAATATTGCCACTTTGCCTCTGCACTGTATTGCTTTGTTGAGATTCTGATTATGAATCATACAAATAGCAGCATGGAAACAAATGCTTCCTGTCTTGTCCGGGCCTGAAGCGGAATTTTCTTTGGTAAACGTTATGATGCAGCTTGTTGACACGCATTATTACTGAGCTTATTGCTTATGCTTTAGGGAGTCATATAGGTATGTATATGTGTNAGTGTGACAGTCAAAGTTTCCAGAAGAACAGTGGCTGCTTCTGCAAGATGCTCAGTAACATTTCCTTATAAAACTGCACACATTGTACCTGACACTACTATTTCTTTTTTTTAAAGCAGAGTTGTAAGATCAAATATTGACGTTGTTTCACTTATTGACGTTGTTTCACTGCACTTTATAATACTTTTTTTTAAATGTAGAAACATTAATTTCATTATTTTTGAAGGCATCTTTGCTCTACAGCATTTCTTTGCATGTGCCTAAGACTTTTGCCCAGTACTGTGTGTATATATGGCTGCATTGTGTTATGTGTTTGTGTGAAAATGGTAGTTCTGCTGACCATCTTGAAACTGGAAAAATGAAAATACTGACCAATGTTTGATGCACATGACTTTTCAGATTAGCGTTAGGGTTAAAGTTCATTGCTAGTGATCAGAAGGCAGAAAGTTCAATTCCGAAGCTTTCAGAGAACCACTATTGGGGCCTTAACCCTGAACTTCTCAGCTCCAGGCTTGCATAGTGTCTCGGTTGTGAGTCAATTTGTATAAAAGTGCCTGCTAAATGAATATATGTCAATGTAGATTTGGTTTATTACATGTTAAATATGTTTATTACATGTTAAGTATTTTTGTAGTTGTTAAATAGAGAAAGTATAATGTTACTTCTGAGGTTGAACAATCTTGCATTAAGTCCTAAATAACTGAATACAAGTTCATCAGCATGAGAGGATTGCTGGGATTCAAACACAGGAAGCTATGACCTACAGAATTCTAATTCACCTAGCATCAGCCATCGTCCACTTGCACACTTTAGCCCATCCGTTGCTAGTGGAATTACATTGGGATAAATGAGGAAATATTCGTGCACTTTCCGTTTCCCAGCCTCCTTTAGTCGTTTTTCACGCCTTAGTTATTGCTCTGTGACTATCACTGCCTTTCTGCTTGTTGTCGGCTTTTGAAACGCTCTGCACACTGACCCATTTCTAGAACGCGAGGAGGTATTTTAGGGAACATCCTTCAGCAACCTTGAACCAATTCCACAACACATTTAGCAGGAGTATGACTGTGCTCCTTCTGCAGATGTCATTTGTGAAATCATTTGACCCAGCCACACTTTCAGATTTCACTCCTCTCAGTAACACAACAGAATTATAGCAACTCGAACAACTTTCAGGGATGGACAAATCATAAATTCATTAGGTAGCCCAGAGGGGAGAGGGGAAAATAGGCAAACTACTTTCTAACTACTCAGTGGCGGCTCGTCCATAGGGGCAAGTCGGCCAGAGTCCCACCATGTAAATTATATTAGCCAAAGAGAAATCTTCATAAAGTCCTTATTCACTGCTCCATGCATTTTAAATCCCATTGAAATACTAATTACCTCTTTTGAATGACAATCAATAAAAAAATGTTTCTAACCGATATAAGCCAATGTTTTACTGATTTGCTGACTTGTCTAGATGTTCTAGATCCAATAGAATTATTATTGCACCTAGAATCCAAAAAATGGGAATTGCAGCAAGCACTCGGTGTCCATTGGAGAACAAATCATGCTGATCTATGCTTGGGGCATGATAGACCAGTTATTACAGGGTTGCCAGGGTCACGATTTTTACCCCAAATTGGGCTATTGGAAGGGGGATTATGGAGTGGATTATAGCCGTATATCAGAAATGCGTGTGCACCACGGTGACCACATAAAGGCTAAGAAAAAGAAGTATTAGTATTTCTCTCTTTTCAAATGCCTGAATTTTTTTTGCGCCATTTATAAAACACATTTGACCAAACGTACAATCTTCTAGACGATATGCTGGATGAATGTATGTTGTCAACTCTCAACTGCCTATTTACAGGATTATGCTAAATATTCACTAGGTAGTAACCTATAGCATATGTCATCATTAATATTGTCCTGTCCACCAAAATCTATAGTCATGAGCCACTGCTGCTCCTACTAAACCTTCTTGTCCACGTAGGAATGCTATGAATAAAAACTAATAACTTGGACTTGCCCCAGGCACACGAGCTACTTGCCCCAGGCACACGAGCTACTTTGTCCACCCCTGACGTTGTAGATCTGTAAGGCTTTCTGATGAAACCATATTTCGCCTGCTTTGGTAAAAAATAATAATAACAATAAATTATGAAGTATTGTACTTCTACTATTATGTCTCTTTCTATTAGACAACACCCTTGCTACCTCGTTTGCATCCATCTCTGTAAGCAAATAACCAGCTACTAAAGTATTATGAAGTGACATTAGTACTGTGTTCAGTTAGGAGTCGTCCGTCAGTTCACGCTCTTGTTACTGTGGTGTTATGTGTGACAGTGTTGGACCATGATGTCTGTGAAGGTGTGCTTCCGCTACATGAGCTAGCATAGTATGGCTTATACAGCACTCTAATGGATGCTTATTTTCTGAGTATTAAGTATAGTTCCTGGTAAATTTGTAGATCTTCATGGCTTGCGTGGCTTCCTGTTAAAGTATTATCCTCAAAATCCTCTGTAGTTCTTTAATTAACTGCAGATTTGGTGTGTGTGTGTGTGTGTGTGTGTGTGTGTGTGTGTGTGTGTGTGTGTGTGTGTGTGTGTGTAGTCAGTCATTAAGAGTGAATTGTCTGTGTATTTCTTACATTCTTAAGAAAACCAGCACTTTATGGATCATGACAAGCTATTCAGTATACACTACTCTGCCAGCTATAATATACCATTCCAACACACATGCGCACAGATGAGTTTTTATTTTATTTTTTTTTTTCCTCTGATAAAAACACCACAAGTGCAAAAAATGTAACTGGAAACTGAATGTATTTCAATGCTTTCCCTGCCTCGTACATTAGCTTATATTGGTTTGGTTTGGGAAAAGCAGATTTTATGCAGAACAATGATATATTAATAAGTTGGTAAGAGCACATAGCAAAGAACAACTAATAAAAAAACAATTTTACATTTTAATAAAGATTGTATTTATATACTTCCTTTAGTGACAGTGCCGAGTAATATAAAGTCATAGGAATACCAGGCTTTATTTAAGAATCGTGTATTGACTTGTTATTTAGTAGATATTTACAGGTTAGCTCAAACAAACGAAAAACCTTTGCTTAGAACCCTTTCTTGCTTATTATTTCATGTACATTTGTGCATTGTATGTTTTTCATGTTTCATATATCTTTGGAGAGAATATATCGGCAAATTTACATTTGGGAAAAAGTACCAAAAGATTTACTACTGTTTGTAATCTAAATGTAAATGTAATCTAAATGTAAATCTAAATCAAAATGTAATCCAAAGGTTAAAGTGCAGTTCAAATGGACTGCTGCTTTCTTCTCAGTTCTGCTGATTATCATATGCATTTGCTTATTTTTTTTAAATCAGTATATAGATTTCCAGAGTTTATTGTTATTGTAATAAACGTAGTCCGAACCTAGTGTGGTTTTGTGTCCTGATGCATATGTGGTTTATGTTGTACATGTGGTTTATGTGGTTTATGCAATAAACAATTAAAAAAATATATATTATCAAAGCATTCAGCATCTACAAGTGTCTTTTGTCATAACTGATTAACAAAACTTATATCGCATGCAGTCATTACAATGAAGTGTAACACCAAATAAAATAAAGTCAATGATGACCAACCACCATGTGCACCAACATCATCTAAACATGCATGAAGAAGCTGGAGAACTTGCTCGTCAGGGGCCAGGACCTAAATGTCAATAATTGTGATATCTTTGTGGAAAAAAAGAAACATTTTGCTCCCTCTGACAGTAATACAGTATATACAACTTTACAGAAATCTTTCAAACAACAAGGGGTGAAATAAGTCAATTCATTTATCCTTCTTTTAAGTCTTATCTATTTTTTTTAAATACTATTCAGCTCTGCGATGAAAGGCATTCTGTATCTAAAGCCTGAGTGGAAAATGAACCTCAGTAGATTGAAAATACAGTGACGTAAATCACTGACATGGAAACACCACCAGATGTTGAAGTGTGGGGTACATTTACATTTTCACATTTGGCTAGAAACAAATAATTTAATTAGACATAGTAGGATAAAGTCTCAGCTTCATATGGTGCATTATTCCTGTCATTTTAATCTTTTTTTAAAGTATTTAAATTATGCTCAAGTTTCTTATTCATTTTTAGCACTTTGTCCAGAGCAGACTGTGAGACTAGCTGAAAAGATTACTGGGGTTCCTCTACCCTCCATTTACACATCCTACCACAAACGCTGTATCTGCATGGCATGTGGATGAATAATTCTACCCCTTTCATGTGCTCTTCACCTTCCTGCCACCTGACTGAAGGTACCAGAGTATCCATGCTACCACCACTGAAGCAGTCCCCCAAAATCTACCACCGTAGGACCTTCACTGCACACCTGCAAACTGAAATAAGACTCTTTTTTTTATTTTTATACTACTGATGATCCTGCTACACTTTTCTCCATCTTTTTTCTACCAATGGCTTGTTAGGGTAGTGGCTACACGCTACAGACAATTGGCTGCACTGGTGGATGGGGGAACAGTCTCACCTAGCCTGTGGCACCTAGCCTGTGGCACCTAGCCTGTGGCACCTAGCCTGTGGCACCTAGCCTGTGGCGCAGTGGTTTAGTTGTTGGGTCATCACTACCATGACCCAGGTTTCATTCCTATCAAAGTAACAGTGGTGCAGTGGGTAACATTGCCTCTCCAGAGTCCACTGAGCTTTCTGTGTGGAGTTTCACATGTTCTCCCGGTGTCTTTCTGGATTTCCTCTGGTTTCCTCACAAAAAAAAACATGCAGGTAAACGTGGATTGGCAACAAGCTGTGAATGTGTGTTTTTATGGAAAACTGGTGTCCCATTCAGGGTCCCACTTTTGTGTTCCCGCCTCATGCCCAGTCTTTCTCAACTAGGTTCTGGATCCAGTATGACCCTGACCAGGATAAAGCAGTTACTGAAGATGAATGAAAGAACTGATGGCTTCTTACATCCAATATCTCTCTGTTGTCATGCCCAATTAGCGTTGGCTGTCCTGTGTTTTTATTGTATTTTTATTCATCTCGCACTGTTTCTCGGCTTTCTGTTCGCTGTGCTACTGTATTATGTATTAGAGACGAATTCTGCAATACAATATAGAGCCATGATTCACAAAGTGAATGTGTTATTATTCTGTTACAGTGCTGGAAGCCCACCATTATCAAAATGATTATGTCTATGAATAATGCCAGCTGGAAACTGATTACAATTGAAAGAAATATGGGTTCCATGGGTGGAAATTGCTCAAATAAAAAGCTCTTTGGCTCTAGTAAATGGCCAAAATATTAATGTTAACGTTTAATTAATGTGTCTAATTTGAATTAATTGCTTTGTATAATCAGTTTGCACTGAGGCACATGGGGTTTTAAACAGTTAAAGAGGTCCCTGACTACAAAAGGAATCACTGTGTAAAAACACTGTGCATTCTATGTGCATTTCGGCACAATTCAGTTTTTCCTCCCCATGTCACAGAAGTAACATGTAGCCGACAAAATAGTTTCACAGCGGCGCGTGCTCTCCGAAAAGCGCGTCCTTGTCTCCGGGAGCGCGGACGCGTGCATGAGCAGAGGAGTGTCGGGAGCGCGCATTGTGGCTCTGTGAACTGCAGCTCTTCGTCTCGTGCAAAAGCTTTCCTGCGAACTCCTGTACTGGGAAACGAGCAAAGATAGGAAAAAATGGATAGAGTTCTGCGACTTGCCATTGTATGGAGTATCTTGTGCGATGGAGCTGTTTGGGGGAAATACGTCAAGGGTGTCGTGAACACCAAAGAGGTGAGATGCTGACTGGTGATGTCTTATTTGTTTTGTGCACGCAATACAATACAGTAGACGTCTCAGATCTTTGGTATCAGGAGCTTGCACTATTGCAGTGGAGATTTAGATTAGCGTGGTTTCGTGCACGCGTCTGCGTTTGGCCACATCTGTGTGTACTGATAGATAAATACGGCTTTCTCAAGAGCATCATATACTAATCGCTTGCATATTCACAGACCAAGCGCGTGCTCGCAGGCCATTACAACTTGCCTTAATGTTATTGTATACTATGTTACAGGTGTGCGTTAAGCTAGCTGTCCTCTCTGTTAACGTCATGTGTATACAGGGCCATAAGCACCATAGACACACCATGTACAACCCCCTTTCCCCCCTCCATTACACCCTCCCTCACACCCCACCTCCCGCCCAAATAATCAGACATGGCCCAAATTGTCCCCCTCAGTAGTAGATATTTTTGGTGCTGCTCTGCTGCACTCCATTATGCACCGCTATGTATGATGTCAGGATGACAAAAAGTTAAAAAGTTAAGTGTTTAGGGTGGTCTTCCTCGGCGGTGTAGCAGAGCTCGTCAATGTCAAAATGTTTGAGGTGGCCAATCAGGTGAAAGAAGGCGGGGCTTTACTGTTCACAGAAGTCGCGCGACGCTTCACTTGTAAAGGTGAAAGAATGCGAGGTGAGATGTAAGCTAAGTAGCTAAAGTTTAATATTCGGAAACAGAAACGTTAAACACACACACACACACACACATATATACATACACCCACACACACACACACACACACACGTATACATAATTTGGGCCTAGACATAGAGAACCACAAATGACCCCCCCACCACACACACACACACACACCCGCGTTCAAGATGGGTACGTCCTTGTGTGTGAGTGTATATATATATATATATATATATATATATAATACACATATGTTATAGCTAGATGATGTGCTGCAGCATGCACCCCTGCATCCATGTGCTTATAATTACGCTTAAACATTCATAAGGACGTTATAATAAACCCGTTATCTACCGGAAACCGAATGGGCCTTGGATTCAGCTCAGTGACAGGTCACGTGATGTAAACAGTCCGTTGCCAGCCAGACCATTTAAAACAAAACTCGCCATGACAAGAACATGGATGACTGACTTCGTGTTTAGCTGGGGTTCAATAAAGTAACGATGTACTTATAGTAGGTGTTCAGTTCATCTTTTAAAATAGAGAAAGCTGACCGGAAATGCGGCAAAACACTGCTGAAACTACCGAGCTACTGACCTGTAACTCTTCATGAGGACAGTAGCTGGTGCATGCTCTAAAAGTAGCTAAAAGACACCAGTATATAAATGTTATACTGATGTGCAGGATGTGTTACATGGACGATTTCTGAAGATGGATGCACTTTATTAGGAACTGAAGGAATGTACTGCTCATTCATTCATTCATTCANATGGAGATACAGGTCAAGAGCTCCAGTTCATGTTCACATCAAACATCAGAATGAGGAGAAAAATGTGATTTCACTGACTTTGACTGTGGAATAGCTGTTGGTGGTTGTTGGATGGTCATCTGGGATGGTCATGCACAACAGTCTTCAGAGATTACACAGAATGGTATGAAAAACAACAACAACAAAAAACATTCAGGGAATATAGTTCTGCAGTAGAAATGCCTTGTTGATGAGACAGGTCAGAGGAGAATGGCCAGACTGGTTCAAGCTGACAGGAAGACTAACTTGGGAACCACTCTTTACAAACGTGGTGAGCAGAAAAGCATTTCAGTACACCTTGAACCTTGAGGTGGAAGGGCTACAGCAGTGAAAGACCACATCAGGTTCCACTCCTGTCAGCCAAGAGCAGGAATCTGAGGGTACTTTGGAAACAGGCTCACCAAAGCTGGACAGTTCAAGTAGAAGTTGCAAAAATGGTCTGATGAATCTTGATTTGTGCTGCGACATGCAGTTAGTGGTGGTGGTGAACTGGTGTGGGGAATATTTTCTTGGCACACATTAGACCCCTTAATCAAACATCATCTGAACATGCATCCTTTTATGGCCACATTATACCTTATCTTATAATCTTATAATTTATCTTATAATGGCTATTTCCAGCATGATAATGCCCCATGCTACAAAACGCAAGTCGTTTCTGGATGGTTCTATGAATATGACAATGAGTTCAGTGCACTTCAGTGGCCTCCCTAGTCATCGGATCTGAATTAATCAGAGCACCTTTTTAGAATAATGAGTTCCTTTTGAAATAAAGCCCCTAAAAGGGTATAAATAGTTGTCAGAGCTACTGACAAAGTTGGAAAACATATACAAACGACCTCAGATTTGCATATGAATTTGGTTCAGTTCAATTCACTTTCCAAATGAGTGCATCTGTATCTGAATTTTGAGCCTGTGTTGAGATGACAGGAACAAATAATTGACGACCAAGCACCGTGTCCAGCAACCTCATCTAACATTCATGAGGAAGCCTAAGAACTTGCTTGGTAGAGGCCAGGTCTTAATTTAAGCATGTCAATAACTGGCATCTTTTAAAAAATAATAAAAAAAAATTGTTCCCTCTGTAAAATAATACTGTGATACTGTTATAATGTGCAGTACAGAAATCCTCCAAACAGCATCATGCAAATAGGAGTTAATCCTTTATCCTTCCTTCGGTATAATCTGTTTTTTATACTGACTGAGCTCTTTTTTTGTGATCATTGTCTGTGGATAATCAGTGTTCCAGCTTCATTAAAATTAATTAAGCCACACAATTCATGGGAATACGACTGATAAAGATCACCTCAAAGATCTGTCCCAAATAAATTAATATTACTGATTAATTTTTTTAGAAAGATTTTCTATAATAGATTGTCTAGATCTATTAACACAAAGTAGAAATTAAGTTAAAGAAAGAAATTGTGTGGAGCTGGTGAATATTTCAGATAAGACAGATATAAGATTTGAGTTCTGTCAATCTTTAACACAACTTTATATTTAGTTGATAGGACATTATTATTTTGTTTGAGAATGGTAAAGCATTGCGTTAGCAAAAATTAAACTAAGTTCAAGTGATGCCTATAGTCGCAGTTTTAATTTGTCTTAACTAATATTTCAGTCAGTTTAACTATAAACAGCTGGTTGTATTAATATGTCAAGAACTTGACAACTTTGCATTGATTCAAAGCTATAGTTAAATGCATTACTATGCATTCTCAAACTGAATTGTATAACACACATCAGTAACCCAAAACTGATATACCAAACCACACTGTAGCATTTATGTAAATGTGGCTTAAGATCGAGTATGACCTAAAAATAATTATGTGTTTGTAGTGAGAGATGTACAAACCAGTTCACGCAAAGCCCTTGTGTATACCATGGTCTGTCAGAATACTTGATTCTGATTGGCTGGGAGGTGTGTGTTCAAACCGCTGAATGCACAGGTAGTTCCAGTCAGGTTAATCATCGGTCTAAATTAATGCACTGCCTATAAACAACTGTAACCAGAGTAACATACAGTTAGAGTTGCATACAGTAGTTAAACTTACACACATCTCTCTCTCTCTCTCTCTCTCTCTCTCTCTCTCTCTCTCTCTCTCCCTCTCTCTCTCTCTCTCTCTCTCATAGCTATTTATTATAATTCATTCAAATAATAATCTTATCACACTACATTATCTCTGTGTATGATTTAGGGCAGGCATAATCCTAGGTCTAACGACCCTTATGTAAAATAACTATCGAAAATTAACCATTAGTTTAATTCTTTCAGTCAAATTTTGCAGCTTTTACTTGTCAATGCTGGCAAGTGACCATGGTATAAGTGGGATAATTCATGCCTAATAATAATAATAATAATCAGGTGGTTCTTTGCCTTTTTGTCGTGCCTTAAAATTGTGTCATGCACACCTAGTCGTGTATTATCCCTATGTACACTATATTGCCGAAAGTTTTGGGGCGTCTGCCTTTATATGCATGGGAACTTTAATGACATCCCATTCTTAATTCGTAGCATTTAATGTGGAGTTGGCCCACCCTTTGCAGCTATAACAGCTTCAACTCTTCTGGGAAGGCTTTCCACAAGGTTTAAGAGTGTGTTTATGGGAATTTTTCTCAGTCTCCGCTTTAATTCATCCCAAAGGTGTTCTATCGGGTTCAGGTCAGGACTCTGTGCAGGCCAGTCAAGTTCCTCCACACCATACTCGCTAATCCATGTCTTTATGGACCTTGCTTTGTGCACTGGTGCGCAGTCATGTTGGAACAGGAAGGGGCCATCCACAAACTGTTCCCACAAAGATGGGAGCATGAAATTGTCCAAAATGTCTTGGTATGCTGAAGCATTAAGAGTTCCCTTCACTGGAACTAAGGGGCCAAGCCCAACCCCTGGAAAACAACTCCACACCATAATTCCTCCTCCACCAAACTTTACACTTGGCAAATGCAGTCAGGCAAGTACCGTTCTCCTGGCAACCGCCAAACCCAGACTCTTCCATCAGATTGCCAGACAGAGAAGCGTGATTCATCACTCAAGAGAACACGTCTCCACTGCTCTAGAGTCCAGTGGCGGCGTGCTTTACACCACTGCATCCGACGCTTTGCATTGTACTTGGTGATGTAAGGCTTGGATCCAGCTGCTTGGCCATGGAAACCCATTCCATGAAGCTCTCTACGCACTGTTCTTGAGCTAATTTGGAGGTCTGTAGCTATTGACTCTGCAGAAAGTGGGCGACTTCTGTGCACTGTGCACCTCAGCATGCGCTGACCCTGCTCTGTGATTTTACGTGGCCTACCACTTCGTGGCTGAGTTGCTGTTGTTCCCAATTGCTTCCACTTTGTTATAATAACACTAACAGTTGACCATGGAATATTTAGTAGTGAGGAAATTGCATGAATCAGAAAAACGTTCTCCTCATCCAGAATCAGCACCATGCCAATAGTCATCAACTTGCCAATAATCATCAGTTGACATAATAGACTAAAATTAATCTACATGTAAGATTGACTCAAATTAGCACATTATACAGGATGTGAAATTAAATTACACACATCAAAAATGATTCGCCTAACACAAACAGGGCAAGCAAAATTAATTTAATAACTGAGTGCTTCAGTTAGCGAGACAGCTAGTGGGTTTTGACCCTTATTTTGACTTGATTGGGGCTTGAAATGAAGATGAGCCTCTCTACTAGCGATTGAGACCACTGGTCCACTGGAAACAGCCAGTCTCTAAACGGGGGAATCTGAGTGGGAATCTGAGTAGGAGATGAAATGAGAGTCAATGATATGTTTTCAGCACAACCTGACAACGAGAGTATGCTCTATGTGATTATTCAGCAGGCACATTTCTGAATATGCTCAATCTGTTTTGGCTAAGCTTGTGTCAGATTAACATGGCATCCTAGACAGCCATACACACACACACACACACACACACACACACACATGTATATACAATGGGGGAAATAAGTATTGGACACGTCAACTTTTTTCTCATCATATTTATTTCCAAAGATGCCATT
>CM074966.1:6767754-6796350 GCA_037577455.1 Pangasius macronema | reverse complement strand
AAATTCAAATATTTACAATATATTTTTTTGTGAATCCATTTATTTCTGTAAAGCTGCTTTGTGACAATGTCCATTGTGAAAAGCGCTATACAAATAAAACTGAATTGAACTGAATTGAAAGTTCAACCAGATAAAATTTACCTGAAATAAAAGTAACCACTACTGGAATAAATGCAGAAAATGTTAGCTGTTCGAAATTTTACTGATGTATTTGTTCGGTGATACGGAAAATGTTGCAAGAAAATATAGTGAAATTTTTTTTTACGGGAACAACACTGCAGTTACACAAATTAAAAAAAAAATAAATAAAAAATAAGATTACAAATTTCGTGTTATGTGGCATCACTTTTTTGCATTTGCTCAAAAAAAAAAAAAATTTAAATAAATAATAAAACACCAGCTGATAAACAGGACTCCAGTATGGCGATGTTAATATTAGACATATATAAGTGACCATGATCACCTATCGATCTAAATCCATATACCTCAAATCATATATCTAAGGTAGTATAAGGATGTAATATTTCATGTCACAATGTATATGGATTATGCTTTCAATAAAATTACAAATGGGACAGGAAGACGGGAATCTTTATTATCTTGACGTCTTCATTGACCTATTGGCATGACCTGGAGAACAGTAGAAGGGCCGTGTTTTGTGATTTCATATGACAACTCTCTGTCTTTTTATTGTTCACTGTGGATATTTTCGCTGAGGCAAAACAAGAATGTGTCTGTTAGTAATCAGTGCACTGTAGGTCCATGGTCTATGTGCTCTGCCAATTGTGTGTGTGTTTAATGTTAAACAAGATACTTGAATCTTGTGGAATACTGTAAGCTTGTTTAACCTTGTTACCTCTCTCTGTGTGCATGCTTGTCTGGCTTCAATAGAGAAACACAGATTTAAGATGGATTTCATCCAACAGTGTTGCAAGGGATCAATATTGTGTTAAGTGAAGATCAGCCTCGGAGCTCAGGAACAGCTTCTTGGAAAGTCATATTTGTGTTATATTGTGTCCTCCTGACAACGATCCACCCGCGTTCTCAGTCAGAACAAAAAAACCCTACAGATCAGTCTCATTTGGAGAGGACTGAACACAGTGTGCAGAGCTTCAGCTGTTCTGATACATGTACAGTAGATGCTTACATTACATACACACTTGCATTATTCACAGCTTTACATCAATTAAACTAAACCCAGCTATTCATTATTCATTCATTAACATTTACTTCAACAAAGACACGTGTGTGTATGAGTGTGTGCTACAGGCAGGCTGTATACCGCCCATGAACTCGAGATTTTTCTGTAATCCTGTAAATATGCCTCCGTTTATTCCTTACATGCACAATTCCCCTTCTTTCCTTTCTTCCATATTTCCTTGTTTATTTTCTTTTTGCTTCCTTCCTTCTTTAATTATTTCTTTCCTTCCATCTTTCCTTCCTTATTTACTTCCTTCCTTCCTTCCTTCCTTATCTACTTTCTTCCTTCCTGTCTTCCTTCCATCTTTCCTTCCTTATTTACTTCCTTCCTTTCCTCCTTCTTTATTTAATTTCCATCCTTCCTTCTTCCTTCCATCTTTCCTTCCTTGTTTACTTCCTTCCTTATTTAATTTCCATCCTTCCTTCCTTCCTTCTTTCCTTTCTTATTTAATTTCCTTCCTTCCTTTCTTCCTTCCTTATTTAACTTCCTTCCTTCCTTCCTTCCTTCCTTCCTTCTATCTTTCCTTCCTTGTTTACTTCCTTCCTTTCTTCCTTCCTTATTTAATTTCCATCCTTCCTTCCTTCCATCTTTCCTTCCTTGTTTACTTCCTTCCTTCCTTTCTTCCTTCCTTATTTAATTTCCTTCCTTCCTTCCTTCCTTCCTTCCTTCCCTCCCTCCCTTTTTCCTTCCTTCCTTCCTTCCTTCCTTCCTTCCTTTCTTCCTTACTTACTTCCTTCCTTCCTTCCTTCCTTATGTAACAGTGGAAAAGGGGCTGCTCATAGTTGGAGGTATTTTGCCTCTCTCACTTTACTTGTTCTGCTCTGCGTATCCTACAGGACTGGGTGTTTCTGACAAGGTTTTGTTTCCTCACTGATTTTGGCAGACTGGACTTCAAGTTTCGTTACCCCAAGGTAAAATTACAGGCAATACAGATGAAAAGATTGAGCTTTCTTTTATTTCTTTTGTCTTTAACTCAAATTAAGGTTACAGGCAGTGTAAAGCAAACTCTGTTTTTTTCTTTCATTTCATTCTCAGTGCCATTTCGCCACATTGGCGCTACTGTGTAATATGGCAGCGATGCAGTAGTGCTAGAATATCCAAGCTAGAGAATCACTACACGATGTATAGCCATGCTGCTTATCCAGGTTCCTATGCTAAGCTCTGCTGTTATACCAGTCAGTAAAACAAATTTTAGCACTTAAAGGAATAGCAAAATTGCTAAGCAGTATAATAGCTTATATATTGCTTTTTTGATCCACTTTTTTTTTAGCTGTCTTTTCCTGCACTCGTACTAAAGTCGCTACACTGTCTCTCTTTATCTCTTTTTGGCACAGTTTATCATGTTTTCTCTCAGAATATCTGCGTTTCTCTTTCCCCACCTCTATTTCCTCCCTTCAGTCACGCTGCTGTCAGAACATATTGCTGTACTTTGATGAAAGCTCGCAGTGGCCAGCTGTGTACAAGAGGCCAGACAAGGTGAGGTGAACACTGATAGCGTCTGTGTGTGGGTTTGTTGTATACCGTATGCCTGGCGAGATTCGGTTTAAATGAGAAGGATGCAGTGTAAAGTGCTGCGCTGCTTCCTAAATTACATTCTCACCTCTAGTCTCCAAGTGCCAAATGTGCCAGATGCCTAAGTGACAACGTCATGTGGATGTGTGGATGGGACTATTTTGAGTCTTCCACTTCTTATCAGTTTTGATGAGAGGTAACAGACAAGAGTTATAGGTATAAATGATCTGTGTTGATGCATTGCAGGACTGCTATCAGAAAGAGGCAGTCCTGAGGCCGGAAAACAACCAAGTCATTAACCTTACCACCCGCTACACCTGGTCTGGATGTGTGGTAAGAAACTAGAGATTCATTTACAGTGCCCTCCAGAATTATTTGCACCCTTCTTAAAAATGTGCAAAAAATATTAGTGCATGCATTATGTAGTGTAAAACAAATTGCACAAAATAATTTTAAAAAATTTCCACTCAAATAATAAAAGATAATATTTATCTTAGTTCTAACAAAAAATCTTTAATATTTTATTAAAAATTTTTTTTCAACAATATCTGTGCCAACATCATTTCTACCCCTCAGGAATATTTAGTTGCATTCATACAAAATATTATTTTTATTTTCTGTCAGGCCTTTGTTGTAGCCATTAACCATTTCCTGTTTCACTGGGGTATAAATATTGGTTGCATACATGTAAAATCTACTTTTAGGAAAAATAGGAACTTAAAGCAGAAAAGAGAGAGATGGCGGTTAACATGGGCAAATTTCATATATATATATATTTATTTATTTATTTATTTATACATAAGCAGTTTCAAATATCATTACACACAATTAGGGCACAATGATTTCAGCTAAGTACCCAAATATTTTAGCCTGAAACCTGGTTGCCTCTGGCAGGAGGTTCTGACTTGTCCCTAGATCGAGCTTTCTATATGATTATGAGCCAAACTTCCAAATCAACAGAGAAATCATTGTACGAGCGCAAAAGCAATGTTTTGCGATGACCTTCTCAGTCTCTGTGTTTGACTCCAACTCACAACCTGTGATGTGACTTGAAAAGGGAAGTCCACATGCACAAACCTGAGAATATTAAGGAGCTTAAAATGTTCTGCATGAAGGAGCGGACCAAAATCCCTCTGTAAATATCTCCAACCTTAGAGATAGTTAGACATTATACAAAGATACTCAGTGCTGTTATTTTCTCCAGAGCAGGCTTCATCCCTGTTTTGTAGAGAAAAAATACACTAATAATAATAATAATAATAATAATAATAATAATGTAAAATAAATAAATAAAATCTTTTTGTTTTAGGGGAAAAAGCTGTTTTAAATTAAACTGTACCATGTTTCCGAATGTTTTAGCTCAAATATCATGTATTTTTACTCATTTCCATGATGTGTGCCAATAATTTTAGGTCACTGCATTGCTTAGTTTTTAAGATGATGTAAGGTGTGAGGTTGTCTGTAATTATTTGCACCTCAGGTTGAAGAAGAGGATGGCGAAGAAATTCTCAGCTGTGTCGGAGGGCGTAGCTTTCGTTCAGTCAGAGAGAGGTGGTGGTACATTGTGCTCAGCAAGTGTGGGGTGAGTGCTAATTTAGCTTTTCTGTCACACTAAAAAATACTGCTTTCCCTACATTAACCTTGAGAAATCCAGTGTACTGTGTGTTCCATTTGAACTGAAGGAAAAAAATTTTAATTTTAGGGAAGGGAAAGTGATCATACTTGAAACTCCTCCTCCTTCCTTGATAACACTAGTAGCTGTAGCTCTCTGAACTCTGGATAACCTCCAGAATACCTCCTCGTGCTCATGCACATATCAGTAACACTGATTTTCTTCAGACATATGTTGATAAATACCAACCACCGTAAATTTCCAAGTGCGTTCATGGAACAGGTGAGTTACATATAGTGACGTCTTCCAAACTTCAAAGATCACAGAGAGCTAAAAATGACAGAATGCTGAGAAAGAGAAAGTGTGCTAAATCTTCTAGTAATGGCAGAAGATGGAGACTTCCTCTAAAGATGGAAACTCTTCCTCCTAAAGGGACCTTTTTAGCTAAATAGCTAGTCTTATTTGTCTTAATTTATGAATTTGGTTTGTTTTCATTTAAGTCATTAATATGAAACAACTGAAAATGTGTGTACTTGGAATAAATATGCTATTTAAACATGACAACATATCCTTATATGCTATACTTATGGCCAAAAGTATGGGAACACCTGACCTTGACATTAATATGTGGGCCTTCCCCAAACTGTTGCCACAAAGAATTGTGTAGAATGTCGTTGTATGCTCCAGTTAATTAGAAAGAGAAGTCACCTTGATTCCTCGGGTTTGTACAACGTCGTACTGTTTCGTGTTTCGTTCCATGTGATAGAAAACATGGTTTGCCAAGGTTGGTGTGGAAGAACCTGACCCTCCTGCATCCTCATCCAACATCAGTGCTTGACCTTAGTAATGCTCTTGTTGGTGAATGGGCAAATCCCAGAGCCACACTCCAAAATAAGTGCTCCACGCTCAAAAGCCTTCCCAGAAGAGTGCAGGTTATTATAACAGCAAAGGAGGGACTACATCTGGAGTCAGATGTAAATCAAGTGTATGCAGCAATGACAAAGACAAAGGAACTACTAAACCATGTTATCTTTGGTCTGCTTTTATAAACACAGTAGCAGCTGCTCGCATCAGCCTCCAAGTAGGGCTGGCAAGTATGGATGTGTATAGCAGAGCTGCAGAGCCCTGCTGACATCAAACACCATATCTGGCTGATGAGTAGATGCACAGCTATGTGCTTCTGAATGATAGGAATTAAAAGCATTATGTAGCAACTTCATATTTTGACGTAAACGATTAATTTGGTACAAGATAGTTCACCATATTAAGAAAAGTTTCCGTTATACGAAAAGTTTATATCCGTCGAAATGATTTATTTTTATTTTTTTGCTTTTTCATTTTTAGCACCTCATAAATCAGAAAATTCTTTTAGACATACACCTATTTAAAAAGAACTATAACATGAATAACAGATGTGAAATTTTGAACGATCTGATGTGATTCAGTGTGACAATGGCCAAAGAATGGAAAAAACTGTGGACCTTATAGTAAGACAACAATTCCTGAAAATTCCATGCATTTAGCATGAATAGCAAATAGCAAAATTAATGACTCGAGTAACTTTTTCTCTCATTTTTACAGAGCAGCATCCCCAAAATTTCGGAGATATAGAGTATTTGACTATGTCAATGTTCGGACTTTAAAACGTGTGTCCTAATAGTGGTTAACTAGAATTTTATAAACGAATTTGGATGAATTTGTTCATATCCAGCTTGATAATTGAGGCCCAGTGTCATGTAGTGACATATGATGCAGAATGACTCCTTCTGTTAGGAATGTCCTGCATTGCCTTCAAGACTGGGCTCCTTTCCTTTAATTCAAGCCCATCAGCCACCTCCCCCAACTTGATTTTCTCCTATAATACAACAGCTACTGACCAGGAACGGGGAAGGCTATCACATGCTTCCTCCGGAACACATGAGGCCACCCAACTGCATCTTTTCGAACTGCTGCTCATGTTACATCACAGGGCAGCATAATACATTTGTAGGAAAGCGCTATCAACCCCCTTCTGCATACATGAGTTCAGACACCTGTGATTGCCTAGTGTCGCTGTGATTGACAGGGGAGGAAGAGTATGCCATTCCTCCCACCCAGAAAGCACAGCCAATTTTGCTGTCTTGCACTGCTGGCCACAGATAATTGTCATTTTCAGGATTCGAACTCACGATCTACAGCCAATCAGGAGTCTCAGGTACAATTTGTTCGGATTTGCAAGGAAATTAGCCGGTAAGATATACCGAGCATCTTCCAGAACCCGTTCTTCTGGAGACTAATGTTTGGAAAGCGAAAATATTTTTGTACTGACTCGCTAATGTGCAAGTCATAAAATAAAAATCTAGAACAAAGCTTTTTGCACAATGCTGTGTATCAAAATTATATTGGAAGAAACTCACAAAGTACACAAGTACAGTAGAAGAAAAAACATACCTGAGCCTTGGAATCAGGAGATAAACTGTGCATTTAAAAAAAAATTGCTTTTGTCTAATGCATACGTGCATATATTCTGTCTGAAATGCATACATGTCCAAGAGAGAAGAGATCAGCTTGTTTTCGGCTTATTCCGAACTCAACACATTTCTGTCCTAGCCTTTGATTCCTTGCTGTCTTTTATCCGCTCCCTCAGCCTCAGACCTTCTCTAGCCACATAGAAATTGTCAGTGTATGCTTCCTGCTCTTTACCCTTTTGATAAACAGAGAGGAGGATTTCCTACTAAATGAAATCAAAGCTTGCCTCAAATCCTCTCAAGAACTAGAAGGTTTGATGCTTTGAAGTCCTTTATAGATGATCTCTTTGTGTTGTGAATATTTGTCCGTCTCTCTTTCCTGCTTCTCACACACCCACAGGGCGGAGGGCTACAGCTGGAGTACGAGATGAAGCTAACTAATGGCCAGTCCTTCTGGAAACAACATTTTTCCGCAGATGAGTTTGGTGAGACATACAGAAGGGTGTTAGACCTAACTGAAGATGTTGAAATTAAACGAGTGCAAGATTTATATATCTGGAATAGATCAAGTTAATAGCTTTTAATGCTATTGTGTTGATGTTATTACATTTAAGTTTACTTCAGACCTGCATGCCAATGTGTTGCAACTGAAGAGAAAAGAAAATGATATGTTGCCTTTTTTTTTTTGATCTATGGAATAAAATATTGAAAGATTGTCAAGAGAGACCAGAAGTATGTCATGAGAAATCTGTATATGATCAATGTGCAATATTTTATTCGCATTAAGTAGAGTACATGTATAAAACGCACTTCTTCACTCACAGTCACTTTTCTTCTTCCGTTTCTTTTGTGTGTGTCAGGAATCCTGGAAACAGACATCACCTTCTTGGTTATATTTGCCAGTGTGTTTTCTCTCTCCTGCTATTTTGCATGTGAGTTCATGTTAATGAGTTATTCATGACTGCATGAAACGGAGCAGCCTAGTTCGTACTGTTTTGTTTAAGACGGTTTCTAATTATACCACAGCGCTGTTGAATTTCTGCCCCGGATTGGTTAGAAGAACCAGCAGCTCTGACGGCAGGGCTTTCTGTAATTCAAATCGCAGATTAATATTAATGCGCTCATTCTATTTTATTTATTTATCATTTGTGGAATGCTCCAATGTGAGCGTTTTAACGGTCAGTAAGTTTCCACCGCAGGAGAGTCTTCAGGACAGATGACTTTTTTGCGCTTTCCGTTTTTCTCGGCAACACGACAAGTTGCTGGGTGTTTTTTTTTTGTCTTATTAACTTCGACAGAGAAACAAGAGAGGCTGATGAGGGAACGAATGTTTATCGCTGCGATAAGTTCCACAACATTAACTGTAACTATAAGTGGTTGCGCAGATTTTAATCGTAGGCAAGATGCTGTGGTATAAGAGGAATAAAACACTTCAGGATGTGCTGTTATTAGAAAATAATCCGCTTTGTGTTTGGCCGCATCACACCACCCTGTCGTGGATTATTTTCCCGTAACAGCTTGAAACGTTGTGTTTCAATCCTTACTGAATCCTCAAATGTAATCTTATGACTTTCAGGAGCAAAAACACAATCAGTATATTATTTCTGATAAACAGAAACATGCAGTGTGTCTCTGTGCCTAGGTTTTTCCATGGGTTTTTTTTCCATCTTTTTTTTTTTCTCTCTCTGCAATTCTTTTAGATAACCTGAAAGGAAGGCAGCTACTCCATACCACATATAAGATGTTTATGACTGCAGCTGGAGTAGAGGGTGAGAACAGGATATATGATTACTGCTATACTTTGACATAAATATAACCCCAGCCTTAATCCGAGGATCAAAAGTAACTCCGCATCTGCAGATAGTATCTGTATTTCATCAGATTGATCTTCCCATATTTACCCCCTCTGATTTTCACTCAGCCGTTGTTCCTCCATCACTGACTTCTCACTATGTCTTCTTCCCTTTGTGCTACTTTTACTATAACTTTTATTGTCATTCTGTTTTTTTTCCTCCCCAGTTCTCAGTTTGCTCTTCTTTTGTATCTTCTGGGGCCTGTATGCCAGAGATGGAGTTGGAAATGGGTGTCTAAAGTTACTTGGTGAGTGGGTCAATATTAATATAAGCAGATTTAAGAGTTAGAATAATCCTATAATTTGAGATTATTCTGTGGTAACTGTGACTAGGAATTTACTCATTAAAGATACAAATCCAGACCTCTTCAAAAAATGGATCTGTAGCTGTAGCCTGTTGAATGCTTTCTTTTAGAAGCTCATTATTGTAACATTTCTATAAATTCGTGTGTGTTTCATGTAAATGAGATGTATATGAGGGTAAATGAGGGTGTTCCCTATGCACATGACATGTAAGTAATGGATTTGTGGGCAGGAGCTTGTGTCTACACATCTGAAGCTGTTTCATCACTTACTTACTTACTTACTAAATTTCTTACTTACTAACTTAATTTTTTACATACTTGCTTGTTATTTACTTCCTTACTAATTTACTTTCTAACTTACTTACTTTGCTTACTTTACTTCCTTATGTACTTGTTTTTTTTACTTACTGAATTACTTACTTACAATTTTACTTTTTTTATATATATTTTTTTTTATTATATACATACATTTTATTTCCTTATTACCTTACATTCTTACTAACTCACTTAATTTTTTAACTTTTAAATTACTTACTATCTTGCTTAATTTTTTTGCATACCATTTATTTACTTACTTACTAACTTTTTTTATTTAACTTACTTATTTACCTACTAGTTTACTTACTTTTTTATTTGTTTGCTTACTTCACTTGCCTATTTTCTTCTATTTATTTACTTGCTAAATCTAACTTACTAACTTATTGTTTTTTTTTTTTACTAATTTGCTTACTTTATTTACTTATTAACTTATTAACTAACATTCATACTAAGTTTTAACTTACTAACTTAGTTACTTTTTTATTTAATTAATGGCATAAATTTTGACTTACTTATTCAGTCAATTAAAAACAACTATACAAATGTATAAAACTGTAGTGTGTATAGGTAGTGACTATAGATGCATGAACAAAATAAAATAGAATAAAATCAGATATAGAAGTATTTAGTGTGACTTTAGGGGGGTTTGGGGCACTTTGTCCTGTTCAACAGGTGTGAAGTGCACAAGGGGTGACTTTGTTTAGTGTAAATTTAAATACTTAGCATGGTGCAATAGTCTGAGCAAGTTGTGCCTATGGGATAGCCTGAGAGCAAGTTGTTGCTGTAGTAATTAATAATGTAGATTACATAAGAAACTTGTTAACCTACAACAAATTCTATTCATATATTTTATATAAATGTGTTAACCCACAACGAATTCAGTTATAATATATATTTACAATATACCAGTTAGCTTTGGTTCTTTCTTTTGATTTATATTTCTGTGTGATTTATGCTTATGACTAATGTAGAACCTGTATTTTTAGAGAAATATTTGTGTGGTTTGAAAGAGTCTTATGTAAGGCGTATTCTGTCATGAGTATAAGTGAGAAATTTAGTTGATGGTTGAGGTTTTATAGTCAGCTCCAGGGTTATTGGCACCCTTCAAGAGAAAAGGTAAAGGTATTCATCTAAAATCTATCTATAATCTCTCATATCCTCTCTTTATCCACTCTAGGAAAATTACTCTTCTCTGTTAGTTTCCTGATCTTCCTCCTGATGCTGATTCTCTTGGGGAAAGGCTTCACTGTCACAAGGTAAACTATCTCAGCTTTATTATATTGTGTGCTAGTTAAGAGCATAATGTGAGTCTATCCCCAGCAGGACCACAACTTCAAGGCCTTCTAGTCCTAATCATTTAATTCTTGGACAATGGACTCCTCGCATTCAATGCTGTGATGCATTTCCGTTTTGAAATAGTGCTGCTCTCAAACTACAGCAGCATTGTTCACATTCTTCAGTAGATTGATTCAGCAAATGCACCATCGCAATGAGCAAATGGCAAGAAACAAATGAAGAAATATTCTGTGCACAGCGTCATAAAAGATTTGTAACAGCTTTTAATTTTCTACAGCCTCCCAGTCCAAAGTGATCTCAGGAGATGATAGTTTCCAAAAGTACATCACCACCATTTCATCATTTCACCCTATACAAAGGTCTGTAGCTAGAATCATCTAGTTGAGCTAGTTTGAAGGGCTGTAGGTGGTATCATCTAGTTGAGCTAGTTTGAAGATCTGTAGGTGGTATCATCTAGTTGAGCTAGTTTGAAGGTCAATAGGTGGTATCCTCTAGCTAAGTTAGTTTGAAGGTCTGTGGCTAGTATCAACTAGTTGAGCTAGTTTGAGGGTCTGTATCTAGTATCAGCTAGTTGAACCCAACACCACAGAGGGTCAGAGAAGACTGGCAAAAAGCACTGTGCCTTTGCACTTTGTATGGAGCTGCTACAGTGTTCAAACACGATAGGAGATAATTGTATTAGGTTAATTGTATTAACATGATTGTATTAACATGCACAAAAATTAAGAATTTAACTTTCATCCATTACCTTTCATATTTACTACTTACACACATGTGGTCAGCATGGCCTTTCTATGCCTGTCTTTTGTGACTGCAGCAGGATATTTAGAAATGTTTAATGAGGTATTTATCCATCCATTAATGATACAGTTTGTCTAGTATTAAATCTTTAAAGATTCTGAAATACATACAGTAACTGAATCTCTGTTTGCCATTTAGAGCAAGAATAAGTCACAGTGGCTCTATCAAGCTATCTATCTACATGACCATCTATACAATTACCTACATCATCCTCTTCATATATGAAGCTGAGGTAATAATTACTCCTTTTATATAACACTCATCTTAAAGTATAATTTTTTTTTTCTGTTTGCATGCAAAATGGAGAGTGTGAAGTGTTTATGCAGTGCAGTGCATTAAATCATGAGATTTGCTTAACACATTAAACATCAGTTTGGAGAAAAACGTGATATCAGTGACTCTGCTGGCATTTTTGGTGCCAGATGGGCTAGTTGAAGTATTTCAGAAACTGCTGAACTCCTGGGATTTTCACACACAGCAGTCTCAGTAGTTCACTACTGTGAATGGCGCAAAAAAAAAATAAAATAAAATAAAAAATAAAAAAAAATCCAGTGAGCAGTAGTTCTGCAGACGGATATGCTTTGTTCATGAGAGAGGTCAGAAGAGAATGGCCAGACTGCCTCCTGCTGAGAAGAAGGCTACAGTAACTCAAACACCTACTCTACAGCCATGGTGAGCAGAAGATCGTTTGAGAATGCACAACACGTTAAACCTTGTGGCTATAGCAGAAGCAGAAGACCACATCAGGTTTCATTCCTGTCAGCCAAGAACAGAATTCTGTAGCTAAACTGGGCACATGCTAACCAAAACTGTACAGATGATGATTAGAAAAATGTTGCCTGGTCTGATAATCTGCCTAATCTTGATTTGAGCAAGAGCGCAGATGATAGGGTTTGAATTTGGCATTAACATCATGAATCCAGGGACTCAGCTTGCCTTGTGTCAAAAATTCAGATTGGGGGAGGTAGTGTAATGTTGTGGGGAATGTTTCCTNCTGGGCCCCTTAATACAAGTCAAGCATCATTTGAACGTCGCAGTCTATCTGAGTACTGTTGCTGACCACTTGCATCCCTTTATGGCCACAATTTACTCATCTTATAATGTCTTCCCACATCATGCATCATGCACCATGTTACAAAGCACACAGCATGACAGTGAGTTCAGTGTACTTCAGTGGCCTCCCCAGACACTAGATCTGAATAGGAAGCACATTTGGGATGTGGTAGGATGACAGATGCACAGCATGAATGTGCAGCTGTCAAATCCGCAGCAGTTATGTGATGGATTCCTGTCAACATGGACCAGAATCTCAAAAGAAATATTTCCTTGTGGAAACCATGCCCCAAAGAATTGAGGCTTAAGGAAGTCTTAAGCAGTATTAGTATGGTGGCCTGTAAGTGTTATTATTTTTTTTGTCATTTTTTTAGCCAATTATTGTCATTAACAATTATTTCTTTGCACAAGGACAGCATTGCAGGAATAGATAGAATAGATTGGGCAGGACACTGACACCACTTGAAGGTTCATATCTTTATAAATCTCCTACTTTAAAAAGATCAATGTGGTTGTGTTGGTACAAATGCAGAGCAGAGGACAAAAGAGATGGAGGGGCCACAAATTCATAGATAGACCAAGAAACCAAGCCTACAAACATGGCCACCATGAACTCCAGTTTTCAACTAGCATTACTGCCTACAAACATGGCCACTATGAGCTCCAGGTCTCAACTCATGCCACCGCCTACAAACATGGCCACCACAAGCTGCAGTTCTCAACTTGCATCACTGCCTACAAACATGGCCACCATGAGCTCCAGTTCTCAACTTGCATCACTGCCTACAAACATGGCCACCATGAGCTCCAGTTCTCAACTTGCATCACTGCCTACAAACATGGCCACCATGAACCCCAGTTTTCAACTAGCATTACTGCCTACAAACATGGCCACCACGAGCTCCAGTGCTCAACTTGCATCACTGCCTACAAACATGGCCACCACGAGCTACAGTTCTTAACTTGCATCACTGCCTACAAACATGGCCACCACGAGTCAAGTTCTCAACTCATGCCACCGCCTACAAACATGGCCTCCACAAACTCCAGTTCTCAACTTGCATCACTGCCTACAAACATGGCCACCACGAGCTCCAGTTCTTAACTTGCATCACTGCCTACAAACATGGCCACCACAAGCTCCAGTTCTCAACTCATGCCACCGCCTACAAACATGGCCTCCACAAACTCCAGTTCTCAACTTGCATTACTGCCTACAAACATGGCCACCACGAGCTCCAGTTCTCAACTCATGCCACCGCCTACAAACATGGCCACCACAAGCTCCAGTTCATAACTTGCATCACTGCCTACAAACATGGCCACCACGAGCTCCAGTTCTCAACTCATGCCACCACCTGCAAACATGGCCTCCACGAACTCCACTTCTTAACTCGCATCACTGCTTACAAACATGGCCACCAAGAACTCCAGTTCTCAACTTGCATCACTGCCTACAAACATGGCCACCACAAACTCCAGGCCTTTGTCACTATGTTTGATACCCTGGTTTTGACTTTGCTGTTGCTCTTTGGTTTTGGGATTATACCTGTCTTAGTGTATCCTGTTTGCTGATCTCCTGTCCTTTTACCTGTTTTCTGACACTGTTTTTTGCCGTATGTTTTGGAATTGTTTACCAGCCTGCTTCTTTAAAGCAGCATCATTTGCAACTTTATATGCTTTCGCTGCATGAAAGATACATGGATCTTTTTAAAAAGCTGCACTTGCCTCATACCCTAAATTTACCTACAATGCCCAGTGCCTTGGGCTTGCTGTATACAGTTAATTGTAGCTGCCGGTGCCCCTGAAGGCCTAACTCATTTCATAGAATAGTTTCTCCTAAAACCAGAGGCTATAATCCCAGAGTTAAGGGCTTGCTATGTCTACCTTAGGCACCCATACTTTCTGCTACCTAATCAGTACTCCTCTCACTATCACTAGTCCTCTCAGACTTCTGGATGTGCACCACTAATGCTGTAATGTCCTCCTTCACAATGCCTCTATCACTAATGACAGCAGAAGAATAGCAGAACCTTTTGCACTCAACACACACTGAATAAGGTCAAGGTTGTTTATGACAAAATATTTAGGGTGTTACTCATGTTTATTGTCACTCCCTGATGAAGGAATGAGATATGATGAGAATAGTTTGCTGACTCAAAAAGCTCTCCGAAAAATTGTAGCAGCGTGTGGAAAAAATTAAGAAAAATTGCAACAGTCGATAATGGTTAGTTTGGGAGTTTTTAGCAGTGAAAAAATAATTTTACTGAGTTATTAATGGACTGTCATTCATATTATTCAATAATACGAATAATCAATAATAATAATTCAATAGCAATTCGTATTATTTAGTAACTTCAGTGAAACTAATAGGTTGTGGGTACAAGCGAGAAGAATGTAAATCTGGACCCACCAACAGATCCCATGAGTTTATTGGGTTAATCACAAATAACGCTATATGCGTTGGAAGGGAGACAATACAATTTGTTATTTGCTTCTGTGTCTTGGAGATATTTGCATTTATGATTCATTTTCCAGCTACAGTTATTAGTCATTTCTCAGATGCCCCAAACACTTATACTTTCCAAGAACTGCTGCTGTGGTTATAAGCTTTTGCATTCCTCCTAAACCTGCATTATGCTAATATTAAGACTCCTCATACCTCATACCTTACATTCTGATCACAGCCAGTATTGTTTGCATGTTCTCTGCTTACTATACTTATTAAAACCCAGTGCCACCCAGAGGAGAAAGTTCTGCTCTGGCTTGTCTCCAGGGAGTTTTTCCCTTGCCACTGTCTCATTTTGCCTTGCTTATTAGAGATCTAGATCCAGATTTCTGTAAAAATGTGTGATTCTTCCCAAACTGTTTTATGTATAGGATGTCTTTGTATGCTGTAGCATTATAATTTCCCTTCACTGGAACTAAGCAGCCCAAACCTGTCCAATGCCTCTGTGCACAAAGCGAGCTCCATGAAGACATGCCAAAGTTAGAGTGGAAGAACTCTAATGGCCTGCACAGAAGAGCCCTGACCTCAACCCCATTGAAAACGCTTCTAGGATGAATTGGAACGCTGACTACACCCCAGGCCTCCTCGCCCAGCATCAGTGCTGAATGGGCAAATCCCCCACAGTCATGCTCCAAAATGTGGCGGAAAGCCTTCCCAGAAGAGTGGAGGCTATTATAACAGGAAAGATGGCACTAAAGATGGAATGGGATGTTCAACAAGCACATACTGGTGGGATGGTCAGGAGTCCCCAAACTTTCGCCGTATAGTTTAGAATAGCCTCATGAGTATACCTGAGACTTGGTTGCTACAGCATCGTAATCCCACTGAGAAGAAATTTGTGTGTGCTGTACCTCCTTTCCAAGCTGACCCTCAGTCTTGCATGCTACTTGCAGAAGTTCTCAGATCATTCCCAACTCATCTTAAATGAAAGTGGACTTGCATGTGTTGGCTGTTTTTCTACATTCAGCATGCATTCAGTCTTTTTAATTAGGTCATGACAGTTGTCATGTCCTGTTTGGTCCACATTCGGAAAGGGTTCATAGAGCCCCACTAACACTTTTGGTACAGTGCTATCATAATGCAGTTAGTTACAGCTGATAAGAATGTAAGTAATATTTATTGTGTATGACAGTTAACAACTTACTTTCTCTACTTAAAAGTTCCTGGGACTTGCATTTTGCTGTTATCCAACCATTCAGATTATGTTGGCATTTTACTGTTGTAAAAGGATGCTTTTAGTTAACTGAACCTGACTAAGTTCATGTTATAAATGTGTGTATAGTTTTTTGACCCAGGTGAAGTACTATATGCTTATGACAGTCCCGCTGGATATGGGCTGATGGGCCTCCAGCTGCTGGCATATGTGTGGTTCTGCTATGCTGTGCTGGTGTCTCTTAAGCATTACCCAGAGAAACAGCCGTTCTACATCCCTTTCTTTGCTGCATACACTCTCTGGTGAGTGAAAAAGAAATACTATATTTTCTCTTAACCATAACTGTCAGAATACTGTGTAGACTTCAGTGCTGAGATTGCGATGTGAAATAGTACATAAACAGTACATAATATCTTACCTCTGTCTGTTTTGTATCAATCTTTTAAATGGTTTATAATGTTATAATAGTTGATGCTTTTATATTTCTGGCAGGTTTTTTGCTGTACCAGTCATGGCTCTTATTGCCAACTTTGGCATATCTCGATGGGCCCGGGAGAAGATTGTCAATGGTATTCAGCTCGGCATCCACCTCTATGCCCACACTGTCTTTTTAGTAAGTTTTCTTTTTTACAGAGAATGATACACTACACTATATCAGTGTAAAAATCACTACATGGTTGCAGTCAAATCAGGATTTAAATGTATGGCAGTACTTTTTTTTGCTTGGCTATTTCACACTTTTACATACTTGCATGAATAAATGAACTATTTGTAGTGTTTGGGTCAGGCAAGAGATTCGGCCACAGCCATTTAGGAACAGCAGTGAGGAGGGGGCGCAGTGTTACGAGCACTTCACTAAACTCATTCCGCCTCTGCTTGAATATCCTACGGAATGAAGGGATCCAGTTAAGTCATGGAATGTGCAGAGCATCAAACTGTATACTCCAGTAGCCTTCATCACTACATATAGCTGAAGACTCAGGAAAGGGTTACAGAGAGAACTCTCATATTTGGATGACTTTATGTCCTTGGACCAGCTCTACTCCCTGTCAGTCATGCTGGACTACCTACTACTTAAGCACTATGACCCCCAGCCCCAGAAACTGTTAAGAAGCCCTCTAGCCCATCATCTCGCACACTACACTTCCTCCACACAACTCCACACAGACTCTCCAGGTGACAAACTAAGAAGGCTTCCACTTGCCTGAAGAGGAAATTCACCATGGCACATGTATTTCATCATCCAGACCTAGCAGTCCCATTTCTGGTGAGGGTAGACGTCTCTGTTCTGCATTACACACAAGAGCCTGTTGCCAATGGAGGTCATTACATCTCCCTTGACTGTGGATGTCCTCGTCTCCAGTTCTCCTGCAACATTTAGACATTTTGCCTTGGGGACCAGGTCCACTATTCCTGTCCCAGTTACACTCTTTGAAAAGGCATGTAGTGCCTTGTACCTTTGTTTTCGTTTTGGTCATGCCCAGCCCACTGTCATAGGTCTGTTCACCAACTGTTGGGTTAAAGGTTTAGACTCTTGCTTGCTTTTTTTTTTTTGGTATGGTGCCTAATAAAAGCATGCTGAGCACGTTCATGGTGTGTTGGGTGTTTCCATGGCATTGACGTGTATTTGTGATGGTTTTGGGATCAGTTTGGTATAGGTTCTGTAAATTATTTTATTTGAATGTGAATATGCTTATATTGAAAATTGCCCAGTCCTGCATAACTTGTAACACTGACTTACCAATACGAGTACTAAAAGTAGTGAAAAGACGTTTCAGAAAGTGAACTTGGAGTCGAAAATATTTGTCCGTAATTGCTAAAACAAATCTAATGAAACTTGAAAATTTTACATGACATTTGAAATGACACTTATTATGCAGTACTAACATTGCTTTTTCTCTCTGTCCCTTTTAATCATAATAATACAGATCATCACACGTCCATCAGCAGCAAATAAGAATTTCCCTTATCATGTGCGAACATCACAAATTGGTATACTACTGTCGAGCCCTAAAGAGGTGGGGGCAGAGAGCTTCCCTCATCATGCCTACGGGAACAGCACCTTCTTGGGAGACTCTCAGCCTAACTTCACTGAACTCTTCTCCATCCAATCAGTGAGTTAAAAAAAAAGAATAGGAAATTGTTAGCAGTTCTGGCAGGGGATTATCCCTTAGCCTTCACTCATAGGCTTCATCTGTAGCTCCTGCAGGCAGGGGTAGAGGCTTAAAAATAAGGTTTTTAATTCTTATCTCATATTTAAAAATACATTTATTATAAAATGGCAGAACATTTTAGTCAGTTTTATAATCCAATTTTTTAAATGAAATGCTGCTATGAGTATTTTTATGAACAGTAGTTATTTAAGAGTTTTTTCTGATCAACAGGTCTCTGTGAAAAATATAAATGAGGCCATGGGATGGAAGGGACAAGAAATGGCTCTGAACACTGAGCAAAAGATCATCACCACATCATCACCGGTCGACTTTTCAACAACATTTACTTCTGCTATGCCACCAACTAGCTCTGCTCTCTCGCCTCCTCCAAGGCTATCCTCTCATTTTACTGAATATTTCAGCATGCAGGGCAGAACAGTCTCTCAAGCGTAGTGAAGTAGACTTAGGTCGTTGGGATCATCCCAAAGTCAGCTTTGCAGTGATTTGTGGAAAAACAGAATGTTACACTTGACTTTCCGCAAAGAGGATGTGCAACACCATTTGCAGGAGAGCTATTAGGAGGAGATATGAAGTGCTAAATAAAAAGCAATAAATATTTCAGCCAGATTAAGGTGACTCTTGAGAGGACATTTTGGTTGTACATAGCACAGTATAATACGAATGTAAGATATTCAGTATGCAGAGTTTTAAGATACAGATATTTTAATGTGTAAATGTATAGAGGTGTAAGATTTTTTAAGTGTAAAGAGGTTTTTTTGTTTGTTTGTTTACATACATATTTTCCAAGTGGTGCTGTTAATACATTTTCATGCCATTTTATTTGAACTGAAATGGAGTATTCAGTACTCCAATGGCAACAATTCATTGAATAACCTCATGCTTCAGTGTGTTTGTTGTACATTATAGACACTAAATGGATTTATTTATTTATTTTTTTTGGAAAAACTGACTACATGGGATTAACATAGGTAATAAGATCTGCTTAGAAAGGGGAAGAAATACATTCTTTTCCACAGAAATATCTCTAGTTCAATACCTTCAATAATTGCCTCTAGTATTTTTATGCATGTTGCTTGTAAACTACAGTACATTCGAAATTCGTTTTAGTTTCGCTTTGGTGCACCAGAAGCTATTCGCCCTGCCTTGTCTACTACTAGTTCAAATCCTTAGGCAAGAAATGGCAGCATAGGAATGATAAAAACGATCTAGGCACATCATTATGAAGGCAGTTTCAAAGTATTCATTAATTCAGTATTTTAATAGGGTACAGTAAATTTGTGGATGTCCATTTTTTTGCCTTCTGTAATAGAAAAATGAGGTGTATTTACTGCATGTCAGACAATTCAACACACGGTTATCGGGGAAGTTATCCGGCATAGTGAAGTAACTCTCCTTTAACTGAGACTATGGCACATTTTATGTTTCACAGCAGATTTTAATTAAAAAATAATTATTTATGTATCTTGCGTGTATTATTTAAAGACTGAAGAATGCACTTAGGAAATCTTTACACTCATATATAAATAGGCCATTTATTTATTAATTCATTTATTTTTTATTTTGTTTTAGTAATGCGTCTTAATATAGTTATATGTAATATATATCTCGGTGTAAATAGTTCCCAAAGCTAGTGATCTTTAAACATTAGCCAACATGCAGTGTATTGGATTAAAAGAGAAAACCACGTAGATGTTTTAGATGATGAATGAAACGGTTTACACTCTCCTAGGCCTTCTCCTTTACCTTAATCAACGAGCATGCATAAATGCAATTTACAGTGTAACAGAATTCTTTCCCAGTAGGTTCGACCAATTAAGTTGTATTTAGTTGTATTCTAGGAGGAATATTTCATGCCATATTTATGGAAAAAGTTACAGGCTTCAGTGTGTCATTTTTATACAGGGTTTATACAGTGTATGACAAATTTAAATGAACAAGATAAAGAGTTCAGGTAAAGACATTCTGTAGCATAATGCTCTCCGCCGAACACTGATCTAACTACCAAGCAAAATGCATGCTTTAGTCTTGAAATCTTTCCCACTGCTATTAATTTTAACTCACACAAACTGTAAATGTGTGCAGTGTTCACTGTAAATATGTGCAGTGTTCAGTGGTGTTCAGGACTGAGACACAGGGTTCCTGGATCGATCATGAGCTCAAGTTACTCTGTGCATGGAGCAGTCGTGGCCTGATGTTTAGAGAGTCGGACTTGTACCCAGAAGGTCGTGGGTTCGAGTCTCGGGTCCGGCAGGGATTGTAGGTGGGGGGAGTGAATGACCGGCGCTCTCTTCCACCTTCAATACCACGACTGAGGTGAGACCCTTGAGCAAGGCACCGATCCCCCAACTGCTCCCCGGNTGGCTGCCCACTGCTCCGGGTGTGTGTTCACTACTGTGTGTGTGCACTTGGGTGGGTTAAATGCAGAGCACAAATTCTGAGTATGGGTCACCACACTTGGCCACAAGTCTTTTCACTTTTTAAATAGATTCTCTCGTTTACTCATTGGTAAGGATGCTGGTGAGCAAAACATACTTCCATATCAATATAGAAATGGTTAAAAACAAAATCTGTGTTTTGCAATGACCATCTTAACTGTGGCATGAATTTAAGAGGGAGATCCACATCCACAAACATCTATCCATGCATTCTCTGTACCACTAATCCTCCACGAGGTCACAGGGGAGATTGGAGCCTATCTCAGGGGACTCTGGGCACAAGGCAGGACCAACCCATAGCACACATACTATGGACAATTTGGAAATGCCAGTCAGCCTACAACGCCTGTGTTTGGACTGGTGGAGGAAACCGGAGTACCTGGAGGAAACCCCCCAAAGCATGGTGAGAACATGCACACAGGGCAGAGGCGGGATTCAAACCCCCAGCCCTGACAACAGTGCTAACCACTCAGCCACCGTGCCCCTCTCTTCCACACACACATGAGAATATAAAGTTAAAAATAAACTGTACAATTTACCTCCTAAAATAGAGCTTATTGCATACATTATTGTTTTTTTAGCCTATATACTTGTGCTCATGTTTACGAAGGATGCCAGCAGTTCTGTAGAGAACTGTATGTCCTTTTATTAAGACATGTTAATGACAAATGTGACAAAAATGTCAGAACTGATTGATAAAAACACTTTTCTTTTATTCACTCACTTTAAAAATGCACTAAATGAACATGTGTCAAGAAGAGTGTGTAAAGAACCGCCTAAACTCTATAGTAAACATGCTCAGAGCTAAAGTGGTGTAGATTAAAGTAGCAGTAGATTTGCATGATTTCATCTTTGGCTTCTGCCACTAGGTGTCAACAAACATCTAAACAAGGCCCCAGCCTCACGTCTTCACACACTCAGGTCCATAAGTATTTGGACAGTGACACGATTTTTCTTACTTTTGCCTCTGTACACCACCACGATGGATTTGAAATGAAGCGATCAAGATGTGACCGAAGGGTAGACGTTCAGCTTTAATTCAAGGGGTTTAACAAAAATATTGCATTAGCAGTTTAGGAATTAGAGCCATTCTTTTTTTTCTTCTTCTTCTTACAGAGTCCCTCCATTATCACAGGCTCAGAAGTAATTGGACAATTGACTGATAAGCAGTTTCATGGCCAGGTGTGACCTGTTGCCTCCTCATTTCATGACAAATTAAGGAGATAAAAACATCTGGAGCTGATTCCAGCTGTCAAATTTGCATTTGGTAGCTGACTGTCCCAGCTCTGGGTCTGTCTCCTCTGATCTGCATTTCATAGTTGGAGGAAGATGTTGTCATACCGCTTACTTGTTTGGTAACACATGCAACCTTTTCGATTACATTATTTTGTTGTAAAATGTTTTATTGCTTGGGAAACCTTTTTTTTTGTTATGTTTGCCTTGTTAGACTAATATAATATTGCCTAGCTAATGAGCAGTCAGTAAAATTAATGTATTTTTCTGCAGGATAAACATACACACTAGCATTACAATGCCATTTAATTACCTGCTTCCTTCTTTAGGAGCTGCTGTAGCCATACGATCGTTTTAGCCACTGCAGAACTTTAATTTAGCCATTAGACTTTCAATACTTTACTCTTTCAATAATGTAAGTTTATTTTACCAAACTTAAATTTCTGATAAATCTATAAGAATTCCATCATCTTAATTTATTATCCATAACAGCAGAGGTCAGCAAAACACAGGCACATGTTAAGAAGCCTAACAGACACCACTTTAGAAGCCCCAGCTTTATATTTTACAGCAAACAAATGAAAATCACAACATACAAAACTTTTGATTCAAACAATTAACATCTAACAAACCGATATGTCTGCATGGATCTTAAAAATACAGTTCAACAAAATATTAACTAAGAGTGAAGTGCATATGTACAACTTCATCATTAACTAGGATCAAAACAAATCAGTCTCTGTGATCTTGTGCCATATTCAGGAAGTCACTAGTGCTTGGTGTAATTTTGAAGCAAGTCCAGTGTTGTCTTCATATACTCTGAAAATTGGACATGGACGTTTTTTGCACGTGTGATGATCAGGGCACGATGCATGTCGCCTTCCGTAATGCCAGGTATCCTGCCAATACATCTGTCGGTAGTAGACGGATGTATGAAAACTCTTCGGATGAGGTAAATCGCAGCTTAGTCTGAGGGTCTGTGTAGTTTGCCTGGAGAGACAAAATGCCCAAAAGCATTTACAAAACAATTTCTTATGCATACATTATTCTGCTCTGAAGCAAAAGCTGTGTGACATTTTTACTCAGGATGTTTTTAAAAAGCCTGCCTACTACTAGGAGTCTCAATCATAGTTAAAGATTCATTTTTACTACACCCAACGTTCCTTTTGCATTTCATTGTTTAAAGGCTTATCATGCTTAATCAATGATGCATTAATACAGAGCTGTGCAGAGACCATTAGAGGAGTCAGGGTACATGGATCAAGATTTTAAAACACCAACTACAGAATAACTTCCTGGACTATAACCATCGTATTATATGATAAAATCAGATTCTGTGATTAGATGGCATATATCTTAATATATGAATACTCAGTTTAAACTTTAAGCTCAAACTAAGTACAGCCTACCTTTGAATAAAAATTCTAGCTACACAATCTAGATAATATACCGCAAAACAAATGGCACTGAAGACGTTTTAGTGCTGAACACATATACATTCAAACTGAAGAAAAAGAGAAAAAAAAACTGAAGCTGGATCTAAGTATTCAGCCCGTATAGCCTAATGAGCTGTGGCATAATTCCCAGTGAAATGTAACACAATTTGTAGCTGCCTAGTGCAAAGTAGGCTTAACAACCAGAAAAAGAAAACAATATGAAATAAAATAACATCTTATTGACTTTCAGAAAACAGAAGTCATCATTTGGCATGTACGCTTAAAACCTAATGCTCTTTACTTCAGCTTCTTGCCAGACTCAAAGAATATCTTTTACCTACAATGTGAGGCTCATGATCAAATATTGGGCAATGACTTGCTGACTTTTTGTTGAGGATGTAAACACAAACTTTTACTTCTACTTGTAGGGTTGTAAGTTGTGGCTGCAGCTTTACAACAGCTCAGCTGTGTTATTATTCATTGAGGTTTCTTCTCTTATCATACAGGCTTTCGGGAAGAATTTCTTTAAAATGCCATTCGATTACTCATTTTTCAAATATTTAATCATCATATCAACAATCAAAGCACAGAAATAGCATGTTCAGAGCAATTACCAGGACTGAGAATCAGTGCTCACTTACCGGTAAGCCTGAAATGTCAGAATACTTTTTAGGAGGCTTCAGGGAAGGAGGAACATCAATGTTATAATCTGTCAGGAATCAAAAGAGTCCGATTTAAAGAATGTATATCATTTTGCAAAGCATAATTTCAGTTTAAGCGTGACTCAGACATACAGTTAGGATCACTGATTTTCCAGGGCAGTGCTCTCTCTGCTGCCAGAATCTGCTTCAGGTTCTTCCACGTCCGATTCTTTTTCCCTGCGGCCGCCCCTCCAATGCCAGAGTGCTACAGCAAAAAAATAACAGCAAATTAGACTGTTTTCTTCACAGTTGTTAGGAGGCACTGATAGGAATAATACACAAACGGGATTGTGCGCGAGATCACTTCAACCGAACATGACTTTATAGCATCACTACGCAGGTTCGGTTGTTCAGGTACAACTCTGTTCAATGTCTTTTAATAAACCTCCTGACCCTAATGCGGTTTGAAAGATTGTCTGAAGACCTACCACAAAGTTGGGGTCTTTAAAAGACAGAGGCTTTGTAACTGGTTCTGCACCTACATCCGCCGTAGTAACCAATTTTCCATCTGCCAATTCCACTGGGAGAATCTGAGGAGGGGAGAAAAAAATAAATAATCAGCTGAATCTGGCAAGATGGCTAGCAGCAATTTGCCTTCTTGACAAAATCATGACAAAATTCAAATGTTAACCCAAACAAACACTAGCCCAGACTTAAAACTCACACTCTGATGCTTTGACTATTAAACTCCAAAAACTATTGCTGAACATACCGTAACTTTCGCAAAAGTAATATTATACATTACATCACTATGAAACAAGACTATAACCTAAACATCAAGGTCCTAAAATAATCTCTTATCATCACATATGTGTGAGGTGACCCATAAAACAGATCCAAACCTAATCCATTAGGTAGTGTCTGTCAAAATTATACTGCACTCTCACATCATCATCAAAACAAAGAAGAGCACTCCAACACACTGTCCACATAACGGTGGACAAAGTTTTAAAAAGTTTAAATGACAATAGAAATACATTAATGACAAGAAATTTAGTCAGCAGAACTGACTGAACAAATAGTTGATTATTTCTTCAGTGTTGTGACTGACTTTTACCTCAGGTGATGAGACAGAGATGATATGGATGATGCTGATAATCAAAGTTAGAACTCATTTCCCATTGTAAATGTATATAATCTTTAGAATTTAGCAGAGATATGGTTTTGCCTTAAGTAGATTAGGTTTTAAATATAGAAGTAATCTTTAAATTTAAAAAAATGTCTCCCTTTTCACTTTTGGGCGTCACCAGATTTTATAAAATGGTATTTACTTCTGGTTAGGTACACCCTTACAGGAAAGGCTGTAATTTTCAGAATTATACACTATATAGCCAAAAGTTTGTGGACACCAAGCTTGTGACCATCACAGTTGTATGTACTTGTTGAACATCCCATTCCAGATTTAGTCCCCGCTTTGTCATTATAGCAACCTCCATTCTTCTGGGAAGGCTTTCCACTAGATTTTGGAGCGTGGCTGTGGGGATAAGCACTAGTGAGGTAAAACACATTTTATTCTGTCTCTACATTTTAGTAAGACGTTTCAACTTTCTTTGCAAAGAAAATGTAATATTTCATTTCATTTCATTTAATGGTATAACGTACTATAGTTGAGATAAACGTGTATATTAGATGCGTAAGTGCAAATGCTTCATAGTGCTACCGAAATTTGCTATTATCTTAATAGATGTTGCTTCATGTAATAAATATGTTTAGATATTATAAGGAAATAGTCTAAAAACTCTTCTAAATTTATGATTTTAATATGAATGTACACTTTTTTTTAACAGGTGTGTTTTTATTTGTTTATAGAATGTATTTTTCATCCTTGTTCCTTTGTCTCCTGTTTGTAATGTATCTTTTATGTTATATATTTGTTGTATTTCGAATTTAATTTAATTTATGAAATGTTTTAATGTAATAGGTAAGCTAGTGTATGTGAACATGCAAATATTATTCGACTATAAGGAATGGATAAATGTCTGATGTCGGGTGAGGAGGTCTGGGGTGGAGTCGGCGTTCCAGTTCATCCTGAAGGTGTTCAGTGGGGTTGAGGTCAGCGTTCTGCAAAAGGACGCTCGAGTTCTTCCAGTCCAACCTTGGCTAACCATGTCTTCATGGATCTGGATTTGTACGCAGGAACATCGGCATGTTTTAACATATTTGGCCTCTTAGTTCCAGTGAAGGGGAATCTTAATATTAAAGCATACAGGTTGGTGCTGTATGGGTGTGATGGTCAAGTGTCCACAAACTTTTGACCATAGGCTGGAGTGTATAGAAAATGGAAGAATTTGGCCACACAAATATTGTAAGAAATAAAGAACAGCAATGTTAATAATGATAATAATAATAATCATAATGTGTGAACTAATTCTGTGACCCACAACAAGCACATTCACCAAGTAAAGTCCATTATTTTTATTTCCACATGCACTTTATCATAAATACAGTAGCTTATTTTTTCAGATATACAATTCCTCTACATTTTAATCTTTACCACAGCTCATAACCTTACACAGAAAGCCCAGGAAAAGCTAAAACATGTCAATCCTCCAGGTTTTACCTGAGTGTGACTGACTCCTGCTACTGAGTGCACTTTCCTCCTCTTGCTGCTGCTGCTGCTGCTCGGCTGTGTTAGCGCCTGAGCCGCCGGGCTAACAGCTCGTTTCTTCCCTTTAGCTTGAGCACTCGGTGCGACTGATAAATGTTTAACGTTATTATTAACCGCAGAACTGGTCTCTCCTGTGATAAAGGACTCAGCTGGACACTGAGCAGCCATTTATTCAAATCAAGCTAAACATTAAAGGTGTTGGACAAACAGTTTTCCGTAAGTAGCTAGCTACATGCTAGCAAAAATAAATGCTGTTCTTCTTCGTCAATTTGAGGCGGTTGATAGCTAGCATTACGGTATGTTGCTGCCATCTACTGGACTGGAGTGTCGGTACAACTAGCAAAACTTGGACTTTTTCTTAATTCATCATTCATTCCTCATTAGTAACCGCTTCATGCTGGTCAGGGTGGCGGTGGATTTATACAGGGTCTGTCCTGGGAACACTGGGAGTGTGGTGGGAATACATCCTAGATTGGATGCCAGTAGATCACACAACACAATACACACTTAGGGGCAACTTAGTGTAGCCAGTCCACCCACTGACATGTTTTTGTGTGGTGGACCCGGGGTCTATCCTGGAAACACTGGGAGTGATAATTTTTGGATTGGGTGCCAGTCAATCACACCGCACCATTCATACCTAGGGGCAACTTAGTTGCCAGTAGATCACAAAACCCAATTCACAGCTAGGGGCAATTTAGCGTAGCTAAGCCACCTACTGATGTGTTTTTGGCTGGTGGATCCGGGATCTATCATGGGAACACTGGGATTGAGGCAGGGATACATCCTGGATTGGATGCCAGTCAATCGCACTGCACCATAGACACCTAGGAGCGGTCCAGTGCAGCCAAACCACCTACTGACATGTTTTTGGGTGATGGATCCAGGGTCTATCCTGGGAACACTGGGAGTGAGGTGGGAATACATCCTAGATTGGATGCCAGTCAATCGCACTGCACCATAGACACCTAGGGGCAATTTAGTGTAGCCAATCCACCCACTGACATTTTTTTTGTGTGGTAGAGCTGGGGTCTATCCTGGGAACACTGGGAGTGACGTGCGAATACAACCTAGATTGGATGCCAGTTGATCACACTGCACCATTCACACTACGGACATGTCTTTGCGTGGTGGGAAGAAACCAAAGAACCCAGAGGAAACCCACATGGACACGGGGAGAATATGCGACACACAGGCCCTGTTACACCTGATCAAATGATCTGATCAAAGTAGACAGCCGAGACGCATAGACATTCACACCGGGCATTAAAATGCATCTCCTGTGACCACTTGCATTCAGATTTCATACATCGTTTCCGCAGAAGAAAGTGTGTCATGCACATTTATTACATCAGCCTTCTACTGCATTTATTTTCAGGCAGAAATGTCCAACAAATCCTATTTTATCTACCTTTATAGACCGTTTCAAAGGTTTCACTCAAGTGGTCTGGTAAAGAAACTTATAAAGAAAGGGGAGATGAGATACTCCACACAGCAGCTGCTTTCGTCTCTGCTGTTATAGCATCATCTTTATCCATTATCTGAGCAGTGGAGAGCTCTTTCCAGTCAGTCTCACAATGATTACGTATTTTATGTTTTTTTATTACACTCTCTCACAGTGACTATGTATTTTATGTTGTCTGGGACGGATCGAGACGCAGTCGCGTTCACTGTACAAATGTGATGTGGTGTGTGTACATATGCGTCCCAGACCACTTCCAAATGTGGTTTGAGTGATCAGGACACAATGCGTCTTCAAGATGCACTCGACCCTGTTCACACCTAAGTGCTGACCACTTATGAGCCAATCACACAGGGACGCATGTTAATGCCAGGGGTGAACAGAGCCACATTAACCCAAGCTCAGACACAAACCAGACACAAACTCAGGACCGGGGTCCCTGGAGATTGTGAGGCCAACTTTATTCTGATGTTAATTTTTGGATTTCT
>CM074966.1:6741472-6760906 GCA_037577455.1 Pangasius macronema | reverse complement strand
AATTGCCTACTCTCTATTTTTTGTCTCTTGCTCTTGTTTCTTCTTTTGGCATTTTGAAGAAGTTCTTACAACCTGATCCACCAGTCCGAAGTGTGAATACTTGGAATATTTTCCCTGGTCTTAAGATTTTGTTCAGGAGTGTATTATTATTATTATTATTATTATTATTATTATTATTATTATTACCTCACATGCATGCAACAGAAATATAAAATATACCTGCAGCTTCCAGTGTAAAAGCATTGGCTAAATTAGGAATAAAACATAACTGAAAGTGCACTTATAGGAAAATAATCATTGAGGGGATATTGTGATGTGGATTATTGTCCTACTACAGTGTTTTATTCCTCTTACACCACAGCAATTTGCCAATGATTACAGTTTTTCATTTTAATAAAGAACACCATGTCTTTTTTATCTGTTTATAGTAACATGTAATGTCACAAGTTAGTTATGTATATGTTACAGCAGCTATAAGCGGTCATTCCCTCATCAACTGCTTTTTTTTCTCTTTTTTTCTTTTTTCTGGATCGTAACCAGGTTGTAAGTACTTCTTCAAATTTTTTTTTTCTTGAAAAAAATAAGCCACTCCCTGTTATGTTACTGAGAAACTGAAAAGCCCTCTGTCCTGAAGACGTTCCCATGAAGGAAAGGTTAGAGTTTTACCACTGTGTGTTACAAACTGCTGACACTGGAGACTACTTCCAAAATGCTAAGTAAACAATCTTGCAGAAAACTTCACCAAATCAAAAATTAAATAACATGTTAGTCCATTTATGCAGAGCCATACAAGTCCCAGTGTAAGCTGTTACTATTAAAATAATTATGTATGAGCACATTAATATAAATCTGTGATTTGAATTACTGCCAGAACTATTGTCAGAGCTTCCGTCATAGAAAATTAATCAACACAAAAAGAGAATTTAGCACCAATTAGTATGAATAAAAATGAATCTCTTATTTAGTGATTTGCCTTTTTTTTTTATTTGACTGTGCTCCAGCTAACTATTCATTAGTTAGTGATCTTACAGTGATCTCTAGCTGGTTTTCAGGCCAGGCAACTCATAGGAATAATACCTCCCTGATATTGGTAAAGTACATTGAATTGGTTCATTTTTTTCATTTCTTGTTTTGCATAATGTCTTATCTATATGCTAAAAAGGGGGTCCTGTTTGGCTGTTGAATACGGAATGTCCTTCGAATAAGTAAATAATAAAGTTAACTTAAGTTAAAATAAAAATATGGGTCGCTTCTTTTAGTACAGAAAGTTTAAAGAAATCCGAGTTTAGATTTAAATTTAGATCTCTACAATGCAACCCAGAAGATGATAGGTTTCCTTCTGAGTCTGGTTCCTCTCAAGATTTCATCTTCATTCTTTTAAGGAAGAACTCCCTGAGATGAAATGAGGAAGAAACCACAAGAGGAAACTGACTCAAAAGGGAACTCATCCTCTTCTGGCTGACACCAGATAGTGGGATTATAAATCGTTACTTTTGTGCAAGTGTGTCCTATAATGCCAAACAGTATTAAATGTGCTTTCCCTATGAGCATATTATGAACATGAGTCCTCGGTTGAGCAGAGGACAGTCTTTATGATTACAGCAGCAGTTCTTAGGTACACGGCTTCACTATCCAATGAAAACAACGTGATAATTATTTGTTTAAGTACTGAATGTTAGTGTAACTGGCCTCCAAAGCTTAGGTTAGCTAGGTTACAAGGCTAAAAATATATTTTTTAAAAGTGTCCAAACAGTTAGCATTAATGTATTCGATAGAGATTTTTAGTGAAATACACAGATTTACAAATACGCAGTTTGATTGGCTGCGCTCCGGGTATGTCGCCCTGCTATTGGCTGTGCTCTTTGGGGGGCGGTGCAACATCGCAGTCGAGGTTCGCTGCATCTTTCTGCTTAGGACGTAACCGTTATGTGCGATTTTTTCTTCCGGGTTGCGTAGGTGGGCGGGGACGAAGTTTCCTCCGGCTCCTCCTCTTCCAGCAGGCAGCGGCTCTTCAGCTCGAGCCGAATCCGAGTAACGCGCACTGCAACCCGGCTCGTCTATCTCACTATTCCCGCTGAGAGGAGTGAGACCGCGGTGAGAATTTGCACGTCGCCATTTTCCGCACTCGACTATTCACGGAGGGTGGTTAATTTTGCGCGGAAATCTTTCTGTAACTCATTTATTTTAGGGTCTCGCGTTTTTTCCCCCCCCCAAAGAGCCAGAGCCCCACATCTTCACCGGGACACAGCAAGGCTAACGGCCCTGAACGGCTTTTTCTCCCCGGCTCAAGGTGCTGGAAACGCGGCGTTTTAAATGAACACACACGCCGAGTGATAACGGAAACAGCGGACCGGCTCTTCTGGTTTTCCTGGCGAAGTGAAGGACATTTTGGTCGGCAGCACCGCTATCACGAGGGAGGCTAGAGGCGAAAATGCCACTTTGTCAACATCTGTAAGCTTTGTGCCAAGAAAACGTCCACTGCTTAGTGCTAAGCCTTCCCATTTAAAGGTAACTAACAGCTTTTCCAGATATATTACAGTATTGCACACCAGTTTGCTTGTTTATGGTGATTTTTCCACGCGGGTGCTGAGGAACTTCCTTCCCTAAACCACTTCACTCTTCAATAATCAACACAAAATAAGCTTCCTGAGCTTTCCAGTTTCTCCTTGTGAACTCTTAGCTCTAATATCGGATGTTCAGTGACATTTAGTTTAGCTCTAATGAGTGTTAACTAGTCCCTGAGGTGATGAGGATGGTGGTAAGTTAAATGTGTTCTCAGTGTTTAACCATGTGATGTCAGTTAAAGACCTTCCACTTACTTCCTAAACAGCCTTAAGAGATTGTACATCACTAAAGACACAACATGTCCATTCAGGATTGTTTCCTTTCAGAAGTCTCTCTCAGGACAGCAGGGTGGCGGTTAAAGAGTCTCCTCATTAAAAAGAAGACCTCGATTGCGTGATGTAGCGAAAGCAGCAGTGACATCAGAAACCCTGGCATCAGAGTTATGACATCATCACGGTTGCACTGCGAGCTGAGCTGGTCAGTAAGTTGTCAGTCAGGCTCACGGGATGTGACAGCTGCTGCCACGGCTCTGGATTTGATTACACTCGAAGCGCGACGGTTTTGAAGATTCGGGGCGGTGCTTGATGATTGATTGATCGTGCGGACGGAAGATGCTGTTGCAGCTCGGTAATCACTCGCACGCCCATTAGGAGATTAGAGAGTGCACTTGGCTGTCTGGATGACGCCAGCCACGATCCGATCAGCCACAAATCCAGATTTAATATTAGTAAAAGGTTTAATATTAGTAAAAAGAGTGAATGAGGCTTCTGTTTTTTATACACACACACACACAAGGTTACTCCTTATACGACATGTAGTGATTGGACGATTTGGATTGGTGCATTGATTTTATTTACAAGGGAATGAATAAGATGAATTGATGAAAGGCAACAAGCTTATTATCAATTGCAGCTGTTTATAAAGTGGATTCTTATTATTATTAGTGAAAAAGTGCAGACAACTGGTTGAATTAAGATTCAGCTTTATTGTCGTTGTGCAGAGTATGAGTACAGAGCCAATGAAACGCAGTTTTTCACAATTCCCAGCTTGCTAGTAAGCTGGGGTCAGAGCGCAGGGTCATCTATGATACAGCACCCCTGGAGCAGATGTGGTCAAGGGCCAAGTGCTCGACAGCAGCAGCTTGAACCCCCAACCTTCCGATCAGTAACCCAGAGCCTTAACCGTTCATCCACTGCTGCCGGCTAATACGCATCATTCCTATTTTAAAACCGATGTGTAAACCCAGATTCAGAACAAAGTTGGCTGCATATCAGTCTACATCTAACGCTACTGTATCAGATGGTGTTGTAGCAGTGTTGTACTCTGGTATCGTCAGATATCAGATCGCATCGAAATTATATCGTATTGTATGGACGCTTGAGGTTTACACCCCTGACAGTCACACAAGAAAACATTTCATTTGATATGCTTGTTTAAACTCAACACACACCAGTTGGTTCATGTATGAACGCTAATCTAATCTTTAAACGCTATTTTTACTAGGCATGATAATTAGCTTTAAGAGATGCTAGCCTGTATTTCCAGAGTCACATGGAAACAGCGACTAAACTGAGAATCAAATCTCAGTTTTGAGATTGTAACTCTGATGCTAGCACAACATGGTCATTCACCATACGTTCACGCTAGCAAGCGACAATTAAATGGAGACTTTTTCTCACTCCTACGCAAATTAGCTACGGCACAGTAAAGAGAGAAATCCAAACATTTGGCTTCGGAGTGATTCCTCGGACGAGTCCTGTGATGCGTGTGGTCCGACTTTTCTTCAGTTCCCCACTCACAGCTTAACCTCCTACCTGCAATTCCTATTTAAGCGAGAGAGGCTACATGGTACTCAAGTGCTCGCATATTTCCCAAAGTGTCTATTAGGGCAAATAATTAGCTCAGCTCAGCATATTTACGCTAGTTAGCGCTCGTTATTTGGTTTTCTGGCGAAGCATAAGATGGGAGGAGGCCAAGCACATGTGTGCTGTGGGAGGATGCTTTCAAACGTTGCGTGCGTTGTTTCGAGGGAATTGAGTCGTAAAGTATGACATGGGTGCAAACGAGGCATCGGAGCAGACGTCTCTTTTTAAAAGTTTAAACATGCAACCAGTGTAATAAACAAAACCTCAAGGGTGAAGCGTTTCACGAAACCGCTGTTCTGAAGTCAGCCATATTCCACAAAAAAGGGGGAAAAAAACACTCCCTGCTGCTTGCTATAGCACCAGGAGTCTGCTGATGTAGATCCTCAAATATTATTCCTGTGTGTGTGTGTGTGTGTGTGCCGTGGATAGCAGAATAACTTAATAAATGTGCGCTATGAGGATGTGTACATAGGGAAATGGCTAAATACACAAATCTGCAGATCTCCAAAACTCCATTGTGTGCACATTCATAGTTATCTCAGTGTGTGTGTGTGTATAAACTCTTTGTGCGCATTTGAGTTTTTGTTTGTTTGTTTTTTTTTGAATACGCTGTGTGTGAGGTCTGTGGTTTTTTTGCGAGTGGCCGTGGAACAATAGTGCCATTCTGCGACTCAGCTTTGGCCGAGCAGGCGCAGGGACGGACACACACACGGCAGATGGAAAGGATCGAGTTCCTAGCAGCACCTGGCTTCCCCGAACAGACCAGCTCACTTTTCCTGGGCACGCCGTTAGAGAAAGCGGGACGGACCAAATTCCACGTCTATCAGAGCAGCCAGGATCGGGTGCTCTCAGGGGTCGCGGAGTTAACCAGAGAGATGTGAGAGCGAGCGGCCATAAGTCGAGGCTCGGCATCTGAAAGCGACTTTTGTAACAGATTCGACAAAGCCGTGCATTATTGCATTATCAGCTCGTTTTGTGAAGAACGGTGCCGATGCAGGATAGGACAGATCTTGAAATATTGCATCTTCATCCTTTTGCAATGGGACGCAAGAACTGAAGCATAAATGAGCTTGTGAGCGAAGCAGTGAAGTTAAAAAATAAAATCTGGGTATGCTAATTGAGGCGAGTTGTCCATGAAATCAGTGAAAGTGTTTCTGAGGTTTTCTTTCCTTTGAAACATTTGTGCTGACGTCTAGCTTGGCATACACATCAGCGCTTCAGAATTCTTTTTTGTTTGAAGCTTTGAAGCAATAAAGGTAATTACTTAAATCGGAAGTAAGCGCTGCGCTAACTGTCGCGCGTTTGCTGATCACAGCACTCTCTGGAAACCGCGCTTCAGACATCTCGCTTCCGCCGCTGACAGGAAGTCACATCGGTGGTTACAAATCTTTGGTCACTATAGACAAGAAGTGCAATGTCAGACAGCGTGGAACTATTTCTGCATGAGGAAGAAGAAGCATGACTGAAAGGAAAAAGCAGACCGAGTTAGGGGATGATGTCTCTCAGGTATTTCAGTCATGTTTAGTCATACTACTTGTTTGAGCATTCTGGGAAAGGAGGCCGAGCGTGCTGTGGATACACACATGATCGAGAGAAAATGACGATATCCACGAGGTGGAGGCGGGCCTGATCCAGCTCCTCCTGCCTGCGAGGAGGTCGGAGGTGGAAAGTCCAGGGGCAGGAGATGGGAGATGCCTCGCTGTGTTTCAGGCTGGACGAGCGTGTTGTGTCGTGTTGTAGAGCGGCTCAGGGGTCAGGGGTCAGGGGGTAGAGTTAGGGTTATAGAGGGAGTTGGATCAGGTCCAACTCCATCCCCTGGAATTTTTTTTTTTGATCCTGCAGTGAGGTCTATCTCAAAAAAAGAAGCGAAATCTTCAGCTCCTCCCTCACGCTTGCCTTAATTCCTATTTGCAGTTCCCGGGTAAGCGACCGCTACCTGAAAATAATCAACAACAGAGTGGAAGTTGAAAAAAAAAAACGCTAAATAAATATTTCCTCACAGAAATCCTATAATGATGTAATACATAATACATGGAAGGAGCACATGAATATAAACCTGGGATTTGAATGATGGCCGAATTCCACTCCTGTTGTGTTTAACGAATAAGGTGACATGGTGGTATATAAATGAAGTGTAAGTAGTAATGCATGTGTTAAGCTGTAAGAAGGTATTAAGTGCAATAACTGTTGTTGTTTGACTGAAACGTCTGGTTTCCGTGGAGATAAAGGGGTGTTCACCGTGGCTGACATTTCAGAGCTCTCGCTTCAGACCCGAGACTCCTTTCTGCAATGGAAACATTGACAAACATCTTCCTCCACAATCTCTGCTCTGCGCCTGCCGCTCTGTAATTAAATCAAAGCTCATTAGTGTTGATTTGATCTCCAACATGTTGCGCAGCGTCGCACATGATCCATCATGTGTCGAGATATTATTATTTATTATTGTTGTTAATCTGGTTCATAATCTCGAGGATTCAAAATGAGCGGTAATAAGAACCAAAATGTTTAAATGTCGTTTAGTTTCGCAATAAATAATCGCTTAATTTACGTCACAGAGTGGAGTATTATTGTACTGCATTTACACGAAATGAAACGTTTTTACATCCGATTTTAGATTCTTCAGAATTTGTAGAACAGTGTACGTGCGATTATTTGTTTTACAAACCCAGCTGAGCTTTTTAAACAGGGTTATCCCTCAGTGAGTTTGTAAACGAGTGGAAAACTCTGGAAAACTATTACCCCAAGTGGAAAATCTGTGGAAAACTATTACCCCAAGTGGAAAATCTGTGGAAAACTATTACCCCAAGTGGAAAACTCTGGAAAACTAGTACCCCAAGTGGAAAACTCTGGAAAACTAGTACCCCAAGTGGAAAACTCTGGAAAACTAGTACCCCAAGTGGAAATTCTGTGGAAAACTATTACCCCAAGTGGAAAACTCTGGAAAACTAGTACCCCAAGTGGAAAACTCTGGAAAACTAGTACCCCAAGTGGAAAACTCTGGAAAACTAGTACCCCAAGTGGAAAATCTGTGGAACACTAGTACCCCAAATCGCAAGCTTCCCAGTGGTTTACTAGTTGGGACGTGATGTCATCACTCGCTGTGTATGAGATTTATTACGCTCCACTCTGATTGGTTTACAGCCCACTGAGAATTTCTCAGCGATATCTGAGATTATTCTTAGCAATGTGCGAGCAATTATTTATTTATTTATTTATTTTTGATCAATGTGTCAGCTGAGCATATACAACGTTTTAACTCTCATTGACCAACTCGGAAGTGGCGTGTAGCTTGTTCTGCTTATAGAGAAAATATCACAATAACCTGGAATCATGGAAGTGATTGATGAGAACTGGTCGAGGTATGCCATTTCTCCTGAGAGCTATCAGAACGAAGAAGAAACGTTTCACTTTTCCTCAAGCTACAATGCATGATTTACTATACACTGAGCAGACTAATCATACATCTGTATACTCTCCAGCCAAATGTTCTGAATCAGTTCAGTTCAGTTTATTTGTATAGTGCTTTTAACAATGGACTTACTAAATTCTAATAATAAAAGAATTCATTTTACAGTTTTAAAGTTCAAAACGCAACTATTTCAAAAGCAGCTATTTCAACTTCCCTCTAAGTTTCGTCTGTTTTTGAGCCCACTTCTGATGATGCTTCCATGCAGAAAAAAAAAAACCTGCACAGAACTCCGTGTTACACGTGTGGTACTGTAAGTAGTAGCAATTCAAATCTTCCAGTGAGATAGTGAACAATGGCAGCAAACACAGATGGTTATCACCAAATATACAAATAATTTAAGTAAACATTCACACTTGAGCTTGCAGTCATTTTCCACTAATGTTCCTGTGAGAAAGAAATGGCTTTTTGCTTTTAGTTGGGATGAAGGTGAGCATTTTTTTTTTAGATTTTTGGATTGCAGCACAATCCGTATGTCTGTGGTCAGAATTTTAAAGAATCTGACAACTCAAAAACCTTAACTAGCTACATTAGCTGTGAGCTTAGGAAGCCATCTGACAAATCTTGTTAGCGAAGCAGAGCTGCCAAGAGTTGTCTTCCAAGGATAGCTGGCTAATACTAACCAAGCAGGGGCAAAGCAGGTGCAATCTGTGCAGCTCATGGGCTATTTCTGCTCAAACAGCAGAAGAAACAGGTTTCGCTCAGTAAAAAAAAATGACAGGGAACATTGCCTGAGGTATTTCAGAAACGTGTATTGTGACATAATTCATCACAATATCAATACGTCAATATCAATTTCTTGTCATATTGGTTGACGCTAACATTTGGCGTACTATTTTGGGATATACGTAGTTTAGTAAGATAATATGTGAGATACACAAGAGTAATATTTATTGGAGCCACAGAGCATTTAATTCCTGAACTTTCCACTTTTTTTGTTTCTGAGTTATTGATGTTTGGATGAAACTCATTCAGTTCAAGTTACCAGGCTAACTGGCTGCTAACTATAACAACACCGATAATAAATATAATGGCTTTGATAAGAAATCGTCACGCTGTCGCCTGATATAATGAACTACTTAACTGATGCTAGCTAGCAGATTATACACGCTGCCTGTCATCTAATTTTTATGCCTTCTGTTAATCTACAGACTTAATTATGACTATTGTTTAAAACATAAAAGACAAGGCATGTAAATGTTCTTTGGGAGTTCAGCAATCGGGCTTTGCTAACCGGATTTCATCATCTTCCTTTCTGCATCTCGTCAGACGCTCCAGCTGAGACACAGCCTCTCCTTTTCTTCTCGTTCCCTCCTTTTTCCTCCTCCTTCTCCTCCTCCTCCTCCACCTCCTCCTCCTCCTCCTCTTGCTCTCAGGAGAGCCTCAGCCATATTAACTGAAAAATAATTGAGCCTTCAAGTGTAGAGGAGCTAAATACTGAATGCTAATTATCTGATCAGTGGCACTTGAGACATGGATCTAAACGTGCAGTGCGTGATAGGTAGTCATCTGAAAACACAAAAGAATAACAATGAAGCGAAACATGCGCTTTCAGCGCACGGGCTCGGTATCTAACAGCATAACCGTCCTTGTAGATTAGTGACTTGGAATTAGGAAAGATTGACAAGTTCACAAAGTCATTCGTGTATAGAAAGAGGACATGAAGTAATGATTTCTGTGTGTAAACACTGAGGTACTTTATTAGCTACAGTTTATTAGCCTCGCCTTCCTTGTATTTCCATGTATTTTATCATGGTAACTTGTCACTGTATTAGGGCTGTTGTGGTCTGAAACTTTCACGGTGTGATAACAGTATTAATCGAGTAGTAAAAACACACAAGCTGATTGAAGAAAACTTTATTATAAAGTTGTGAGGGGGGGGGGGGGGGAAATCTAACTAGCGTGCCAATGTGCAGTGCTGTTTAGCCAGAAATAGATGTAGTTTAGTTAGTTCTGGACAGGCCTTCCCTTGTTCTTCTGTCCAGCGTGTACGATAAAGTTACGAGCGTGCTAGGAGTGGCAGAAGAGGTAGCAATGCCACGTGTTTACACACTTGGATGACACAGCCAAATGGTTTTCAGTGCACGCTGAGTCCCCTGTGCAGAGAAATGGAGGGTGCTGTAGTATAATTTAGGGCGAGTCCAGAGGGAGGGAGTTGTGAATTTTTTGGGGAGTTGAAGCCTGACACAAAAGGGGTGAGAACCACTGGAGTTGGAAACTTGATCGCGTGAAGGAATGAACAGATGGTAATGGATGGACATGCATTTTAATCAGTACTTTGAAAAAAGTCAGTGGTGTGGTATACTCCATGACTAATTTTGACACCGTAACAACCCTACCTTTAGGTATACAGTAACTGCAGTATACCAGTATAACTACAGGTATACAGTAACTACAGTATACCAGTGTAAGTACAGGTGTACCAGTATAACTACAGGTATACAGTGACTACAGTATACCAGTATAACTACAGGTATACCAGTATAACTACAGGTATAAAGTGACTACAGTATACCAGTATAACTACAGGTATACCAGTATAACTACAGGTATACAGTAAGTACAGTATACCAGTGTAACTACAGGTATACAGTAACTATAGTATACCAGTATAACTACAGGTATACCAGTATAACTACAGGTATACAGTAAGTACAGTATACCAGTATAACTACAGGTATACAGTAAGTACAGTATACCAGTGTAACTACAGGTATACAGTAACTACAGTATACCAGTATAACTACAGGTATACAGTATCTATAGTATACCAGTATAACTACAGGTATACAGTAACTACAGTATACCAGTATAACTACAGTATACCAATATAACTACAGGTATACAGTAACTACAGTATACCAATGTAACTACAGGTATACAATAACTACAGGTATACAGTAACTACAGTATACCAGTATAACTACAGTATACCAATATAACTACAGGTATACAGTAACTACAGTATACCAATGTAACTACAGGTATACAATAACTACAGGTATACAGTAACTACAGGTATACAGTAACTACAGTATACCAGTATAACTACAGGTATACCAGTATAACTACAGGTATGCAGTAACTACAGTATACCAGTATAACTATCGGTATACAGTAACTACAGTATACTAGTATAATTACAGGTATACAGTAAGTACAGTATACCAGTGTAACTACAGTATACCAGTGTAACTACAGGTATAATAGTGTAACTACAGTATACCAGTGTAACTACAGGTATAATAGTGTAACTACAGGTATAATAGTGTAACTATAGGTATAATAGTATAACTACAGGTATACAGTAACTACAGTAACAGTAGCTTTTACTACGCACAGTCTGCCAGCGCACTACACCAGCAGCTCCTAAGTTTGATCGTAAGTCAGGGTGTAAGCCGTACGTTGTTTCTAAGCCGTATGTTGAGCTAGCACGGTGTAGAATTTGTAGAACTTGCACCACGGACGACCACAGAGGTACAGGGCTGTGCTAAAGTCTTAGGCACCCTATATATTTTTTTAGTACAAACTTTGTTATGGATTTTTATTTGATGACTTCTACATTATCGAGTCAGTACAAAAACCATTTTAGATTCCTTAACATTAGTTCTCCGGCACAAAATTAAATGTTACTGAAAAATGTTTGTATGTCAGTAAAGAAAGCAGAGGATTACATAAAAGACCACTTTTCAGACAGAATGTAATGAAGGCTGCCGGATTTGACAGTCAAAGTCTCCAGAAGAACTGCGGCTGCTTCTGCAAGATGCTCAGTAAAACCTACCAGTTAACTTACTTATACAACTTTTTTTTTTTAAAGTAAAGAGTCATCACACCGAATATTGACTTTGTTTCATTTATTACTGTTTACTACATTTTATAGTATTTTTTAAAAAATGTAGAGATTTCAGTTTCATTATTTTTGAAGGCGTCTTTACTCTACAGCATTTCTTTGCAAGACTTTTGCACAGTACTGCGCGTCGTAACTAACAGTGCACAAAGTGAACATAGATCATAAACTATTTCCGCCATCACCAGCTAATCAGAAACAGTACGGAACAAACACCGAGAAGCGTTTAGCTTTTGCCTGAGTGTCGAATTTACTCCAAGCAACATTTGTCTTTAACTATGATACTTTGCATTATAGGGATGTAATCAAATGTGGATCCATTAATTGTACATCTTAAAAGAAGTTTAAAGAATCATTAAACTACACAGCACAGCTTCACCATGAAGCTTGAGCTCGCTGTATCTACAGCCATGTGAGCGCACGTAAACGCACACAAAGCAATTTCCATATTCAAATAACAGCATACATGCGACTATTTTACATAGTGCACCATATTTACATACACATACAGAATTTGTCATGCAGTGAGAAAAATGACTTGTTTTCCGATTCAACAATAGCAGTCAAGCCACACTCATGACTTCCTAGCTATATTACATCATCGATGGCGAATCTAATTATTATCTGAAAACGATTAAACATATCATATGCTCATTTTCCGCTCTTGTGTCAACTAAGACCCTGTTCGCACTTTCAGTGCGTCTTGATTACGTCCAGGTAGAGTTTACTTACATAAAAAAAAAAGAAAGTGTAAATCCATCCCAAAAGCTGCCCGAAACGAACTTTGGAACGATCCGAATCTTTCAAAAACAGTAGGAGGATCTTAGCTGTCAGTCAAACAAGGGGGCGGGTAGTAAACCGCAAGGGCTGATTTTATGAACGCGCACGCTTTATTTTAGTCCTTTTAATTAAAACGGCGGTTCACTTTGACTGATCAGGACGTTGCTGTTTTCGCTGTGCCTGAGCAACATTATACAGAGTCACGTCCTCTAATGAAAAACATTTATTTGCAGGCATGATCTGACACTTTTGAACTTTTCTCAGAGCTCGATTAAAGCTAAACGCTTGTCTGACTCCCAGCTTGTCGCTTATTATGAATTCAACTTAGAGCAACCTCATTTTAAAACGTAGCAAGTCCCTAAACACCGATTCTGTATAAACAGCTCCATTACACTGACCTAAAAGGGAAAAGTGGCTCCAATCGACCAAGTGTTTTAATGAATGAGTAGCGGAGATAAACACTACATCCTTTCATCTGTCAGTTCAAACATATGTAAAATGCATTAATAAATTTCAGTGATGGAGCGTTGTTTCTACTCATTCAATAAGCTATTTAAAAGAAATAACTCTTCCACTTCTCTAAGAGAAATGTACCTATATCGATTGGCTCTCCTGTCCAGTCATAGTGGAGATGGGAGGGAATTTCAGAAGCTTTGGTTTTGCACAGTGTCTTGGTTGAACTGCTGTGCTTTGCCCCACTGAAATGCCTTCCCGAAACACATTTGTTAGCAAAGCAGGACATGTTGGCCGATGCTATTGGCCAGCTTTTAAATTTGAGAAGTGTGTTATTTTAATCTTTTACTACACAGTTCAGATTCTGCATGCATATATCTCACCAAGAGCACTGACCGTTTTTTCCTTGTAATTTTTGCCTTTTTAATAATGCAGAGAACTCAACCCTTTGTGTGACTCCTCACTGAATGAAAACGGATGGCTGTAGAATTTCAGATGTAGAGTCCAGTGTAAACGTACCATTAGGTTGAGCTCACTTGCCGCTCCTCCTGCTGCTTCACTTGCATCACTTTACCTGCACGCTTCATTGTAAATGAACAGGAGAGGAGCAGTCAACACTTGCTGTGTGAAAAGCTCCTAATGTGTACAAAATCAGTAGTTAACTGGTAAAAAAACTATCAAGGGCCAAATACTCAAGCCCTGGGCTAATTGAATTACCTTGCTCTACATCATCCATCAGTGGAAAGGGACCATCATGGCGCCACCACTGAGCAGATATATTTGGACCATTTTCAACTGGACAGTTAGAACAAGACCAGGCAACGTTTTCCAGTTTTGGCGAGCCTGTGCCCATTATAACTTCATATTCCTGTTCTTGGCTAACAGGAGTTGAACCCAATTTGGTCTTCTGCTGTTGTAGCCCATCTGCCTCAAGGTTTGGTGCATTCTGAGATGCCTTTCTGCTCACCACAGTTGTAAAGAGTCGTTATTTTAGTTACCTGTCAGCTCAAACCAGTCTCTCATCAACAAGGCCTCTTCATCCACAGAACTACCACTCTGCGTAAACACTAGAGACTGTTGTGTGTGTTTCTGAAATGCTGAAACCAGCCGGTCTGGTGCCAGAAACCTGTCAGAGTCACTGAAATCACGTTTGTGATGATGATGTCAACATTAACTGAAGCTCACATTGTGCTGCAGGCTGATTGGAAAATTGCAAGAATAAACAGGGGTGCAGGTGTTCCTAATAAAGTGCCCAGGCAGGGCATATATCTTTGTGTGTGTGTCTGATAAATCTAAAGCCTCACAAACAACTTGTTGGCAAACACGCAGCTCATTAAAATATGTAAAGTGTGTGTCTAATGTGAGGAAACCGTGCTGAGAGTTTGGCATTGCTGCATATTTTATCCATGAGCTATTACTCTGCATCTGCTTTATAGCCCCCTGTGAGTTTCAGCATGCTTTGTGCGCGCGTTTGTGCGTACATCTCGGAGACAGAGACGAGAGGATCTACAGCACTCCTAGTGTTCTCTTGTTACCGGTAGAGCTCCTTCTAAATGGGTCATCGTTAGCCGAGAGGGAACAGAGCCAGCCTTGTCAAAGGAAACAGCCCAGCCACTAACAGCCAGTGTAACACAAAACCACTAGCTAACAGGCTAACACCTGAGCCCTGCAATCCAGCAGCATCATGGGTATAACGGTTATCCATTTCTAATGAATTCAGTCAGAAGTATCTAACTCCTTCTTTTCATGCAGCGGTCAGGATTAGACTGCGTTAGTCAGCAGAATAGGGTTTTAAAGGTCAAATAACAGCTGCACCATTGTTTTAGGGCTGTGAGGCCAACGATGATAAAATGCAGACATTAGGTTGTAATTAAACATCCTTTGAAAGATGAGAATAACACTACACTATGTTTCGGATGTGTGTAAACTAACTGAGCATTAGCATTTTTCTACCAGACAGAACAAAAATTGCCAAATCTTACATCCAGTGGCTTTAAAGTAAAGGCTTGAATGTAGGTGATGAAAAATAATACATTGTAATTTTGGTCAAAATTCATTTTTAGCCAGGTTTCAGAATAAAGATGGGTGCATAGGTTTCCCAGAATGCCACAGATATTATTCTAGCCAGTTTACACTGACTGCTCAGTAGATTGCCTGTTCACACAAGCATGTGTTTATCACACCAGGTGTCTCTGTTTGTACCACAATGCCGCTCAGTTATGAGCCATGTTGAACCATTCACGGGGGCTTGTATATAACCACTGACATGGTCAAGCTTTCTGTAAGGACACATTTATTTCACTTTTTTTTGGAAGAGATTAAACCATTCCTTTAAGGTTTTCCGCCACATGACAGTCTTCAGGGCAAAGGTCTTTCTTGGTAACATGACAAACATTGCGGTTTGAAAGTTTCATTGTATGATTGAAAAAAATGGCATTCAATTATTGATTGTAATTATAGCAAGACACTAATAGTCCCATACATGAACATAACTGAACTTTTAACATTGGGTGATGTATTATGATGTATTAATATCACATTTATTGTACTTAGCGTAGATGAATTGTTTTAGAGAAACTGCTGATGAGCTGCACTGGTTGGTAGACGGATATCATGCCTAGGTTATTTTTTTGAACATAAATAACATTTTAAAATAAAGTACTGTGCACTGTCTGGACAGGTGCTCCTCTGTAACTTTATTTCCATCCGGATTGGCCACGTCAGTGTTTTTCTCCGTTCCTCCTCTTAGAAAATTACAGGTCAAATTACCTACTGTTTTTCTCCAAACTCGGCACTCGTCTTATAATTTTAGTCTGGATACACATGTTCGTGATTTTCTATACAGATGTCGCCTTGTGTCAGGGGGACATGTTGAAATATGTTTTTTTTTATCTTTACGCAGCTACTTGCCATGTTTAGTGTCTCAGCACGAGTATCATTGCCCCGCCTCCAGATATTAAACACTTCCTGAGTCACTTAACGCTAAAAAATGGATGTTTCTCGCATACTTTGTGATTACTGTTGTATTGTATTTTCTGATTGTTGCTGGAACTTCGGTTTGCCCCAGTCTGAGATGACCATGTTGTGAATGGATCCTGATCATGTGACCATGTAACCCAAACATCCAGGCTCGTAGAAAATACAACCTGCTAGAAACTCACTCCTCCTGTGATAATTTTATTGCTGTCCGGATGCAGTGACTAAGGAGAAGTGTAAAAAAATTATTACACATATACATCCTAGTGATAAACCAATCCAAGCCAAATAGGGCTTATGACGCTTAAACAGTATCTTTTAATATACAGTCGACTAACCATAGCATGCAGAGCAGTGTCAGCGAGTGTGGTCATTAAAAACGAGCGCAAGGTGCCATGAATTTCACGCACACACAGATTTTCTCGGGCGTGGAGCAGCGACCCGAGCTTGCAGAGAAACTGTCAATTGAGAGAGCACCTCAGTTCTGCGAGCACTGAGCACTGAGGCACACACAAGTCATGTGAATTAAAGCAGTTTGTTATGTCTGGTTTGTTAGCATTCTGGCCATTTGTGTTTACACAATTTCGACTGAAACTGCATGTTTTGGTTACACTCCTTTTATAGAAGTGTATTCTGCGTTATCAGTAGCATAGCCATTTGTGAAATGCAGTGCTGTAATAAACATCCTGACAAAGTCAGTGTTGTGCTCACAGTGCTTAAGACTTATCTCTGAGTGGCAAGGGCAAGTTAATGGCTCAAAAAGCTTATCGAGTCATAGAGCTAGCTCTGCACACCATAATGTGTCACATGACTTTCGAATTAGGGATTAAAAATTAACAGGAAGAACAACATAGCAAGGACGTATTGACATTGATGCAAAGCAGGAGCTTTACAAAGCACTGCTGGTGGTGGTCCACCTCACCGGGGTACGCAAGTGTCGGCTGAGTGGTGCCGTGAAACTTTTTTTTTTAGATGTGGAAGTTGCTCTTAACAGCAATGTTTCAGTGAAATATTTGGGGACATATTTCAGGTTATAGTCGTAAGCTTGCTTTATAGAAGGTAAAGGTGTACATTCTTTACGTAAGCAGCTAGGTGAACAGTGACCATTTCCTGTATCAGGTGTCGTACTGCAGTAGCACAATCACATGCATTGAACGCTCTTGCTTGAGGTAAGCTTCCACTCTTTTTCTCTTTTGATTATAGGTTGCAGTGGCGGAATTCTGGAAAACAGCCAAAAGTGACAATTAATTAGGTTTTGACCAGCCAAAATTGACGTCTTGATGGATTTCTGCCAAAATGACGTGGAAATGTTTTTACTTAGGTTTCTTTCTAGTTGTTGGTTAGTTACATGCTGTAGCACAACAGCCATAAGCCTAATCGATTCACGTTGTAATCAGATAGCGGTTGTCCAAACCACAACACCCCTGCGACGTCACATCATCAAAACAAAGAAGAGCGCTTGCATACCCTGTAGAGACGACAGAAGGCAAAGTTTTAACACGTTTAAGTGAAATAATAACTGAATAAAAGAAGAGATTTAGTGAGCAGAACTGACCGAATGAATCAGCGATTATTTCCTTACCAGTGTTAGAGTGAAGAGACGACGACGGCAACAAGGATGACAGCGAAGAGACAACAATTTTCTAAATAAATAAATAAATCGATATGGTTATAAACGTAAAGCTAGGTGGTGCGTCTTGCCATCTGTTAATGCAAATTTCTCAGAAATGCTAGAGCTTTACGTTTTTAAAATGCTAGAACTTTCTTTGTGGTTGAGAACCACGCAAAAGAGAACATATTACCGTTTCAAACGACAAAATATTTCATCAGTGGCGCACGTAAAAGCTGCTTGAGCATTAGCATCCCGTCGTTGAGAATCTTTACCCTGATAAACCTGAGCGAGTGAAGTGCAAGGAAGTTCCACAGTGCGGTTCGGGTTTCAAAAGCGTTTTTAAAAGTCGCACTGTCGGATTTTTCAACATGGAGGCTCGTTTAAAAAAGGTTAAGGTCAGTGAGAAAACTCTAGAATTTCTCCTTGCTGGCGTTTTGATTATAAAGTTCATCTAGATAAAGATTTGTGTTTAGTTTTATATCACCATAGCGGCCGGCAGTTTGGCTCCAGCGGCAGGCGGGACATTTAGCAATTGGTTCGTTGTGTGTGTGTTAAAAGGGGAGTTTTAAAGCAAGGATATAACTTATTTTTATGTAAAATTCGCAGACTTCAAAATCAGATATTCACGGAAAACCTCTAATCCTTAAGATTATATTTAAAACAGCGTCTTTAAATTGGCATTATATTGCTGCTCATTGGAGTTCTAGTTTTTAATCCAGATGTGTGTTTTTTTTTTTTTTTTGCGGTTCATGCAAAAATTTGACTGTGAAAGTAAAAAGAGCCCCGTGTCCTCGTCCTGATGATGGAGCAGTATTTACAGACTCACAGACTCAGCAGTAGAGACATCTGCTACATGAGGGATTTTAGTTCTGTCAGGACACTGGACCTTCCTCGATGAATAACTATTCCAGCAGATTCCCTTACCACTCGTATTTCTGTACTTTATTTTACGGTGTAGATTGTAAAGATTTAACATCAGCATATGCCAGTAGGAATTATCACTTAAAAGTACGCCAAAAGAGCAGTTAATCCTGACTGATTTAGTACTGATTTAGAAGGTGTTTAGAACTTTACTATAATAACCGACAGCGCCTCGAAGCCCCGCCCCTTCATCCATCTCACATGCGAGCGGCGCTCTCGCTTTGTGTCAAGATTCAAGATTCAAAGAACTTTATTCATCTCAGGGGGAAATTGCTTTGCCATGTTACAACAAAGCATCTTCCCCTGGGATGAATAAAGTTCTTTGGAAGGTAAATGAAGAATGTTTTGGGTTCATTAATATGAAATAAACTCTATTACTGTATGTTTGACTTGGCTAACATCAGACAAGTATATTGAACATGTGCGTATTAGAGATGTCACCGAAAATGGTCAAACGCGGCAGTTTCTGTTTTCGTCCAAAAGCGAAGACTTTGGATTTTGACCTAAAACAATTAGATAAACATAATAACAATTAAATAAACAATTTATTAACACCATTAACATTATTTGTAGAGTTAGATTTGATAACAAAGTGTCAAATCTAACGCTACAAATAATGTTAATAGTGAGGATAATTAGAAAGTGATTAAATACGCTTTTTTTCCTGCATCAGTTAGCGCCCAGATGGGTTCGAACATCAGACCAGCAGAGAAAAATGTCAGCCGTGTGGACATTAGACAGTCAGTTTGTAAAAGGATTGTATGATTGTTTTTTATATATATTTGCTGTGCATTGCTGCTGAATCACCTAAAAATCATAATCAATTATAATTGTCTCTGCCAGCAAGCAGTTCCTGACTACACATCTGGTCTTCTTTTTCTTCTTCTTTCGGCTTTTCCCTTCAGGGGTCTCCACAGCGAATCATCACTCTCCACCTATCCCTATCTTC
>CM074966.1:6721726-6736453 GCA_037577455.1 Pangasius macronema | reverse complement strand
TATATATATATATATATATATATATATATATATATATATATATATATAGATAGATAGATAGATAGATAGATAGATATTTCTATATGTATATGTATAATATGTATAAATAATGTTAGCTGACTTTTTAGCCATGCTACTTCCTGGTCTACACAATATAGCTAGCTTGATAGTGCTCCTGTTGGCCTAAGAGCCTAATTATGTTATGGCTAATTTTTAAGACCATAATATTATGGCTGATATTCAAGACCATCTCCCATTTAGACCTACTTCAACAGTCCCTTGTATTGAGGAAGACCAATTTAAAAAAAAACAAAGCATTTTCTCTGGAGTCTCTGGAACCAGGGCAGCGATGACCCACACAGCACGTGCCCATCATTCTCTGTCTGACTTCGAGCTTCTCCTCTGTGTAGACAAACAGGACTACAATCCTGAAGTGCGTTCTGGGCTTAACTGCATTCGGACGTGCTTTAGATATCCGACCCGGAAACCGCGCGGCCTTTCTGTGGAACCGTGTCATCAAGAGCAGATGACCTACCTTCATGTTCCCTCTCGCTCTCAGGCCGCCGTCTACTCGCCTACTTTCATCAGAGCGCTCCTCTTGTTGTTTACATGCTATTCCCTCACGTGTGTGTGCAGTTTAGCAGCTGCATGATTGGCTGTTGTGCCAGCTTCAACAAAATTCATGTCTAAAACTATAATGAACTATTTGTCCATGTAGTACACAGTTACAGAAGGGGTTTATTTATAACTGCACTATCTGTTAGCACCCAGGTGAGGATGGGTTCCCCTTTGAGGCTGGTTCCTCTCGAGGTTTCTTCCTCATGTCGTCTCAGGGAGTCTTTCCTTGCCACCGTCGCCACTGGCTTGCTCATTAGGGATAAATTTAAAATGTATATCCTGAATTTAGATATTTCTGTAAAGCTGCTTTGGGACAATGTCCATTGTTATAAGCGCTATACAAATAAAATGGAATTGTAATCAGGCTGCATCCGTTGGGTATTTCGGCAAGGCAGACGGATAGAAACGGAGAGAAACATAGAAAGGAAAGTCTTCAGATTTGAATACACTCAGCTCATCGTTGAAAAGTTCATCACAATGCTAGTCGATATCGTTTCAGCACTCGTAAGCGTGGGTGTGTGTTTTCCAAATGACTGTGGATCTGCAGTAACCGGTGCAGAAAGGGTTAAAGCAACAGAGCTGGTTTTAATCATTCAGCTTTTTCTGTGTGTTTGTCAGGTACAGTTTGGTTTTGACTCAGAACCGCCGCGAGTGTGTGAATATATGTATGTATATACATATATTCTCATATGACTCATAAAGACAGGTCGAGGATGTAAATAGGATCGGACTTGTAAAGAGATCTCCAGTAAAAGATGTTGAGCGTGCGGAGTGATAAATTTGTTTATAGCATCCACGTCACAGTATTATTCCTGCAGCATTAACACGTTCTGTCATCCCACCTGGTTCTCTCCAGGACAATCCGTCTTGCAGATGAAAGTGTTTGCTTTCAGCGTTCGCTTCAGTGTTGGGTATTAATTCTCTGAGAACGTTTATCAGCTGATAGGACAGTCAGGCTTGGCATGGCGTTCTTATTCAACAGTAAAAAAACATGGTAGTGTAAAAAAAAAAAACATGTAGAAGTACATGACCCTTCCTGGGAATTATCCATCTATCCATTTTCCATACCTCCTTTTTGACTTCCTTGTCCTAGCCTGGAGCCTATCCCAGGGAACTCGGGGCACGAGGCAGGGGACACCCATGAGGGAACACCCTGGACAGGGTGCCAACCCATAACAGGGCACAATCTCACACACAGTCTCACAGACAGTTTGGAATGGCCAATCAGCCAACAGCGCATGTCTTTGGACTGGGGGAGGAAACCGGAGTACCTGGAGGAAATATGATTATCTTATCGCGCCCCCATTTTACAAATTCAGCATCACTGGTTTGTGATTATTACTTTACAAATTCGTTTTTTTTCTTATTCTTATTTTCTCATCTTAAAGAATCTGCAGTAACTACTGTAAATTATTCCATCTGTCAGTTACAATAAAACCAGAATGAAAACGTGTGTCGTGAGATTGAGGGACGTCTGGGTTTAAAGGGTCACTGACTGTTCCAAGGAGTTCGACGGTCAACTCGTTCCAAGATTTTGACCCCTGATTTGATTCCAATCGATTCACGATTCCATGCAGATGCTTCAGAAACAATTTCAGTCCCAGCGCTTTTTCCATCAAGTCAACACAGTACATGTGCCTAAACTGTCAATGTACACTGTGTCCAGGCTTTAATCATTTTTTTATACCACAGTGTTGTTGAATTCTTGAATCTGCCTGGTGAGAAAGTGTTGGTTTATTAGTTGAAACAGCAGCTCTGCCAGTAGACAAGTCACATGTTTACTTAGTGTTTTGGAAGGAGTCTCCAGTTCCAGCCATTTGTAACGGTCAGATGTAAAGCTGCGACTTTACGGTTTTCCAAAGAAATAATGTCTCCAGAAGTTTCAGACGTGGCTGTATGCCTTCTGAATGGAAGAGTGTTTATCTCAGGAACATGAACATGGCCCAGAAATGCTCTCAGCGCTCTCAGAGGTCTTTACCCTCCATCACAGTCGGCAGGGTCACAGTGATATAGAGCAGTGACATCATGTGCAATTACTGATTCCTGCCCAGTCCCAAGCTCTGGACATTTTTGTCTTTTCCCTGCTTTGTTTAACATGTCATGCCAGGATCAAGGTCTTCTGGGCTGTGTTATAATGTGTTATAACAGGGAAAGCACCCAAACATGCCAAGATTTAGCATGCCAGGGCTGGAATTATGAAACATCATAAAGCCTCTCCTTATTTAAACAGCACAGCACACAGCGTGTCACGGACTACATCCTGTTTAAATAGTCCGATTTTGTACACCTTCAAATGCAGCACTTGGCTACAAATGAAAGGAAATGATTTAACGAGGCTCATGTGTGGCGCTTTTTGGTAGTAATGAAAGTGAAATGAACACTGTGACCCCATTACAGCCCCAAGTTTCAACTCAGTCATGCAAATGCATTGTTCTCCACTTACTCACTCTTCTTCGTTTCCACTTATTCTTTTGGCGAGAGAGAGGGGAAAAAAAGTTGAGTTTTGAGTTTGCAGGTTCTTAAATATAAGACAAGCCTGAGTGTTTAAGATAAATTTCAAGAACATGTCTCTCTTGTCTTGTGCACCAGCTGGGAAATCCAGCAGGGATTTACAGGAGTGTGGCAGATCAGTGCCGAAAATGTCTATCCAATCCCTTCCCTCATCCCTCCATCATCTCTCCACTGTGTCCTCCACTCCATTAGTCCGTTTATTCCTCACTCGATCCTGTAGGATTAAGTTGGATTTATGTACATGCAGTGTGTAGAGAGGCTGATGAGCGCGGAGTCCAGCAGTTAGAGAGGCTACGTCACAAGCCACTGCTTTGCTCAGATCACTAAGATCTGTCTCGTTCCTTGTGGTCCTGCTGCGTTTAGCACTTAGGAATTTTTACACCATTTTCCTCCCAATTTTAGCCATTCCCAATTCCCGATCTCCTTTCACACAAGAGCTACCAGCTGAGGGCTAGCATGCGCTTCTTCTGAAATACATGAGGCTATGGTGGCTCAGTGGTTAAGGCTTTGATCAGAAGGTTCTCAGTTCAAATCCCAGCACTTAATAGTCCTCATCTTTAGGGCAGATGAGGAGGAACACTCGGAGGAACGTGCTAACTGCTTGTGCGTTTACCTCATTTGGCTGATTCACAACTGAGACAGGATACAACTAAACAGTTAAGGGGTAAGTGTCTTGCTCGATTACCCAACATGGGCAGCTTGGTGGGCAAGAACCTTCCATCTGTAAACCCACTGAGCCACCACTGCCCCCGATTGGCTAGTGATAGACTGTGGAGAAAGAGCAACATCATCACTCCTCCTCACCTCAGTGAGCACGCCTAATTCTGCTCTCTCCATTCTTCCAGCCGCGAACGTCTGTACCATCATCATGTTTAGAAACTTGTGATCTCCTGACGATAGAGCGAACACTTGTTTTTTTTTCCTGTCACTCTGCTCAGGAGCCTTGGGCCACAAGATAAAGAGGTTAGTCCATTTTTAGTGAGCAGTCAATTAGCTAATAGCCTTGAGTCAGTGTGAAATAGATAGTGACTCGGCAATTTTTAGACAAACCCAATACAGATGCTGCTGCCCGTGTTTGTAGGAATGTCTGAGAGGAAGAACATGAAAGGAAGAATGAAGCACAGGTACCAGTGAAGAGAACTGCTAGCCTGGTGAAGGTAGACAGTTTCAGATGAACCCAATAAATATGCGAAAAAATACGTAAGTCTGATCTTGTTCACGAGTTCCAGCTAAACAGAAAACTGAGCGCTACATTTCTACGTACGTGTGTGATGATGTTTTAGCTACACACATTTCAGCTACTTTTTAAATTGAGATTTTTCTCAAATCTGCACAAATTGTGTGTGACGCGGTACGATGTTTCTTCAGTTCCCCACTCGCAACTTTAGCGCCTACCTGCAATTATTTACTGTTGACAGCATTCAAAAATGGAAGGAAATCTTATAAGTTCTCATTAACTGTGAGACATTTTATGAACAAAAATTTGAAATTTGGAAAAAAAAGACTAGTGTGTTTAACTAGTCAGCTTTAGTAGCTATAGATAGCTACTATAATAAAACAGTGCGCAGCTCATGAACACAAGCGATAACAGCAGCTACACGCCTGCAACAAACGACGAGCGTCATGAACAACTTGTCACTTGCTAGTTTGAACGTAGGACCAGGGTTCTGGATATTTTTATCCAGCGACCCCCATGTAACCCCCAATAATTCCTAGTGGTAATTGGTCGAAATTACAGTCCTACTATTTTAAAAATTCCCAGTGCATTAGTGTAAAGAAGTGCACAGTCCTCGGAATGCTGGATTCAAATTTATCTTAACAGATCAGTGTAAAAAAAACGTATCATATGTCACATCATATATCATAATAGCACATAGGGGATTTCTATTTACACATTTAGCAATGCTTTTATGAATCACTTTATGTGTAAGAGCCCACAACTGCACGTGCATGTGCTGAGAGGACTGGGCTTGTGCGTCACGCTGTAGCTTTATTTTTTTTAATCTGCGCTTTTACATCCCACCTAGTTCGCTTTGATTTGAGGAGCACAAGTGCACCGAACTCTGTGTCCAATAAATAAGTGCTAGCAAATGGGTGCATCGGTCGGGTTCACGCATCGCACTTAGCGTAACAGTTTCATGAGCGTAAATAAAACCCATTTTATAGCAAAAGCATCCCAGCATGGAGCCTTTAATTCTTCCACTGGCTTAGTGCGAATAGCTGTAAATATCCTAACCAAGCATTACAGCCGAAAGTTTGTTAATCCAATGAGATTTTCACTTCACGCTCAGTGACCGAACGTTTGATCCAACGCCAGAGTGGTCACTGCTGTACCAGGCTCCAGACTGAAGTATCGTGAAATATCGTGCTGTTTAGGTTTTATGGGCATGCAATGCAAAATTACGCATGAATACTGTATGTCATAGTGTGTTTACCCAGAAAACATGATCTTGCAAAGCAGAAATATGCTTATTACTTATTTTAAATAGCCTCTCTGTGTGCTACAAGGGTCTGATTAACATGACATGGTGTAAAATGAGCTCCAAATTGCTCTACATAATCTGACACTATTAATTCTAATTAAATATTACATAATTTCTGCACACGGGCCTATGTTTAAAACGCGCGTATGACACACACGTAGGGTAGCGTATACTTTTTTTTTGGTTTTGGGATCGTGTTTTGGATGTTCTGAGATTTGACCCGAATCTTGAGAAGGATCTGGCCAGTTGTTTACTACTGAGCTCTGTGACATCACATCCTGTGCTCTGGTTAGGTTTCCGCTCAGGGAGATAGAACTGGTATGCTGTTATCCTGAACTGGGAGAATAGCTTTGCACGCATGTTAAAGGTTAAGGAATGTTATAACTGCTGTTGTTGACGTTCATATTTCAGTGATAAAACCACACACACACACACACACACACACACACAGCAGCTGTTCTGATGTAATCTTGGTTTGTTTTCAAGATCCCATGCATTGCTTCTTAAAGTCTGAGACAGTAAACAGTGTAAGTGTGTAAGACACTTCCGCAACTTTAGCACAGTTAAGTGAGATATTCTAGGTGGCTGTGTGTGTGTGTGTGTGTGTGTGTGTGCTCACATGTCAGTCTTTTCTCATCCTGGCTTATCACCAGCTTCTTCATAGCTGCTATCAGCTCCTTGCAGCTGGACATGCACAAAGTACACAGTGGCCCTACTGTGAGTGGAAGAGGGAGAGAAGCGTGTGTGTGTGTGTGTGTGTGTGTGTGCGCGTGTGTGTGTGTGCGTGTGTGTGTGCGTGTGTGTGTGTGTGTGTGTGTGTGTTTGAGAGCACCCAGTATTAAATCTTTATTAGTGGAGAATGTGACTCCGGTTTTATGAGTGAAAATTTTTACATCTACTCATAAATGGAAGCGTGTGTGTGGTTTTCGATAAGCAATTGAACAGCTCTCTCAGTAGGAGGCTTTTTTGCGGCACTCCAGCGTTAGCCACCGTTTCTACTTTCCTGCCTTTCAAGTTGCAGCTAAAATATTGATGAAGCAGTAAATCATAATTGAAAACCTTTAGCAAGAGGCTTGAAAGCCAGCAGATTAAATCTAAAACCAATAGCTTAACTAATTGATGAATAGCTGATCATGAAGTTAACATCGAGGGAACGCGGATGGCGCGTTATATGTTCCCAGCAACAAAAGCACTCCATGTAGGCTTTAGCATCTGTCTCTGTGTCATAACCCGAGATGATAAAACATCACACACGAGCCTCATCGTCGGCTCTTCACTCCGCTGATCTCCGCTCACGAGAACATTAGTGAGAAAATAATTGTTGATTAAGTCAGTCAGGTCTGTTGTGCCTTTTCATTTCTTTTTATTCGCTTCATTCATTTCAGCAGCCGTCTGTACAGCGTGTGAGCGCTCTTCTTTGTTTTGATGATGATGTGACTGATGATGATGATGATCGATCTGATCGCAAACGGAATCGATTACATTTATGCCATGCAGCACACTTAGCTAGCGTTTTATGACATCTTTACATCTTTAGACACGTTCATGCTAATGAGCAACATGTTGCTCACTCTGCTTGTGTTTTGTCTCTTGTGGGCGTGTACCGTCCATTCAGCGTCTTTAGTTTCCGATGAGAAAGGGTGTATAGAGTACAGGACATGATTTACTACAGTATAGGGACAATTTAAGAAATGATTTAAATATTTATTCTAAGATTTCTATAAAGAGAAAATTTGAGAAATAAATTAGTGAGAGAGGACTGGAAAAAAATGTAGTACAACATGTGCCGTATGAGTGGTTCGAGGAATCATTTGAGCCAATTGAGGAATCATTTGAGCCCAATGAAGAATCATTTTAGCCAGTTGAGGAATCATTTGAGCCAGTTGGGGAATCATTTGAGCCAATCGAGGAATCATTTGAGCCCAGTGAAGAATCATTTGAGCCTATCATGGAAACATTTGACCCAGTCGAGGAATCCTTTTTTTTTTTTTTTTTTTTTTTTGCCAGTCGAGGAATCTTTTCTTTGGCCATTTGAAGACTCATTTGACCCAATTGTGGAATAATTTGTTTTCTAAATCGAGGAATTTTTTTTTGACAGTCGAGGAATCATTTGAGCCAATCGAGGAATCATTTGAGCCAATTGAGGAATCATTTGAGCCAATCGAGGAATCGTTTGAGACAGTTGAGGAATCATTTGAGCCAATCAAGGAATCATTTGAGCCAATCAAGGTATCATTTGAGCCCAATGAAGAATCGTTTGAGCCCAAAGAAGAATCATTTGAGCCTATCATGGAAACATTTGACCCAGTCGAGGAATCTTTTTTTTTTTTTTTTTGCCAGTCGAGGAATCTTTTATTTTGTCATTTGGAGACTCATTTGACCCAATTGTAGAATAATTTGTTTTCTAAATTGAGGAATTTTTTGAGACAATTTATGAATTTTTTTTTGCCAGTCGAGGAATCTTTTCTTTTGCCATTTGGAGACTCATTTGAGCCAGTCGAGGAATCATTTGACCCAGTCGAGGAATCATTTGAGCCAGTCGAGGAATCATTTGAGCCAGTCGAGGAATCATTTGAGCCAGTCGCATCATACCTAATTTACATCAAGTTGAGAAAATCTCGAGTGACATGTTAAATATTGCGCTGTCCCTTGCCGCTGTCACCAAAATGGCAGCTTTGTATTGTGCGCATACGTATAAAATGAAGAGTCATCTGTCACTTTGTCGCTCTCTGCCTATCCCCTGAGCGTAGTATAGCGTAAACTAGCTCTGTACCCAGCCGACACCATGCTGAGGGTAGAAAGTAGTCTAAATAAAAACATTTCCATGTTATTTTGGTAAAAAATATCTGTTTTCTTAAAGTAGTCACGTCAAAGTATGTTGTATGAACTAATAGCCTTCTTTTTTTTTTTTGTGATTTTTGGCAGTTTTCCAGGATCAGGCTACGGCGATATCGACAGGGTTTCCCAGAGCGCCTCACATTTTATAGCCGTCTCTCCTTCGACAGCATCACTGCTGCTCCTAATTGATTCTGACCTACAAAGAGACAAGGCGTGGACAGACAAAGGTCAGATTTCTTCTCCTCTCTCTCTGAAACAGGAATACTTCAGCTTTATTTTACTGCCTTCTGTACCAGATGAGACTCATTACGCGAGATCTAAGCCTCTCATAAACTGAAATGTTTCAACTCTTTTTTTTTTACGTCTCTAGCTGGCTTGATGTGTCCTTGTAAAACAAGATGGATATTGTAGCTTTTGTTTTGGCCTGTCTGAAATGTTCTAATTCATTTTTTTAATGGCTTTTTGGTCTGTTCTTACTTTGAAAATCTGCATCGTTAGTTCTGAGGCATGGTTCCATTTCAGTGGATGAAAGATCTGAGAGCGTTTTCGGTAGCACACCAATCATGCTGACGAAAGCAAGACCGTGGAGCATTTAAAACATGTAAAATGTAAAAAGTCAAGTGAGACTTCTACTTACGGAATTCAGTGTGATTTGAATTTGAAGTTTTATCAGAGAGTTTATTGCAGGTACACAGCTCAAGTAATATTCCCTGATCTGCATCCAGCACAGTTCACACTGATTTATCCAGACGGCTGGAATCGCTGTCTCGCTTCGGCAAGTGCTTTGAAGGTCATTGCAGAATGGCACAGATTGTAGCATACACAGGAATATATTTCCTCTGTTTATGGCCACGTGGTGCATGTTTAAAGGCTGTGCAGATCTAGCCGCAGATTCCTGTTTGTCCTCCACCATCAACCGATGCGATCCCGCTGTGTTGTAACCCATCAGCCTCGAGATTCGACGTGTTGCGATGCTTTTCTGCTCACCACGGTTGTAAAGAGTGGTTATTTAAGTTACCGAAGCCTCCCTGCCTGGCCATTTTGCCTTGACCTCTCTCACTGACAACGTGTCTAGCTGCAGAAATGCTGCTCATTGGATGTTTTCTGGGGTTTTCGCACCGTTCGGTAGATCAGCAGATTCTGAAATCCTCAATCCAGGTACGCCAGGTCCAGGGTGTGGAACGTGTGGAATAGGGCTTTTAGATGAAATCAAAATCATTTCTCGCAGGAGTGTTACCACTTTTTTTGTGGAATTACACTTTCTGTAAAATGGACGAAAAGTCTATATTAGGTGATGACTGCAGAGCAAAGCATATATTACACACAACCACATGCAGAACACGTGTTTACATCAAATACTCTAATCTGTGTATAGGCATGTGACTGTACACAGCAGTGGAAAACTGAGATTACCTCCAACAGAGGAAGCTGTGTGTGTGTGTGTGTGTGTGTGTGTGTGTGTGTGTGTGTGTGTGTGTCTTTAGAATGTGCTGTTTATCGTAGATGTTGCATTTCATCTCTGAGGAAGAACTCAAACCGCAGTCACTGTGTAGCAATTTTCAACCTACTCAGGAAATCGACATATTGCAGAACAGTGTGTGTTCGTGCGCGTGTTCGTACGTGTGTTCGTGCGTGTGTTCGTGCGTGTGTTCATGCGTGTGTTTTCATGCGTGTGTTCATGCGTGTGAGAGCAAAAGAAAGAGTGAGAGATGTAGATGACAGAGGGATTCGTCTGCTTCTGTGCCGTTCTTTCTCACCGGCTGTGCTTCCGCCTCTGCTGAAGTTATAAAGGAAACCACAGCGTAAGGGAATACCTGAGTGTGTGATGGTTAGGAAATAAAATGGGTTTGTCTCCGTGTGTGTGTGTGTGTGTGTGTGTGTGTGTGTGTATGGCTTTGCTGCATAGTTTTTTGGCTTGAGAGTTCCAGGCTGTTTGTCTAAGTGTCCTCCTGTCTTCACACTGTGTTTGCCTTGGTCCAGTGTACACACACACACACTGATTTCAAAACAGACTGAATCTGGAGTGAAGGATGGCCAGAGAAAAGGACAAACAAGTCATGGGTGGAGGGATGGAAAAACTCAACCTGTGATGTCATCAGAGTCTTTGTAGGTGGGGCTTCCAAACATTATGAATCAATCTTTCTCTCTCTCTCTCTCTCTCTCTCTCTCTCTCTCTCTCTCTCTCTCAAAACATCTCCCTTTTGCTCTCTACATCTTTCTTTTTCACTGTTGACATGTCTTTCACTCTCTGTCCCTCTTTCTCTCTCTCTCTCTCTCATCTCCCTTTAGCTCTCTACATCTTTCTTTTTCACTGTTGACATGTTTTTCACTCTCTGTCCCTCTTTCTCTCTCTCTCTCTCTCTCTCTCTCTCTCTCTCAACATCTCCCTTTTGCTTTCTACATCTTTCTTTTTCACTGTTGACATGTTTTTCACTCTCTGTCCCTCTTTCTCTCTTTCTCTCTCTCTCTCACACTCTCTGTCCATCTCTCGCTCTGTTCTCTCTTCCTCTCTCTCTACGTCTTTCTCTCTCTACATCACCCTCTACATCTGTTTCTCTGTACATTTCTCTCTCTCTCTGTCTCTCTCTCTCTCTCCCCTCCCTCTCTCTCTCTCCTCTCTCTCTGTCTGTCTGTCTCCATCTCTCTAACTCAGTAGTATTCTGTCATTTCACATATAACCTCATTTCCTGCAAAGCTTTGTGGGTAGGGTGCGGATAGCAGCTGTGCTGATGTAATCTTGGTCTGTTCCCAAGATCCCACGCTCACGCTTTGCTTCTTTAAGTCCGAGACAATAAACAAGGTCGCGCACACGCACGCTGAATTCTTGAATCCGATTGGTCAGTAGGTGTTGATTCGTTTTGTATAACAGCAGCTCTGGCTGCAGGGCCAGCCGGAATTCACTTACCTGTATATGCTACACTCCATTTGTGTAGCGCTTTGTTTGCCGTGAGGAGATGTTTATTTAGCACTAATTCTTTTTGGAAGGAGTCTCCAGTGTCAGCACTTTGTATCAGTCGAAGTGAAAGCCTGATAAGGACAGAGCACGCTTTCTACTTCCTCGCTAACATGACAAACTGCATCGTGTTGTGTTTTTAACTTCGGGAGAGAAAAACAGAGGCTGGTGACACACTGCTACAGCTGCTCGCATGTATAATGGTAACATTTTAAACAACTTATTTGTTTTGCAGATGTTCCATGACATTTATATGCAACTGGAAAGAGATAAAGCATACAATGTTTTGCTCTTTAATTAAAAAAAATGTAATCACTGGCAAACTGCTGTGATATAAGATATATAACTTCAAGACGTGCTGTTCTGGCCATCACACCACCTCGTTGTTGATTATTTTCCTATAACAGCATGCACTTTTATTTCTTACGCCATTCATCGCCAGTGATCTAATTACCTGCAGTGCTGAATTAGCTCGTCAATCATATTGAATTTATTAATACACTCTAAAATTGTCAGCAGAACTGAATTAACCTCTGTAGTGTTGATTGTTGTTGATTGTACAGCTCTGGGACTTTGCTCTGGAGAGTTTGCAAGGTGTTTTTTTTTTTTTTTTTTTTTGGAAACATGATTGTTTTCGCAGTCTTTCATTAACGTCATGTTCTGAAAATAGCCCCGAACTTCGCTTGCATGTCCTACGCCGAAGAACGGAGCATACCGACTGCGTTTGTTGTGTAGACGCTGGAGATTTAATTAGATCCCGGGATGTAGGATGAAGCTCAGGTCAGCGAACGCTGCTGATCATGTGCACAGCTGTAAATATTTGGACGGAAAGTGTTGTATTATACAGTTATGTTTAATGCACAACTCCTTCACCGCTGTGCGTTGGCAGTAATTGAGCCCCCTGTGTGTTTGTGTTTGTGTGTGTGTGTGTGTGTGTGTGTGTGTGTGAGATGACTAAGCCTGCCATTAATCTTGTAAACTGACGGACAAAATTGCAGTGACATTGAGTCTCAGTAGGTGGGTTGTTTAAAGAGCGACAGAGGAAAAGAACTTCGCTATGTCTGTTTCATTCCTACCTTCAACCTTCACTCTCTCTCTCTCTCTCTCTCTCTCTCTCTCTCTCTCTCTCTCTGTTTTTCTGTATCTCAAATTATAATATGTATCAGAAGATACATACTGTACTTTGGTTTTGCAATATTCAGTAGAACATCCCATTCCAGATTTAGTCTACTTCCACTCTTCTGGGAAGACTTTCCACTAGATTTTGGAGTGCGGCTGAGAGGATTTGTGTTCATTCAGCCACAAGAGCATTAGTGAGGTCAGGCACTGGTGTCGGGTGAGGAGGTCTGGGGTGCAGTCGGCGTTCCAGTTCATCCCAAAGGCGTTCAGTGGGGTTGAGGTGAGAGGTCAGAGCTCTGAGCAGACCACTAGCATTCTTCCACTCCAATCTTGGCCAATCATGTCTTCATGGAGCTCGCTTTGTGCGCAAGTGCATTGTCACGCTGGAACATGTTTGGGCTTCTTAGTTCCAGTGAAAGGAATTTGTAATGCATCCTATACGATTGTGTTCTTCAGACATTATGGCAACAGTTTGGAGAAGACCCACATATGGGTGCGATGGTCAGGTGTCCACAAACTTTTGGTCTAGAAATAAATAGCGGATTTTATTTCTATGAATAAACCTCACGTTGTTTGTGATGAGTGTGAACATCTCCTCCTCCACACATGCTGTGAACGAGTGTAAGCGCCAAACCTATGTTTTTTTTTTCCCTTTTTCTCAATGAAAATCAAAAAGCAAATCTGCAAACCACGCCTTTTATGATAATGCAGTGTAACTCTGAAGTGGCAAGCCTGAACTAGCAATTACTTAATTTTCAACCTGCAGAATGGAAAAGCCATGGAGGCATCTACTTGGTTCGATCTGTACCTCTCAAAACCGCAAACCGTACGGTTACAGATTTAACCAGCTACCCTGTCTACACTGATGGATCTCAAGTAAATAAGGGAATGAAGTGGTATTATATTTCCTGTTGATGGTGTGAGCAGCCATGTTGACATGATGTCATGAGCTGAACTTGGAATTGAGGAAACCATCTCAGTTTTCCGAGTAGGAATTCCAAGCCGACGATGGGAGGGCCAGAAACAAGCATCGCAAGCTTTAGTCATGAAATGACAGGGATTAAGGAAAGCTACCAATCTTACGAGCAGTTCAGTGGGATAGAGAGTCGCAGGCTGTGTCTGTTATCTGTATCCCGTTAACCCAACCCACAATAAATTAGAAACATGGAATGTACGGTTGTGAAATACTGACCTCGGACTTTGCTTTAGTTCTTCCAGCGTCGAATTGCCTTTTACTTGTGCTTACTGTACACAGGAAATATGAACGCTTATTTTATGGCTTGTTTTATTCACACACTGGAGCAGGAATCATGACTTTTGGCTTAGAACTTAAATCATAATTCCTCTTCGACGTCTTATTTTAAGGAACTACATTTATAATTATTAAATTCCTACTTACTTTAGCACACAGCAGTAGCTAGATTTTTTTTTTTACATGATTGTGTGCATTTTAGGATTCTGATTAGTGGCACATTTATGTTGAAATTCTGCTGTTTAATATAGAACTTTATTCATATTAGGGTGCCAAGAGCACCAGTAACCTGTAAGCCACTTGCAGGTGGAAATGGATTTAGTTGAAAGTCACGCGTGATGCGTAATCCGTCTCGGGCAGGTTTTGAGTAAGACGGTTCATTGATTGAATCGTTGAATATGTTTAATCATGGTTTGTTTAGTACAGTACATCATATTAAACAAAATGTTCAGGACAAATTTGCTCCTTCTCACAACAAAGGGCATTTTAAAATTTGCTCCCAGCATTCTGATGTTGTTTCTAGATGGATGGATGGATGGATGGATGGATGGATGGATAGCATTTATTGTCATTGTATTTCTACAACGAGATGAAGAGAAGCAGCCACGCGAGGCGCTAAAAAAAAGTGTGACACTGAGGCAGTCCTTGACTAGGGCAGAGTATTTACGAAAACAGTGTGTACTAGCCGAGTTTGATATGGTGTGCTTTGGGGAGCTGTTGTTATCACAGCTGTGTGTCTTTGGAGTGTCTGGTGCAGTTCAAGAGTCAAAACAAAGCATGTTTGTGATGGTATCCAAGCGTCGGGGGATGTCCACGGATTGTAGATGATACAGTTCCTCAATCCGTGTCACCTTCTGATGTAATGCCCTCACCCATGGGGGCAGTCGTGGCCTAATGGTCTGAGAGTCGGACTTGTAACCTGAAGGTGAACCTGAAGGTCGCGGGTTCGAGTC
>CM074966.1:6697079-6714919 GCA_037577455.1 Pangasius macronema | reverse complement strand
TCTTAATTAAAATGAAATATATTATAAAGCAAGCAAAAAGCAAGAAAGTTTAGACCAACATACGTATTCTGTTAATTTTTTATTTTTTTATTTATTTTTTTTAAAGACACATTGTGTCTTTTATGTTAAGATAAAAGCAGGGATCATATTGCAGGCCTTGTGCTGTCTGCGTGTTTTAAACGTGGATGCTGACATTTTGTTATCTGCGCATGCACGCTAATGAAAACACAGCGCCAGCTAACAGATTAATACCAGAACTACACGAAGTACATTTGAAGCAATATTTCCTTTAAGAACGTCCAAAACCCAAGAAATTGCGAAACCGTGAAAGAGCCGCGGTATTTCTTCTTCCTCTGGGGTCTTAAAGTGTAAAAAAGGAATAAAGGGGCGAGAGGATGCTCGGCTAAACACGCTTGACCAGTGTCATGCCAGAACATGAGGCGTTCCTCTCTCAGTTCTGTACCACGGGCTTTCATCAAATGCATAATGCTCTGTCTGAATGCAGGTGTGTGTGCGAAACAACTGGTAATAATTATGTGTGGTTGTCTGTGTGTGTGTCTGTGTGTGTGTGTGTGTGTGTGTGTGTGTGTGTGTGTGTGTGTGGGACGCTGTGGCACCGAACTTGACAGTAATGTGTATCGATCAGAGTAATCCCACTACAAAATGGGCTAACGCTTGTAAAATGTAATATTTAATTTCGCTCGGTGTTAGTGCCAGGCTTTGTATTGGAAATGTGTGTGTGTGTGTGTGTGTGTGTGTGTGTGTGCTTCTGTGTTCCTTTCTCCAGTACAGCTCTTACATTCCCTCTGTCTGTTCTCCACCGTAGGAAAGAAAGCAGCTAAATAAAGAAAGCAGCTAAATGCACTCGATGAAGCTGATTCTACACTTAAATACACAAGACTGTGCTGAGAAAACTTTTTTCTTTCTTTCGTTCTTTCTTTCGTTCTTTATTTATTTTGCTCGAGTGTTCATTATCATTATCACTTTGCATGAAACGGAGAGGTGTGAGTGAGACCGTGTGAAATCCCACGCAGCTAGATTTAGTTCGCAGATCAGCGGCGCGTTCCGACTCCAACAGGCCGATCCGGACTCATTTTTCGGATGCTGCTGAGGCATGGCCTCAGACGCTGCCAGACTCTGCCGCAGACATCGCATCCTCCATCCATCATTAAGTTTCACAATCAGCCAGTCTGTCCACAAGTGCCTTTTAAGAAGTGTACTATGAGGCTCAGCTTTATTTTGCGCATTAATTATTGCATTTACTTTCATTAACAGTGCAGCCTGAAAAACAACAAAAAAAAAGCATTGAAAGGGTCAACTAGTAATTATCGTATAACCCCTACGTCCCAGTGGGCTTTGCATTTGTTACAATATTGAGAGAGACTGTGTGTTTATTAACCATGTCATAATGTGCAATCAGTAGCAAGAGGCACAGGAAGTTACTGAAGCGTGATGGGGAAGGGGGGCCCGCTGGTCAAAAATGTCACCACACACACACTTCACTGCACACCCCATTTCAGTTCATAGTTTATCTTTCCTCCAGCATTTAGCAATTCTGAATAAAAGAATGAAGTATATCTTTACCGTTAAAGAGTAATTCACCCCTTTTGTTTTTTTTTTTCATGCCATACCTCTGTGCAACTTCTCCTTGTAGGCACATCACATCAGGCTCACTTCCCCTTCTGTGGTTTAGCCTTGAGGGTTTCCTGCTAATGTTGTCTATTTCAAGCTGTGTTCTTCTCTCTCTCTGTCTCACACACACACACACACACACACACACACACACACACACAATGGTTGGTTCCAGCCCACAGACATCACTAGCGCTACTACAATGAATGAGCAATGACTGAACAGTGGATAAAACACATGGATAAAAAGGCTGGCTGTAATATATATATATATATATATATATATATATTTTTTTTTCAGTTCTATCTTGGCATAAGAACTACCTTAAATATATAATGCCTACGAAAATGTCACTAATATCACTGTAACTAGTGCCTAAGGAAAGCCACTACAAATAAACTACACCAAAATCTAAACTCTAATGTCTACGGGTCTACGCTGGCCAACAGCTCAATCGTGACGGAGACCAATGTGCTGTGGTACTAATATACGCTATCTGTCACTAGCATAACAGAAGTAACACGTACGGTTTAGCTGTAGAACTTACACCTTGCTATGGCGATACTGGGAACTGACAGGAGAACTTTGACCTGGGAGTTCATAAACCTCTCTCTTTAGCGTTAATAGAAAACAAGTGGTTGGAACTTTGGCTGGTGAAAAAATGGAGGAGCTTTTCTATTGTTTGATGCTTGGTATTTGAAGCCATCTCACCAACATACGCTAGGGTTTTTGCAGTAAAATTTTTTTTTTCTTTCAGCCTGCTAGGACTTTCTTGTTAGCAGTGATGGCACCTCTCACCTGATACAGCAGTCGGACCTCTACAAGCTATCGGAAAAACTGTGACTGTGGTCAAACAAGAAGTGAAAGACTATTCTAATCTGTCCAACATCTTAGTACTTGTTGCTGAATCAGAAATTTCTGAGGTTGAGGTGAAGTGCTGAGAAACAGGTTGGTGGTCGACTAATTTGCAACTGAAAAACTGCACCTGAAAAATCTTATTCACAAGTGGAAAAACTTGACAAGATTGACAGTTTTCTTTTGGCATTCAGTACTGGGTCAGCAGTAATAGTGTACCATTCTTTGATGGTAAAGCAAGAGCTCAGTTTTCGGATTAAAGCACTTTGTGCCCCTGGTCAAGCTATGTCCCTAGCCAAGATACGGTTGCAAGTACAGAAGGCAGAAATGAGTTTGCTGCTTGCTGGGTTTTCTCTCTATTATAGGGAGAGGAGCTCGATAGTTCAGGAAAGCATTGGAGTAGAGTTGCTGCCTCTCTGAATTGTGAGGAGCCAGTTGAGGTAGTTTAGGTATCTAACAATGTTGCCCCTGTCTGGCTCCTGGTAGAGCTGTATCAGCCACTTTTCACATGACTGAGACCCCAGGGCAGACCCTCGAACTGCTGGAGAGATGCTATCTCGTAGTTGGCTTGGGAACAAATGGAGAGGATGTGGATCCCTCAGGAGGATGTGGAGTCTGTGGCTGGAGATAGCAAAATCTGAGTTGGTCCTATCAGTTTGTTGCCACTGCTATTCCTACCAGGAAAAGTGGAAGGAAAATGAATGGCCATATATGGCCAAATGCTTCTGGACACCTGCCCGTAACACTCATGTGCTTGTTGTTCTGCATTTCGTCCTCCTTTGCTGTTATGATAACCTCCACTTTTCTGGGAAGGCTTTTCACTAGATTTTGGAGCATGGCTGTGAGGATTTGCCCATTCAGCCACAAGAGCATTAGTGAGGTCAGGCTCTGATGTTGGGTGAGGAGGCCTGAGGCGCAGTCACTGTTCCAGTTCATCCCAAACTTGTTCAGTGAGGTTGAGGTCAGGGCTCTCGAGTTCTTCCTCACCAACCTTGGCAAACCATGTCTTCATGGAGCTCACTTTGTGCTTGGGGGCATTGTCTTCCTGGAACATGTTTGGGGCCCCTTAGTTCCAGTGAAGGGAATATGTAAAGTTACAGCATGCAAAGACATCATATACAGTTATGTGCTTCCAATTTTGTGGTAATACTTTGGGGAAAAACTACACATTGGTGTGATGGTCAGGGGTCTACAAACGTTCGGCCATGTAGTGTATATGAACTTGGCAATATTAGATGTCAGGGCAGTCCTGTTCTATGGTTAAAGATTTTGGTTGGGAAGTTGACTTGTCTTATGAAATTGGAAAAAAGGTAATCATTTTCTGGGACTACGGTGGGATTCTGGTCAATCAAGGTATGCAGTTTGGTTTTTAAAACAAAAGATTCATGGTAAAATCTACTGGTTAGATATTTTAAATTTGCTCTTCATATCCTGTGCCAAAACATAAGAAATTCAGGGAGCTGAGGCTGCCAGTAAAGAGACGAGGCATTAAATATTCACTTCTATAACCAACAGCTTCTGCTGTGGAATGGATCATTTCACAAATTCACTCTGCCAGCAGAGGTGGAGACCTTTATTGATCGCCACAACAGCAGACAAAAAGAGTTTGCTGCCGATAAAACCTCTGACAGCAAGACAGAAGAAGCAGCTTAGGAGTAAACCTACTCTTAGATGAACTCATCCTGCCTTCCTACTCCCTCAGTCACTGTCTTTAAAACCCTACCACCTTTCACAACATCATAGTATAATGGGCAGGAGTTTCACACCACTCAGCTGAACGGATGAAACCTCTCAGAGGAGGGGGTAGAAGTGGTCTTAACCTGATCTCGAAGATCATGCTGCAATTATACCACCAGACATCTTGACTAGAGCGAGACCCAGAGTTACACTAATGCACTCATTCTGATATCTTATTGTTTCTATAGTAACAGCTTATTTGCAGGGACTTATGTAGCAGACACTCTACATTATCAAACTCTTTTAATTAAATGGATTAAAAATGTGTTATATAACAAAGAAAATATATATAATCGTTGATATGGTGAAGCTTTCAGTAAAGCAACATTTGTGCGTTGGCGCTTTGTAACAATCATAGGTAAAGCTGTTCGTTTCACACCTAGGAACAATTTAAGGACAGATGATGTTTGTTCTTGCTAATAAGTTGCAGGTTTTGTGATGTTAATTTCAAGGAGAATTTGAAGTAACTACTGTTTAGCTGCTACGTTGTACGTGAGAGCAGGAAGTAATTAGTTTGGCGGATGTTCAATATTAGATGTAACTGTAAATAGATAAAAAGCAAGACGTATGTATGAAAAATGAGTAGGTGGTAAAGTAGGTGTAGTTCTTGTTAATAGCAGAACCGCACCTGCACCTATGCCAGATATATAGACTGTGTTATGGGAAATATTGCCTTTGATACAAAGTTAAGCGTCTAGTACAATTCAGAGAGGCAGCATCTCCACTCCAATGCTTTCCTGAACTATCGAGCTCCTCTCCCTATAATAGAGAGAAAAGCCAGCAAGCAGCAAACTCATTTCTGCCATCTGTACTTGCAACCATATCTTTTTGGCTAGGGACATAGCTTGATCAGGGGCACAAAGTGCTTTAATCCAAAAACTGAGCTCTTGTTTTACCATCAAAGTCCTGTATGTTGCACGAGTTAAATCTCACTTTAGCCATTTCCTCTTTGGGTGTGTGTGTCTATATGTGTATATGACACCATGTATGAAAGCAGTAGCCTTCTGTGGAACGTGTATCTGTGTGTGTGAGAGAGAGTGTGTGTGTGTGTGTGTGTGTGTGTGTGTGTGTGTGTGTGTGTGTGTACTTGCAGGTGTGATGTATTATGCATCACCATGTCTGGGCTGTATGTTAATTATGGAACTATGTTTGGCAACTCATTCTTGCCTTCAGCCAAGTCCCCATGAAATCATAACTGACATTTTAGAGCTTTCTGTAGAAGTCTCTTAGTGCTAAAGATACAAATACACCACTATACCTAAAAATGACAAAGATGTATTTTGTAGATATTCTTTGTTTTAATTTTAGTTCAGAATTTCTGGGAAAATTGTGAAAGTTTTGTGATGACTGATCCTGTACTCATCCGATTTTTTTGTCTCTATAACACACGTCCTGACATATCCGTAAACAAACTTGAAGAGATCTCTCTACAGTAGCTGCTAGTTAGCATCTGACATGGAGCTAAACATGTAGCTTTGGTCACTCCAAGTTCACTCCAAGAACTTTGTTGGCTGCACTTTGGGATAATGAAATGATGCGTTTGACATGACTAGCGAGCAAGCCTTTTTGGAGATGCTGCCTCGTGTTAACTGGCAGTCTTTTCCCTCGCCCCCTGCGGCAGTGAGAGCATTAGACATCCCACTGGGGAGAGCAAAAAGACTGTCGACAGAAAGAGGAAAATCTCTGCTTCAGGCCAGCAACAAACAACCCATGGCCTGGTGGTTGAAAGTCTGTGCTTTAGAATACTTGAACAATTTGCTCAGACCTACTGGCAGTGTGAGATCCTACAAGCTCTATTTAAATTCTTGTCTCACCATTGTTGAGCGTTCAGTGAGAAATGTAGTGTATCTTGAATGGTATTGGCTGATGTTGAAATCATTTAAGTCATTTGATACTGACTTCCTGTTTTAAAAGGAAACACAGGAACATACCAAATCAAATCGCAGCAATTTCTTGGGAACTTGAAATACCAACATCCATCATTAATTGTTAGCCCAAAACATAGATCTGGTCACTAATGTCTGGATGCAGAAAGACACTAAGTGGCTAAATCTGATTACTTTTTTTTTATGTACACTCACCGGTTCCCAGATTGTTGGCTTTTTGGCTGTTTGAGTATTTCAGAAACTGCTGATCTGTTGGGATTTAGGTCAGAGGAGACTAGGCAGAGGTAACTCATATAGCCACTCTTGACAGCCGTGGTGAGGAGGAACACATCGCAGAATGTACAACACTTCGAACTTTGAGGCAGATGCGCTACAACAGCCTACAAATCAGGTTCCACTCCTGTCAGCCATGAATGGGAACCTGAGGCAACAGTGGGCACAGTCTCACCAAACCTGGACAGATTGGAAGAACATTGCCTGGTCTTTTTCCATGCTTAATCTGCCCACTGTAGCCTTAGATTCCTGTTCCTGCAATTCCTGCAGATTCCTGACAGGAGTGGAACCTAGTGTGGTCCTCTGCTGTTATAGCTTATCTGCCTCAAAGATTTACATTTACATTTATGGCATTTGGCAGATGCCAGATCCTTATCCAGAGCGACTTGCAAAAGTCTCTATCAGTAAATACATTCTGATACTGGTTCACTAGGTCACAAACTAAGAATACCATCAGTCCAAAAACTCTGTTGGGGAGGTAATATAGTAACAAGCTCTCAGACAGTACTTTAGAAAGAGGTAAGTGTTTAGACGTCGTTTGATGACTGCCAGTGACTCAGCTGTTTGGACATCTAAGGGAAGTTCATTCCACCACCTTGGTGCCAGAACAGAGAAGAGTCTTGATGCATGCCTTCCCCTTGTACACTGACAGATGGTGCTGGTCTGTTTTTGGTCGAAGTGTTGTGCATTCTGAGATGAGTGTATATCTGAAGATATTAGTACTCATTGCAAAAGCATTTTGAAAAAGTGGCAAAAGAAAACAGCCTTTGATGTACAATCACGCACAATCACATGCATGACAGATTTAGTTAGTGGCGCTGTAATGGTTATGACTAATATGGAAGAAATTGGGTAATATGTTGAGTAATGATGCAGAATGTCTTTTTGGCTGAATGTCTCGCTGTTTCTGTTGTTCTGCTCAAAACAGAACAGCAAACTTCAAACACCGACAAAACAGAACCAGAGAAATCTTTCTCCATCCCAAACCACTTGCTGTAAATCTTTCTGGATGACCATCAAAATACTGCCGTTTCATCACAAGTAAGACAACTGAAGAATCAGGAGACTGAGACCCAGGTTATAATAAAGGGTTTATTGTGTGCACAAAGACAATCTGGGCTTTCTATAGTCTAAACAAAAGTTAAACAAAGCAGGCTTTTATACTGAGGTGTGCATGCAAGAGAAAAAGCACAAGCCCGTATAACTAATGCCCAAGGCTAAGATAAGAGAAAACATGAGCAAAGACAGAACATCATGACCCAAAGAATGGACATGTATACATCGATCAGCCATAACATTAAAACCACCTGCCTAATATTATGTAGGTTCCACTTTGTGCCGTCAAGACAGCTGTGACCCATTGAGGCATGGACTCTATAAGACCTCTGAAGGTATGCTGTGGTATCTGGCACCAAGCCATTAGCAGCAGATCCTTTAAGTCCTGTAAGTTGCCAGGTGTGGGCTCCACGGATCGGACTTGTTTATACAGCACGTCCCACAGATGCTCAGATTGAGATCTGGGGATTTTGGAGCCCAAGTCAACACCTTAAACTCTTTGCCATGTTCCTCAAACCACTCTTGAACAATTTTTGCAGTGTGGCAAGGTGTATTGTTCTGCTGAAAAAGGCCACTGCCATTAGGGAATACTGTGTCATGAAAGGGTGTCTGCAACAATGTTTAGGTACGTGATGGGTGTCTAAGTAACACCCACATGAATGCCAGGACCCAAGGTTTCCCAGCTGAACATTGCCCAGAGCATCACACTGGCTCTGCCAACTCGCCTTCTTCCCATAGTGTATCCTGGTGCCATTTCATCCCCAGGTAAGCAGCGCACATGCTTCCTACTGTCCAAAAGAAAATGTGATTCATCAGACCAGGCCAGCTTCTTCCATTGCTCTATGGTCCAGTTCTGATGCTCATATGCCCATTGTAGACACTTTTGGTGGTGGACAGGGGACATTCTGACCGGTCTGCAGGTAACACAACCCCAGACGCAGCAACCTGCAAGGCAGTGTGTTTTCTGACACCTTTCTTTTACCGTACCTCTTCTGTGGGATCAGTCCAGACAGGCTGGTCTTCGCTCCCTGCATACATCACTGAGTTTTGGGTGCCCATGATCCTGTTGCTGGTTCACCGGTTGTCCATCCTTGGACCATTTTGGCAGGTACTAACCATACCGTGCATACCTGGAACACCCCACATGACCTGCTGTTTTGGAGATGCTCTTGCCATCACAATTTGGCCCTTGTCAAAGTCCCTCATATCCTTACGCTTGCCTCTTTTTCCTGCTTCCAACACATCAGCTTTGAAAACTGACCGTTCACTTGCTGCCTAATATATCCCACCCCTTGACAGATGCCATAATAATGAGATAATCAGTGTTATTCACATCACCTGTCAGTGGTTTTAATGTAATGGATAAATGGAGTATGTTGATATAAAGTTGTTTTTCCATGAATTCAAATAGAAACGTAATCGTAAGTGTCCGTGTCGCTGCAATGATGATTAACATGACTTTTTTCTTTTTCTTGATCACTTGTTCATTCACTTTTCTCTTACCAGACTGCTAGTAGCTGAGGAAAGTTTTTGCTTAAATTTTCCTGTGCATGTTATTACTACAGCTACACGCTGTGCTGTTGTATTTGCCTCTTTACACACACTCCACTACTTAGCATGCCTTTGTGTGCATGTAAGAGCATGTGTATGGTAATAAAGTGTGATGAGGGTCAAGGCAAGAGAGGCAGAAAGAGAGAATATATGTCATGGAGCGTGAGTAGCATGGTGTGTGCAAAAGCACTCATTTTACCTCAGTCCCTGTAGAGTAAGGTACTTTACAATACAACAATACCCAGCAGTTCTAATTCTGCAGTCACTTTACTTCCGGTCCAGAGCTATTAAGTGTATGAATTCACATTCTTAAGTTTTTCTAAAACAGAACTAATAGACTCTTTAAACTAATGTGTGGTTGCATCATATTGTTTCTAGGAAGTAAATTTTTAAATTTCAGCTATTATCATTTATTATTTTTTTTTTAATATGACAATAAGAAAATCTTTTTGCATCAAGCTCTTTCAGGAATATTTATGCTGCATTCGACTAAAACTCGTAATTTGGAATTTCCAACCTCCAACTAGAAAAAACGTTCAACACGGGTGAATGACGCATCAAGTCGGGATGGTCTCCTCAACCCCGAGTTCAGCAAGTGACATGAAATCGACATGGCTCCGCAAAAGTAGCACCACTTAACTTTAAATGGGATTTGCTTTACATCATCCAACATACAGACCCCACCCCCATTAGCTCCGACATTTGGAGGTTGAAAATGACATAATTCCAAGTTCTGACTTCCGAGGTAAGTCAAATGCAGCATTAAGTTTTAACTACGTCTTGTGTAATATTGAACAGTAATATTTAAAAGCATGCGAGCTGTGTAGTGCTGTAGCTAAGCTTAGTGCTAGCTGGCACAGCGCTGTGCACCTGTCTGAACCTATAACCTGTTAAAGCAACAGCTAGCCAAAACATTCAAACCATCAACTTAATTGAACACCACTCTCTGTGTGCCAGTTTAGTCCCAAGCTGAGATCCAGTGCCTACTGCAAATCAGTTCTTTTCTAAAGACTGTAAGCTGGAGGTGTTCACCGTGTTTCTAATTACATTTCTATTCCAATCTGCTGCAGCAGTTACTTCTGTTTGTACCCACTCCTCATTATATTTCCAAATGAATTTCCCGGAATACAAATACAGTAATACATCACTGTAGAATGCAGCTTTTTTCTTCGCATATTTAACGCGAGACATTTCCAGAATCTTATTGTAAATGTATTAGCCAACGACTTGCTGAATTTTCTCTTTTCGACGGCTCAGATATGATGTGCAACATCCCAGACTTTGTTAGAAGAGGATAATAATCAACACTCTGCGTGTCTTAGTCTGTATTATATCACAGAGTGGTTGAATTCTTGAATCATTTTCTATGACAGCAGCTCCGACAGTAGCTCCAAGTTAATTATTCTATGTTCTAGTAATTATTTTAATGTTCTAGTAATTCACAGGAACTTATACAGCGGACGTTCCATGTAATTTAAGACTAATAATAAATGAATGAAAAAAGGTTTTGTTTAAAAAAAATGAAGGAAAAATAATGTTTTCTGACCCTTATGTAACATCTTAGGATGGAGAGTTTACGCTTTCTGCTTTCTCAGACATGACATGCTGCATTAATTAATTAATTTATTTATTTATTCTTGACTTATTACCTTGACTTGAACGAGTGACTGTTTGTATATGCTAGAACATAAGCCATACCTGGAACTATCTTGTCATCTGGACATTAAATCTAACTATAAACAATCAAAAAGCATGATGTGGAGTTCATTAGTAAAGCTAAAACTGTGTGTAATCATTGGCAGGTCACCGTGGCACAAGCCAAGGAACTCATTTCAGTTCCTGCTCCTTCAGATTGTGTGTTATTCCTTACTAAACACACACAACTAGCAAACTAGCTTGCCATACTTTTACACCGCACCAGCTCCCACTTTCTATCAGTCAGCCAGGTTTCCGGGTCATGGCCCACTGGGGGAAGATAAGGCAGCCATTTCTGTATAAAAATAAATAATATCTAAATGTCTACCTGTAGGTTCTGTGCGCAAGCCATGAAAGATGATAACCGAAGAGCGCATGGATAGATATAAATAAGGAGAAAGACAAGCTATACTGCTTTCATTTACTTTTCTCTTACACGCCACCATCGCTGTGAAGGAGATCTTCCAGTTTAATGTGTTGGTGCTTTCACCTGCTGTCCTGCTTTCCTTATCACTGCTCTTTCCATCATTCTTTCCTGTCTGGCAGTTCTCTCTCTCTCTCTCTCTCTCTCTCTCTCTCTCTCTCTGTCCCTGTATAATAAGAATTTATGTTCTTATTTATTATATTATATTCATACTTATTGTTTGTCTGTATCTTGGACGGCATATTTGTCTGTCTGTCTGTCTGTCTGTCTCTCCATCCCAACCTCTCTCTCTCTCTCTCACTCTCACTCTCTGTCTGTCTGTCTGTCTGTCTGTCTGTCTGTCTGTCTCTCCATCCCAACCTCTCTCTGTCTCTCTCTCACTCTCTGTCTGTCTGTCTGTCTGTCTCTCCATCCCAACCTCTCTCTGTCTCTCTCTGACTCTCTGTCTGTCTGTCTGTCTGTCTCTCCATCCCAACCTCTCTCTCTCTCTCTCTCTCTCTCTCTCTCTCTCTCTCTGTCCCTGTATAATAAGAATTTATGCCGTTATTTATCATATTATATTCATATTTATTGTTTGTCTGTATCTTGGGCGGCATATTTGTCTGTCTGTCTGTCTGTCTGTCTGTCTGTCTGTCCATCCCAACCTCTCTCTCTTTGTCTGTCTGTCTTTCTCTGTCTCTCTCTCTCTCTCTCTCTCTGTCCCTGTATAATAAGAATTTATGCTCTCATTTATTATATTATATTCATATTTATTGTTTGTCTGTATCTTGGGTGGCGTATTTGTTTTCCTGTCTCTCTCTCTCTCTCTCTCTCTCTTTCTCTCTCTCTCCACTCTCACTCCCTCCCTGTCTGTCTTTCTGTATAACCTTGATGTAATTATTGCATAGCTTGCATAATATTTAGTGTAACAGTGTGTATGTGCTTGCTCTTCGCTCATGGATTGTGGGAGAAACACTGTAGTTATTAATTATCACTGTATATTAAATGGCACGAAGCGTGTAGCGCTGGGATTTTATGGCTAGCCAGCATGCATATATTTTTGACCAGACAGCCTTTACAAGCACATGGCAAAGGCTTCATAATGGATCCATTCCTTAATGCTATTAGGAGTCTCTGTAAATAAAAACACCGTAGAAGGCAAATGGCTAACATAATTTGTAGCGAGTTTACTGGAAGAGACATTAATGTGACGTTATATTTACTTACGTACCTCGTCTATTTATTTTGCAGCGGCAACAGACGATCTTGCAATTTATGAGTGAATATTTTCCATGACATTGACCATCCATTATTCAGTCCAAGGTTACACCCTCCTTGTGCAAACACGGCCGAGCGCTCCTGCTCGCTCCGCTCATCTTTTATTCAGCAGGCAGCAATAAATTAATACAAATCTGATGTTTTGAAGTACTGCGTTGTAACAGTGTACCGAGATGTTTTAATTACTGTTAGCCATTTTATTCTGGCAGGCTAAGCTTTAATTTTATGAGTGTTTTCCTGATGGCGGGATTAACGTTCAGTGAGCTAACTGTAAACAGTAGCCTTAAACTCTTAAGCACCAGTAGGAAAAGGAAAGCTGTGTCTGGATCATTGTCGAGGAAATGGATTTTTTTTCTTTCTCATTTTTCACAAAATCTTCCAGGATGATCTTCTTGCATAGAATCATGCAGCTACAGGTCAAGAGCTTCAGTTAATGTTCACAGTAACATTAGAATGGGGGAAAGATGTGATCTCAGCGACCTTGACTGTGTGACATGGCTGTTGGTTCCAGATGGACTTGAGTATTTCCTACACTCCTGGGACAACTGTCTGTCGAGTTTACCCAGAATGGAGAGTTCTGCGTATGGAAACGTCTTGTTGATGCGAGGTCAGAAGAGAATGGCCAGACTGGTTTGCCCTGACAGGAAGTCTAGGGTAGCTCAGATAACCACTCGTTACAACCGTGCTGAGCAGAAAAGCATGATCCTACCTTTTTGGTATCCTGTACGAACTTTAATAACCTTCTGTCTGACTTCGGAGCAGGGCAACAAAACATCTTTGTGGGATGCATCTTAGCCTCCATTGTCCTTGATCGCCAGACGGACAAAGGCATGAACGTCTTCACTCTCAAAACATGAACGAAGATTCAAATAAAAAAAAAAATGACTAAACATCTTGTTCCTCAGGGAGACTTCATTATACAATAACTATCTCTGCTGCTGTTCAACTCAAGCACATGCATACATACTTTATATCATTTTATTTCATTTTTATAATGATCCTGGATACAGCTACTAACTTATTATGTTTATTTACAGTCCCGAACCTCAGTCTCGCAGCATTCCTGACCTTCTTAATGGTAATCAAGCCCAAAAAAACCCACACTGACTAAACGCTAATGTTACTGATTGCAGCTATGGCTGAATCATAACCAGCTTCCAGTGTTTTTTTTCCCACCGTAAAGACATAGTGTGTACACGACACTCGTAACCTATGTCTGGCCACGCCCCCTTCCCGCCCTTCCCTCGGAGCCACACGCGATACTAGCGTAAATCGGAGCTGGTTAGGGGGCACGGGAGAACCATGGCACATTACACATGATCTCACAAGCCTAATCCTGAGATTCCTATTTAAGGAGCCACCACTCATCTCACACTGACAAAAGACTGATCAAAGACCTGACTGTCAGGAGTCAATTGAATGAGTAACTACGCTACGTCTGCGTTCAATATCCATTTATTAACACAGCCACTAAAATCGCAGGCGCTAAAGGATCAGTTCTTGTCACTTATCCCTCCTCGCGCATCATCACAGGGTCTTCCCGGCAAGAAGCGAAATGGCTCGCACGTTGCAGAAACTAAGAGGAGACTGGCTGATCGTTTTGTCGAGCATTTTCGTACCATCTAGAATGAAGGATTTCACATTTAATGATCTCTCTGCTTGTGTCGCTGGTTGTTATGGGAGCAATGAAGCGAGGAGAAAGAGCTCGTGTTCACTTTCAGAGCTTTGGAGCCCCTTGGAATGGGATGAATGCCATTGAAATTGATGATGTAATTGTTGTAGTCAGAACTTGGCATTCGTTCCACGGGGTTCTCCTCGCCACATTTCCGCAATTAGTTGCTTCGGTAGCAACAACTAGCGATGCAGACAAGGACGTCATTAACGTCGATTGCTGTTGATGTGGCGCGCCACTGGGAAGGTTCATTCTGACAGTACGGCATGGAAGGCGCTCGACAGAAACGATCAGCTGGTCTCCTCTTGGTTTGTCCGATGTTCAGCTGATGTCATGTCTTGCAGGAACGACCCTGTGGCGATGCTCAAGGAGTGATGAATGACAAATCGGATGCTTTAGGGCCTGTGATTTTAGTGGCTCCATTGATTCATTTGCATCTGGCCTTTTGCTCGTTTTCTATCTTGTGTGCGCGCCAGTCTGCTTATGTAATTGAAGGTGTTTGTATATCTCAGTAGCCTGTACCCACAGGTGTGTGTGTGTGTGTGTGTGTGTGTGTGTGTTGTCAGGGTGATGAATGTTTGGCCAGGCTACAGTGGACAAGAGCCTCTGGCGTTGCTACAGTGATGGACGAGGGGCACCAGGACTGTGGCACTTCTTGCTGGGCCAGTCATAACCTTGTGCCACACACACACACACACACACACATACATAGAGAGGTTTTCTTTCACTGTCTCTCACTGTTTTTTTTTCTTTCCTTACCCTGTAAGGTTCTCATAATAACACCCACTAACAAACGTTTTATGAAGCAAGTGAGCTCTCAGCAGAGGACATTGTTTTGCATCACTCCGGTCTGGTTACCATCAAACCAAAATTAGTGTAGAAAAGAAAAATCGTAGTGACATTCCGCATGCTTTCGTATTCCTCCCTTCTCTCCCTCTCTTCTAAAGAAAAGTACCACAGCACCCTAACACACTTAAAAAAAAATCCCTAAAGGCTCAGCTCCATCTAGATAAATGTCGTGTGAGAGGTGTCTGGAATCTGTCCTCGGCGAGGCTCCCAGGAGTGACGGATAAAAGAGAACGAGGGAGGCAGGGGGGAGAGCAGAAAGAAAGAAAGAAAGAAAGGAAGAAAGAAAGAAAGAAAGCAGAGAACATTTTCAGTATTTTTGTCGTCAGTGGTTTCAAGTAGAGCCGATTTACACACTTGTACTAGAGAGAGAAACATGTATACTAGTAAAGACGCACATAAAAAAAGAAAGAATGAGCTTGGAGAGGAAAAAAAAAAAAGAAGAACAAGCTATGAATCACAGCAGGGCTGTTTTCTCCTGTTCTGCGCTTAAGCACGAGTCCTGAGTGTGCATTCTCCATACAGCTGAGATATTACTCTGTCATGTTTCTTTTTCATCAAAACACAACGCGGCTGTCTCTTCTCTTTACGTCGCAGGAGCTGTCTCTATTCTCCTCGCCGCTTGTAATGCTCATGCGCTCAGTGATTTATAATGAGTGGATAATTAGCCTCACACAGCTTGTTATTAAAGTACTGAGACAGATGTTGCACCAGGTTGTTTTCTTCTCTTCATGATGCCCCGGTTTATTGTTTGACCAGCCTTCATAATCACTTCTCATCGCTGAGTAGCTGGTTATTTTTTAATTTTTTTTTTTTTTTGAAATTGAACATCACAGCTCCAGGGTCGGATCCTGAGCTCGAGCTTCCACTTCCCAAAAACATGCCTGTGTGCGAAATGGTGTCTCTAAATCACCCCAAAGTGTGAAGGACCGTGCGAATGTGTGTGTGAGGTGCTCTGAGGCGGACCGGCGTCCCATCCGGGTGCACTCCGAATGACTAAATGAATGAGGGACTAATTGATGGAGTGTAAAACAACCTCCCGAAACGCTAATATTAACGCTTTAACGCTTTAACACTCGTAACACTTTACCACTGTTTTTCTACCCTGCAGGTGTGACGATGAGGAAGTTCGCATACTGTAAAGTGGTGCTGGCTACGTCTCTGGTTTGGGTGATGCTGGATATGTTCATCCTTCTGTACTTCAGCGAGTGCAACAAGTGCGACGACAAGAAAGAGAGGGGACTCCCAGGCAGAGAAGGTGTGTATAATCAGCACGCACACACACCGGGGCTCATCGAGGAAAGTCGTGTGTAAATGTTTGCGTAAGCCAAACCGAACAACAGACTTCCGCCACATTTGCAGAGGTTTCGTAAACATTTCCTCGTGATTGTGTGTGTATTGACAAACGACCAGACATGTGCACACCACAAAAAAAAAAAAAAAAAAAGTTCAAAAGTTCTGAAGTTCATAGCTTCATTTTGCAGTGGAAAATTTTCGCTACTGAAAAGAAAAAGAATTTCGCAAAAGTTTAAGTACTTTTGACTCGCTTCTATGAGAATAAACAAATATTGTCAACCCACAGCACAAAATACCAAAATATGGAAAGAAATTATGAGCTGATTTTGTCATCCATCCAGCACAATGTAAGTGAAGTTTAAAAAAAAAAAAAAATAGATTGACCAAAACACTGAGTCAAAAAAAAAGTATTAAAAAATTATGAAAAAGTTATTTCATTGACATAATTTGTCGACAACTCAGGGAGCTATTGATTTTATTTATGTATATATGTATATGTATATATCTATAGTTGAGACCAATAATATTTTCTCAGATTTTCGGGTACGTTACATTCCAGAACGATCAGAAGTGCACAGGACATACTCTCAGAATCTACTACAAAGCTTGGACTTAGTGTTGCTGTGAGTCAAAATGGGGTCTTTTGAGCGGTATTTCATTATAATTCCAGTATGGTTTCCTTTTAATAAGGATGTAGAACATTTTAAGAATGACAGTCCTACGCAGTGAAGATAAACTCATTAGAAACGCACCTGCTCAGGCTATGGTAACTCAAGATAACACTCTTTACAACCGTGCTGAGTAGAAAAGCATCTCAAAACACCAGTGTTTTTCAATCCTCAGCCTTTAGATGTTTGTGTGTGACTAGCTGCTCTTGATTTGTTTTTAACTGTGTACACAATCTATAAAGCATTTCCAGTTTATTTTAATATTAACTCTCAGGGCAACATCCAGGCCCGCTGGCACCTCGAGTCTTTTAACAGTGAAACGATGCATATAACATGCCGTGAACAGCACACTTTATGCCACGGCACCTCTTTCAGGACACAGGGCTGCTCAGGAGTGTGAAAATAAATGTCTGTCTGACTTTCAGTAAGGAGGCCATGTCGTCTGGAACATGAATTACTCATAGACTTGAGAAGCAAGGGACCTCACAAATCGCAAAGTGGGCTCATAATTCAGCACTGAGCACAGCAGAATACCTTGGCAAGCTTGCAGCTCCATAGACACTGAGGCATTAGGATGTAAGATACGGAGGACCAAGACAGCTCTTACATCCTGCCCGAGCTCCTGTACTGTTCACATTAGCATGAAATACTGTGCAATTAAAGGCAGTCCAGCAGAATTAGCCTTGATGAGAAATGAATAGGTTCTGCAGTACTAAATCACAATGTTTTGCAGTGTAGTGCAACACACTGTAAATCCTGATCTAGTGAATACTCACAGGGGTGGACAAATCACTAGCCTGGGTGTTTAAGCTCTCAGATGAGACATTGCTATCCTGATGGGTGTGGTACGTTCCATGATGACTCCGCATCCCATCCACCGGGCCTGAGAGCCCACTGAACGGTTTTATGAGAATGAGAATGGTCTAAAGGGAAGGGAAGGTGTACAAGACAGTGGTGAGAGCGGCCATGCTGTATGGTTTAGAGACAGTGGC
>CM074966.1:6674718-6682185 GCA_037577455.1 Pangasius macronema | reverse complement strand
GCCACCACAGCAATCGCAGTCCCAAGCCATTACAGTACAGCTCCCCATATGAGATCCCCAAACCATCTCCACAGCCCCCAGGAGGCACCAAAACATCTTTCTCTGATGCTCGCCAAACAAAGCCGTGAAATTATGACAATGAAGCAACGTGTCGTTTATCAGGAAGACTCCATTATACGAGAATTCAGTAATTATCTGTGCTGCTGTCCGCCACAGAGCACATGTACACACAAGTTCATTTTATTTACGTTTAGTTCCAGGTAGTTGTTACTTTTATTCACAGCAGCTAGCAGCTACAGCCAACTTATAACCAGCTTCTGTAATGATGTAACTTTTACAAGACAGACATCGTGTATATCGGGCCACACCCCCTTCTTTTCCCCTCTCAGAGCCACAGGCCATATTATCGTCACTTCCTGATCGTTAGGGGGCGGGATAGAATGATGGCACATTAGACGCGATCTCACAAGCCTACCTCGCGTATTACTCAAGCACGGCTAGCATCTTCATGTATTTAACCACGAGGTGACTGCGTGTCGTGAACAGGACAGTTATATCACGTTATATGGCGTCGGTGATTAATCCGCCTAGTAAAAATTGTTCTACCTCCAGCCAGATCGTACCTCAGCCAATGTATGGAGTGCTGCAGGTGATGTTTTCTCCTCACAGAAAGCTTCACCATATCATCAGTAATGTTTCCCTCTGACCAAACATTTGTATTAGGAAATCATTGTGCATTTAACTATAAACATTTTTTGGAGTGGATTCAGACTTTTGGACCGTTATGGATTCTCTTATACTTACTAGACGTCATGAACAGAGGCGTATTGGAATCTTGGATTTGGATTTGCCGTGAGGAAGTTGCAGGAATATGTGCTTTTGTTGTGCATCTGTGCACTTTATTTCTATATTAATGCATCTGAAGTAATTCAGTTGTTTTCTGTGTAACATTAGATCCCCATCAAATCCGTCTGGTAATAGCTTAGCACCTCAGGCTGTTAATGGGCAACTGTAGCTCAGAGCACAGCATCTCTCTCTCTCTCTCTCTCTCTCTCTCTCTCTCTCTCTCTCTCTCTCACACACACACACATTCACATTCTCACATGCACACACTCTCTCTCTCTCTCTCTCTCTCTCTCTCTCTCTCTCGCTATTTCTCTCTAGCTGTCCTGCTTTGGTGGGAATCAATCACTGTTTCTGCAAATTGCACATCAAACACCATGCTGTGTGTGTGTGTGTGTGTGTGTGCGAGAGAGAGAGAGAGAGAGAGAGAGAAAGAGAGAAAGAGAAAGTGAAAGATTACAGGAGATCGGATATCAAAGCGATAAGATATCCCAGTCAGGAAGCAAGAGAGTGAAGAGTTAGGACGAGGAGGATGGACAGAGCGAGGAGAGGAGGAGAAGAGAACATCACAGCGTCAGTCTGCTGAATCTCCCTCTTTTTGTATCCCTCGAAGAGTCAGTTTAGGATTTTATTGTAAATTTCTAACGAGTTATATTGGGATTTATGTTCAGTGCAGATATAATTAGCAGTTTACTGCACCGCAGAAACATGTGACCCGTCTCTCTCTTTCCTCTCACTCACTCACACACACACACACACACACACACACAGAGAGAGACGCGTTAAAATTCACACCCTGAATATACACTATGCACAATATGTTCAGATAATTACTGGTCAGGTTTTCTTTTGTGGTGGTTGTTGTTTGCTCATTAGTTTTTTTTTTGTTTGTTTTTTTTTTATGTTTGTAATGTTTATGAATAAATGCAGATATATAAGCTTTCAGTTTAATGTGCCTACACTATTTGCTTTGGCAGCAGTGTGAGTTATAACATTCATGCCAATAAAGCACTGCCGAGCTGAACTGAGAGACAGAGAGACAGAGACACTGATATGCAGACAGAGAGAGAGACATACTGACCTATACACACAGACAGACAGACAGAAAGAAACAACAGACAGGTGGGTACACAAACAAGGCAGACACAGATGCACACACAGACAAAGAGACAGACCTACAAACACACACACACACACACACAAAGAGACTCAGAAAGAAAGAGACATACATATAGAGACAGACACAGACATGTGGACATGTAGAGAGATGGTCACACAAACACACACAGATGCACTGCAGACAGAAGAGACACAAACAGAAGGAGACATACAGACACATAAACAGATAAACACCACAAACACACATACAATGGCTGTTAAAACACACACAGACAGACACAGAAACACAAAGTATGCGCATACACACAGAAAGACACGTTAATGTCTTATTGGGGAGCACGTGCACATCAGGAAACTTTTCAGAATCTTTCTGTGTGTGTGTGTGTGTGTGTGAGAGAGAGAGAGAGAGAGAGAGAGAGAGATATTTAAGGGTATGGGAAATGAAAGTTCCATTCTTGGCCTGTTAGGAGACGGTGGCTAAATCTCGGAGCTGCAGTTTAATCAGGCAGGTAACGAGAGGCCGACCAATCAGACGCCTCGGCTACTAATTACACTGCTGTGAGGGACCGAGAAGTGACATCAGGTTAATGATTTTAACAGGAACTTTAAAATGTGTGTGTGTGTGTGTGTGTGTGTTTCCTAAGACTGACAATAGGCTAATGGGTTTGAGGAGGATGGGGCAGTGAGGGGGCAGTGTGACGGGACATGATGGACTACAACACCAGCGTTTCAGTTAATGAGAGAGAGAGAGAGAGAGAGAGAGAGAGATTAACTGAAGAATTTTATTCAATTTGTTTGTTTAAATTAACTATATTTTGCACATGTACTGCAAAGTTGTAGCATTTTGGTGGATTTCCCAGTGAGAGCTTTACTAAAATGGCTGAGAAAATAGACTATACAGTGATGAACACACACATTGTACCTTGTACACATTGAACACTGCGCCATCGTACTTTTCTCATTTTCTTTGCTTTTCTTTATTTTCATTTCTATCTGTGAAGATGTCAGCAAGTACCAGTCCAGCTCACTGGACCTGTGTGATGTGCTGTTCAAACTGACACCAAAATATTAAAGGAAGTAGGAAGGAAAATGCAGTGGAAGTCTCAAAATACTGTATCTTAAAGGTCATTTTTTAAGGGACAGACGGAAATCCAGTTAAATGTGGCTAGTATAACATTCAGCTAATACCACACACACACACACACACACACACACACACACTCAGCAAACTCTCGTTCAGGCAGCAGTGATGATGAAGTAGACATACATGTCATGCTTTTAAGGTGACCCTAAGTCAGTCCACTTGGATGCAAACAGGAAGTGAGGCAGGAAGTCGGAGTGTGTGGCCTGTTTTTAGCTGTCCACATGCAACAAACACTGGCTTTCCTGTTCCTATGTCACACACTGGTACAGGATGCTGCGCTTCCACAATCCCCTGAGATTAAAAAAAAAAAAAACTCTCCCAGCACCGCTTCATCACAACAACACACACAACTCCCCATGAAGAACAGGAACAGGCACACTGGGTAAATGCAGTTGCATTAGATCTGTGTGTGTTTTCACTCAGACTGCCCACTAGTCATGATATACACTCCCAGTGTGTGTTAGTATACATTATACCACAGTGGTGTTGAGTTTCCAGTTTTCTGCCATTACATGTTAGATGTATTTTAAGTGTCGATAAATTAACAAAATCAAAAAAGATTTTGCTGTACAATAAAGTGCTGACTCATCTCTTGTATTTGTCTTTATACTGAATTGCGCTTGTTCTGTTCTGCTACACAAATTTAACTCTAGTTTAGCAAACCATAGCAGCAAATACTAATATCTCAACCTAATATCTCACCTACAAAGCTCACTTCTAAAGTATAGTTACCTTAAAACTGTCACGTGGTGCAAGCGGTGATGTTTAATAGTTTGTGAACCAGAACCTCGTGGCCATTTGCATTCAGATTAGGTCACGATGTCCTCTTTTTCTCGCTGTTGTCGCCATTGGATTGTTCATTCAGGATCTAAATCGAGTTTTGCTGTTCCAAACTTGATCATGAATATGCGGCTTCAAAATGTTTCCGCTGGTTACGGAGAGTTTGGGGAGCACGTGAAGGGATTTGATGAATTTGCTAGCGCTGCGTGTCACATGTTTCTGTAGCGTGTCGAAATCCTTTATGTAGTGGAGGACTATTCAAAACAATAAGAAGTCACAACAAGCCAATCACAGTGAGTTGTTGAAATGAATCTCACATGGCAATGTAACACACACGGAGGAAAATGCTATCTGCCCTCTTCCACATACACAAGCTCACGGATGCTCATGATTGGCTAGTGTCGCTCTGATAGACAAGGGAGAGAGAATATTACATCCCTCACCAGGAAAAATCTGTTTTTCAAAATGTAAATGAAGACCTTTTTTGTCTGATGAGTAGTGAGAATCTAATTGAAATGACTTTCTCTTTCAGTCAACCTTACAAGTCATGTTGCCTCATTAGCGTTTTCATGACCTTTATTACAATTGCTATACACTTACAGTTACCTTGAGATATCAGAAAAACTGTGAAACAAGAAGTTAAAACATTGGACTGCGTTAAAAGGAAGTGAGTGACCGGTTCTGTCAGTATGTCAGAGTTGATATAGGATAGTCCTCACCAAGAAGGTGACATGTCAGGCTGCTTTTAAAGGTGACCAGAATAAATTTCTTCAGAAGACACAGAAGGCAAAACATATATATCTGAGCATGTGAAAAGGTCTTGAATAAAGGCAGATGTAGCTCGCAGTTCTTACTATGAGTTTATTTTTACAGTAGATTTTATTAAAAAACAAGCAGTATTAAGATTATTTCAGGATGTTTTAATAATTTCCAGCAGATTGGGTGGACATATGGTAAATTATTTCACTATATATTCTCTCTTGTTGTTGTTGTTTGTAAATTTTATTGTTATATGTCTTGCCATCGTATTGGTATTGTGTGTTCTGGGAGCTTCATACCAAGTCAAATTCCTTGTGTGTGGGAGCTACACTTGGCAATAAAAGCTCTTTCTGATTCTGATTCTGTAAATTTAAAAGCTCCAACGTGTTGCCCAGTCAGAGGTTTTAGTTGCCGAGAAACTACCTGGAAAAAATGGTAGCTAATGTAGTAACGTATGGCGAGTTAGTCGGCTAGTAATGTAGTAGTAGCTGCATTTCTCTGAATAAGTTGTTGGCCAAAGTAAAAACCGATGTGTACTGCAGCATACGCATGTGTACGTTTTGAACATTCCAGATTTAGTCCCCCTTTGCCATTATAATAACCTCCATTCTCCTGGGAAGGCATTCCACTACGTTTTCGAGTGTGGCTGTGGGGATTTGCTCATTCAATCACAAGAGCATTAGTGAGATCAGGCACTAGGGTGAGGAGGTCTGGGGTGCAGTCAGCGTTCTAATGAATCCCGAAGGTGTTCAGTAGGGTTGAGGCCAGGGCTCTCGAGTTCTTCCACCCCAACCTTGGCAAACCATGTCTTCATTTGGGCCTCTTAGTTCCAGTGAAGGGAATTTGTAAAGCTACAGCATACAAAGACATTGTATACACTTGTATGCTTCCAGCTTTGTGGCAACTGTTTGGGGAAGAACCATATACGGGTGCGATGGTCAGGTGTCCACAAACTTTTTGCCATGTAATGTATTTACAGCATCAAGGTGTATCATACTGCATACCAAACGTACCTATGAAATGGCTGCCAAACTTTGGTTTTTCTCGTCTCTGGTTGTTGGACCTTATAGGCATCTAGGAAGGAATAAAGAAACGAACAGCCCAGAGGCAAAATCTGATCATTCCAGGCACCCAGGCTGCTGATTTTTCCGAGCCTGATTTGCTAATAGTATATGATCTTAACATTCAGCTTAACATGAGTCAAAAGGAATGTCCAGAAATAAGCTTATTAAGCTAACAATTGGTTTACAAAAACCTTGTTGTGAAAAATATTACAAAAAATTTGAGAGTACTTTTCTTTCCAGTGTATCCTATGATGCCTTCCAAATAGAAGTAGCTTCATGTTAGAAGCTCAGTCGCTGCTACGCAGGCTGCTGCCTCTTGAATAGAATGTAGAGGGAGTGCTAACATTGACCAACACTGTACATGTGGGGCAGCACTGTTTACCATGCAATCGATTGTCAGACTTTAAAGCAGGCTCAGCTCTGATTGCCTCTCTCATTCCCTCTGCAGATGCAAAACGAAGGTGTATCCGGATGACCTGCCGCGCACCAGCGTGGTCATCGTGTTCCACAACGAGGCGTGGACGACGTTACTGCGCACTGTGCACAGCGTCATCAACAGATCCCCCAGACACCTGCTGGAGGAGGTGGTGCTGGTGGATGACGCCAGTGAGAGAGGTGTGTGTGTGTGTGTGTGTGTGTGTGTGTGTGTGTGTGTGTGTGTTTGTATACATGGAGCAAGTAAGATGGAAAAGGAAAAAAAAAAAAAAGGGCTGCCATTTGAATATACTCAAATGTGTACCAGAGCCATGGGGATGTGACATGCTTTTGTTTCCAGGCCTAGGAGGAGACAGGAGGCACTGTAATGTGTGTGTGTGTGTGTGTGTGTGTGTGTGTGTGTGTGTGTGTGTGTGTGTGTGTGTGTGTGTGTGTGTGTGAAAGAACAAGGCCTACATATGGAGGAAAAAGATGGCTGGTGACCTGTGGAGTGTTAACGTCAAAGCTGGATTTTAGATGACAGATGAGCGAGTGAGAGAGCGAGTGAGAGAGAGAGAGAGAGAGAGAGAGAGAGAGAGAGATACAGAGGGACAGACAGACTGACACAGAAATAGAGAGACAGACAGAGAAATAGATTTGAACAGAGAATTACAGAGACGCAACTTTCTGTCTGTTTCTTTCTCTGTCTCTCTCTGTGTCTAACTCTCTCTTTGTTTCCCTCTGTCTACCTTCTTCTCTGTAATAGTGAGAGAGAGAGAGAGAGAGAGCCAAACTGATGGAAAAATAGACAGAAAGAGGGATAGAGGTGGAAGAATAGACAGGCAGAGACACAGACAGATAGACACAGAGAGACTCACAGGGAGAGAAATATAGAAAGGGATGAAAGTACAGATTGACAGAGACACAGAGAGACAGAAAGAGAGAGAGAAAGAAAGGCAGTTGAAGGACATACCGACAGAGACAGAGAAAGGAGGAGGGAGGGAGAGAGAGACACTCTGAGCTGCTTTGTTGTATGAAATGGCTGAGCTGTGCGTGGGTGTTCATCGCTCGTCTTTTCACAGTTATCTTGAACTCTGGCCTGTAATTTGATTTGATTGAGGGATCTGCAGGCATAATGAGCATTTATGTCAAATTTCACCATGTATCTCACTCACTTCCATGCAAACACACACACACACACACACACACACACACACACACACACACACACTAGTTCTAAGGACAGCAGGAGAATTGGAAGTAAGCATGCCACTAGAGATTCCCCCTGCCTGGGTATTTAATATTTAGGATGTCCTCTGGTTATGCTGACCAATTATACGTTCA
>CM074966.1:6631575-6650789 GCA_037577455.1 Pangasius macronema | reverse complement strand
ACTTCACTTCACTTTCTGTTCACCACGGATGTAAAGAGTGGTTATTTGAGTTACCGTAGCCTTCCTGTCAGCTTGAACCAGTCTGGCCATTCTCCTCTGACATCACTCATTAACAAGGCGTGTTCATCCACTGCTGCTAACTGGATGTTTTGGGGGTTTTTGGGTTTTGCACAATTCTGTGTAAACTCTAGAGACTGTTGAGTGTGAAATTCCCAGGAGATCAGCCATTTCTGAAATACTCAAACCAGCCCATCTGGCACCAGCAACCATGCCATGGTCATATTTTTCCCCGTGAACATGAACTGAAGCTCTTGCCCTGTATCTGCAGGATTTTACGCATTATGCTGCTGCCACATGATTGGCTGATTAGATAATTGCATGAATGAACAATGGTGTTCCTAATAAAGTTGCTGGGGAGTGTGTATATATATATACATAGAAAATATCAATCCCTTAATCTCAGTAAATATCTCATTAATAAATGGTAATAAACTCAGCAGAGAAAGACGTGAAGCCTATGAAGACCATATTACGCTCAGTAAGTCGAACACAGGTTTTGATGATGTATTCAAAAAAATAATAAAAGACTGATGAAATTGTGTATACTTTATGAAAGTGTAAGGTAGCTCACATTGTTTTTTATTTCATTTAACAGATGAGCGAGCACTCTGATGAAGCCATCAGGTAGAAAGAGCCAGGCAATCAGACAAAACACACACACACACACACTCAGAGAGAACCTGGCCATGAAGGAAGAATACAGATAGATCTCAAGAAAGATAAAAAGGCAAGTCGATAGCTCTGTTCATTGTAATTGTGGAAGGCTGAAACAATCGATTTCAATCTTCCACTCACTGGCCCGACAGCTCGCTCTGATGGCTGTAATGGTGGGGTGGGTCATGGTCATGTGACCTTCGCAGGGCATAAAGGTCAAATTGTCAGACAAGGACCGAGTGACAGAGTGGGCTTTCGTAAAATATTCATAGGTTCAGTGATATGTATAGAATTATGAAAAATGACCCATTTAGGTAAAGTGGGTTTGGGGCAATCAGGAAGCAAGACAGTTATTTCTTTTAAAATAGTTTTAATAGTATAGTATAATGAAACAATAAAAAAAAATAATGGCTAGACACCATTTCAAAAGGAATACCTACAATCTTTCCAAAAAAAACACAATCCAGGCAGTTCGGTTCAATAAATCCTAAATCACTGACTTACCATTTGTAAAAAATACAAACTATTAAATCTTTCATTTGGTGTAGAATTCATCCAAGCATATCCATCACCGCCTGGATGAGCAAAACATCCTACTATACCATCAATTATAAGAGACTAATCCTAGGAGGTTATCCATCAGTGCTACATATCGATCAAGCTATCAAAACGCCTACATTTTAAAATTCTACCTGTGTGTGTGTGTGTGCACATGAGCATGAATCTGTCTTTGGTCTTTCTGCATCCGCAGTTCCCCTTCACACTCTTCTTCCATTAAGTTTTCCCTCCACTCCTCCACTCCTCCACTCGCTGAACCGGCAGCAAACTTCACCTGTGAGCAATGACACTGCTGCTCATAGCTAGGAGCAGGAGCTTTGCTAATATTAAGCAGTGCATGAAAAAGCACGCGTGTCAATCAAAAATGAGTTGCAGCAATGACTCAGGAAAAAGCGCAAGATGATGTATGGGACAAGAAGCAGACAAAAAAAAAATGCTGGGACCTTATGTATTCCATGAGCACACAACTTGGTGACAAAGTCATCACTTAGAAGTGTTTAGTGTAGTCAGAGGAATGAATCAGGGGAGATAAGGCAAAGGTGTGTGTGTGCGCTATCTCTCTCTCACCCATACACACTTTCTCATTATACTTATTAGGACCTTCCATTGATATAATTATTAATGCAGCTGATTTCGGCTATGCTACACCTACATGTAACGCTAACCTTAACCTCAGTAACCGAAAGGACCCCCCCACCCCCAGCAAAATGTCCCCACAAGATCAAAACTGTCAGATATTCCTAGCATTGTGGGGATTTGGTCCCCAGCAGGATATAAAAACACACACACAAACACACAAGCGTGTACAAGAGTAGTGCTTATGGAGTTATGATATGTGATAAATCTTAACAACCGCACGTACGTTCACTAAATGAGAACAATGTTCAGCATTTAAATAATAATAATCAGAAGGTAGCAATCCCACACACGCGCACACATGGCAGTGCTGTACATAGCAGGGTAAATGTCACATTATGTTACATAAATATTTCATTAACATGAACCAAACTCAAATGGAAAAAAACTGTAATAATAAAAACAGTGAAAATGTAGCAGATGTGAGTTTTACAGTCAAGCGCTGTGTGCAAACAATTCCTCGAACAATCATAGAGTGCTAGTTGAGTTTGTAGCTGCTATGCTAGACGAGACACAATCCTGCTAACTGAACTTTGCGCTCAGGTGTTAGAAGTGTAAATTATATTGCACTCAAATAACCCAGGCTCTGGAAGCGTAGCCTTATCACTGAGCCACTTCAAAAGCATTTTACACTGATCCTGAGCTGATCGCGAGCTCATCAGCCCTCCAGGTACAGTTTCAGTGGCCGAGACTTCTGTGTCCTTTTGGAGGAGGTTCCAGACTCGGGCTGGTCAGAGGAGTGAGGGCCGAGTAACAGCAGGGCGGGCGGGAAAGCAGCTGGGGCTTCTTTCACTCGTTCACTCTCTTCAGCAGCAGAGGAGAGTCCAGGAACGGCCTGCAGGAGGCTCAGGGTCAGTAACTGTGTCCATAGCAATGTGAACGTGTCATGTGATAAAGGAGGTGTCTAAAGTTCATTTAAGAGTGTGTGTGAGAGAGAGAAAGAGTATGACCAAAGGCACATTCCCAATGAATTCCCAGAATCCTCTGAGGAACTAAAGGGTTCTCATGTCATTCTGAAGGAGAACTGCACAATTCAAGGTTCCTGGTTTGCACTTCCACCAAACTGCAGGAACAGTGAAATAACAGTGAAATAACAGTAATGACACCTGGAACTATCTGTTCACACTCACTTGTGTCTCTTATGTACATCTAGAGGATTAAAATTGACCTCCACGACAGAACGTCAGAGCCAAAACATCCCTCTTCATCTGGTTTCCAAGTCAAACTGTTTAGCCATTTCATGCACTGCGATATTAAAACACACTGAAGTTCCGTCTCTTTAAATCTTTCCACCGTCGTCATGATTGTCGTCATGAACTGCATCTCACTTCGAAAACTCTGACCTCACATTCAGAAGTATTTAATGAACTAGAAAATCCAGAAGACTGATATGCAAAACAGACCTTTCGCTAGGTTTGTAGGCTGCATGAGACGATTTAAAATTCAAAGACTGAATGCGAAAGGAAAACCTGTGATGCAGTGCTAGATTGTTTAGATAGAGGCTCCACATGGGCATGTGGCATTCATTTCTGACGATGTGCACAAGTGATGCTCCAAACAACCACAGGATACGCTTGGCAGCCATCTTGCGCACGTGTACATGCAGTTAAAAGCAAGTATAATCCAGCGTTAAGACGTGTGTATCCGGACTAAAGTCTCAGAAGCAGGTGGTTTTTAACTTGCGTGCAGGAAGTCAGAAGTCGTCAAATACAAACTGAAACTTTCACAAATACATTTCTTATTCTTATATGTTCTTTGATGCCTGCATTTGACCAATCAGTGCTCAGGATGGGAAGCTCCACCCACTCTGGAAGAGGAATTTACACAGGTGGAAGTACAGACCAGGAAGTAAAATTGCTCTGGTTCTTTCAGTGGAAAAGTGTGTAGTTTTATACTGTAACGTCTACATCTATTGTAAGGGAAAGTTGATGTGTACTTGATTTTGAGAGTGTGTGTGTGTGTGTGTATATACCTGCCCAGGTGTTGAGGGAAGTTGCTCTGCACTGGTGTTGGTTGGCTGCTGCTCGGGCTCATCAGCATGGCACTGTAGATGTTGGATGCTACCACCAGAATGCAGAGAAGGATCGGGCCTATGATAGCCCCTTCTAAACCCAAATAGTATGCTCCACCAGCCACAGCTAGGCCTGTCAGATAAGGATGACCCCCACTAGACAGACAAACATACACACACACACACACACACACACACACACACACACACACACACACACACATTAAGACTGCAGGCTAAAAACAGAGCACAAGTCATTCATCATTTAGCAGCAACTGACTTTAGAGTAGAAGGATCAATATAAGCTAATAAAACTGACCCTTGGTAGACAGACAGACGCGCACACACACACACACACACACACACACACACACACACACACACACACACACAGAGAGAGAGAGCTTGATTACATGAAGATCTGTCCCTGCAGGGTAAGGAACATTACAATGTCCTTGTTATTTCCTCGAGAGCTGAATGCATTACCTGCTCTGCCCTTAATTAATCTCATTAAACACTTGTGCATTAGGGAGTCAGTCAGTCAGACAAGGACACAACACTCATCATTACAGCACACACACACACACACCCTGATATATCCGAGTAAATTGCTGTATCGACGAAGTAGGTCGGCAGCAGGTGTGCCAGGAGCAGCAGCAGGGCTTTAACACCTTCACCTTGTGCCAGCCACAGATCGAGCACAGCAGGCAACGCTGCCCAGTACGTACCCAAAAACGGCACAGCACCAAGAATGGCTGCCAGCGCTGCAAACACACACACACACACACACAGAGTGAGCTTTACCTTTTAAATCAGGTTGTGTATATTCATATTTCAAAAGTAAAAAAAAAGAAAACAACAAGAAAAAAAAGCACCAAACAATATTACATAAAACGTCATCAAAAATCATCCAACAGCTTCATGCATCACATCCGAGTGAATTTCTTAATATGTTTTAATCCTCTTAGCTCACTTAGACTGAATATTTCCTCTAGAGCTGCGCAATAATGTCTAAAACTATTTATTCAGCTAATTTAGCACAAAGCTGGCTTTAAAGCATGTTGCTTTTTTTCCCAATTAAATTTCAAATGAGGGTTTTCTTTCACTTTATACATCACAAGCGTGTATTCCTGCAAGTTTATGAACTAAATAAGTGCCAGTCATCAGTCACATTAATTGGGTGGATCTTCTAAACAGCAAATATGAACACAAATTAGTGCAAAGGAGAATTAAAAAATGTGTCACTAAAAATAAAATGTAACCAAAATACATAATTGGACCACATGAATCGTGATTTAATGCACCAGATTAAACTGTTACACCACAGTGCTGTCAAATTCTCTACTCTGATTGGTCGGAAAGGTGTTGATTAATTTTCTCTAACAGCAGCTCGGACAGTAGTTTCAACTCTAATTCATGTCACATTAGTGTTTCTATAGTAACCATTTACACAAAGACTTGTACAGCAGACTGAAATAAAATGCAATCATTGATATAGTTGAGTTTTCTTTCAGATGTTTATTCAGCATTTATGGAAGGAGTCTCCAGTGTCGGAGTTAAAGCTGTAGCTGTGTTTTCTGCAATCGGAACGGCTTCAGGATGGAGGAGTTTGCAGTTTCATTCTTATGAAATTCATGAGAGAGAATATAGTGAAGTGATAATAGAAACCGATTGTTTCGAGGACCTTCCACAACATGAAACGTTACTCTAAAGAGATAAAAATTATGACGTGTCATTCATTAATAAATAAAAATGTTTACTCATTGGCAAATTGCTGTAGCAAAACACCAGGAATAAAAGATGTCAGGACACGCGGTTATAGGAAAATAATCAACTTCCTGGTGGTGAGTATGTTCTTATAATGGCACGCCCACCGCGTTTTATCCCTTATTCAGCCGATGAGCTTCCGCTAAACTCACCGATTAATGTGCGATTAATTGCGGAAACCAGAAATCATGATTAAATTAAGATTAATCATGCAGCACTAATATATTCTTAAATATATTCAAGGCTCTGAGTGTTGTACTGAGTGGCATATAAATGACACAATCCCAAATTTCTGTTAGTACTCGTAGAAAAAATCATATTTATTCATCAGCTACTGCTGGAAAAAAAGCCAGAGGAGCTGGAAGCACAACAAAATGCTAAAAATGGTTATCTATTACCTGTCTATCACCATATCTTTAAATGATATGATGAATAAAGGAAAAATGATCTAATATTTCTCATTATGAGATTATTATATAGCACATGTAAAGCCATCAGGCCTATTTCTACATATTTCCTGATTTCAAACTTGTCTTATTCTGTTAAGAGAGAATTTGGCTTTTTTCTAGAAATAAACACTGAAAATAAGCAAAATGATTCATCAGTAGAATAAAGCCTGAAAGGAGTGAAATATATATATATATAGGCTTAATGGGCTCATATCTATTTAAAGCTAATCTAATAAAAAGTGTTAGTTGAATTTGCCTTTATTCAAAATTTTCTTACTTGCCAAGATATCATTTCTGCAGTGTTTCTGTGTTTGCATAGTGTTTTTAGTTAGGTTTTTTTTTTATTTCTTGTTTTTTATCAGCAGTCAGGAGGAAGTGTGAAGCAAAAATTAGATTTTACTACACAACCGTCTGTTCCCTGGGCATACGACAAAGTCTTGAATCTTAATTAGGATATAATATTCGAATAAATCAGATAAACCTACAGTAGTTAACCTATTAGTATTATTGTTGTTGTTGTTGTTGTTGTTGTTTATTCCTACTACAATATATGAAGGCCTTAACTCGAGCTCAAAAATGGATGACACAATGTGTGTGTGTGTGTGTGTGTGTGTAAATTCCACATTAAGATGTGGGGGTGGACAGACAGGGGTAAGAGAGATAAGAACGAGAAACCAGAACTCTGGCAACATTCTCCCACATGAACGCTGGCAGATGGATACAGGTTTCCTGAGTAAACTCTGTGGGTGCTTGTGTGCTGTGTGTGTGTGTGTGTGCGCGCGCATGTGGCAGCTAAGCCAACAAAACACGCATATATAAATAGGTAACTACTTTCTGAGACTGTCTGTCTTACCTGAGGGGATGAAGACGATGTTGATGCCAAAGATGGTGTGTGTGAGCCAGGTGTAGAGGCCATAAAATCCTGCCATCTTTAGAGACGCATCAAACACACCTCTGAGAGAGAGAGAGAGAGAGAGAGAGAGAGAGAGAGAGAGCGGGAGAGAGAGAGAGAGAGAGAGAAGGAGGGGGGAGAAGGAAAGGGAGTCAGGAAAACACTGTTTTTCACCCTAATGTTAAAATGAACATGAGGTTCCATTGGACAACTGGGCCACTTTAGTTAAGAGCGCACACACACACACACACACACACACACACACACACACACACACATTTCCTTAACTAAACACTGGAGCACAGTGTGAATCATGCAAATTCTTCGACTTGTTTCCTTTCGACCATGACAAAAACTCAGCCACAGCTGCATCCTGACTTGGAACTGTGCGTGCTAGCTGTAGTATTTGAAGGATAAATCTGTTTCTAAGCCAACTGTTTTATAAAAAAAAAAAAAAAGAAACTTCAGTTTTGCCCTGCTGTGCTGTAAAAATGATAGTTCTCTCTCGCCATCTTGTGGTTACCCTGGTTACTGCATCCAGAACTGTGGTGAAGGAATCAGTAATTGAATGTTAATACTTGAAATCAAGGCAGATCCAAAAGAATTGAAATGTGTGTGTGTGTGTGTGTGTGTGTGTGTGTGTGTGTGTGTGTGTGTGTGTGTGTTGTTTTTTTTTTAATGTCATTCAGTATTAGTGCTTCCATTCAGAGTGCAACCAAACCATAACAGAAAAGTACATTAGGTGCTGTGGCTGCCACACTGAGCACATTTCACTCATCTGAATCCAGAACGATCCACACCCTGCTCCAGTGTATAAACCATTCCAGAAAGCTGGAGGACTTTTCTGGAGAAGGTGATGTGGAGATTATTAATGTTCTGCCTAACTACAGTGCATACAGGTAATATTCAGACCCCTTTATTTATTTCCCATTTTGTTATGTTGGAGCCTTATGCTAAAATGCTTTCAATGTTTTTCACATCAATCTACACTCTATACCCCATAATGACAAAGCGAAAACCAGATTTGTGATAACTTTGCAAATTTGTTCAAAAGAAAAAAACTGAAATAAGTATACAGACTCTTTGCTATGACACTTGAAATTTAGCTCAGGCACATCCCATTTCTCTGGATCATCTTTGCGATGTTTCTACACTTTGACTGGAGTCCACCTGTGGCAAATTCAATTGATTTGGACATGATTTGGAAAGGCACACACCTGTTTACATGAGGTCTACCAGCTAAAATGCATATCAGAGCAAAAACCAAGCCATGAGGTCAGAGGAACCTACTGCAGAGCTCAGAGACAGGACTGTGTCGAGGCACAGATCTGGGGAAGGCTACAAAAATATTTCTGCTGCACTGAAGGTTCACAAGAGCACAGTGGCCTCCATAATTCTTAAACAGAGGGAGTTTGGAACAATCAGGACTCTTCCTAGAGCTGGCCTCCCAGCCAAACTGAGCAATCTGGTTAGAAGTGTCTTGGTAAGGGAGGTGACCAAGAACCCAATGGTCACTCTGGTTGAGCTGAAGTGGAAATGGGAGAAACTTTCAGAAGGTCAACCATCACTGCAACACTCCACCGATCTGGGCTTTATGGCAGAGTGACCAGATGGAAGCCCCTCCCCTCCTCTCCCCTTATAATTTTCTTAAAAATGTGCATGGCTTTGAAGCTTGTATACATCACAGGGCTCTTATTCAGCACAGGCAGTATTTGGTCTGCAGCAATAAGAGACCCAAATGAAACCAAGGGTGCCAATACTTTGTTCTTACTCCACACAAAGACAGGGTTGAATGAAAAGATTTTTCAGATAATCATAGTTAAAATAAAAACATGCAAGGAGTATTTTGCTAAATCTCAGACAATGTTCAACATGGTTGGCCTTATCTTTACCACGTTCTGGGATTTTTATTTGTAATTTTTTTTCCTTCCTAATTTGTTTACCTGTCAATCCCCAGCCACACGCCAGCTCTCGCCATCACACCACAACTACCAGACACGGAGGGTGACGACTAACAGGTGCTTCCTCTGAGACAAGTGAAGCCAGCCAAATGCATCTTTTCGAACTGCTGCTCATGAGTAACACGCTCGCTGGAAAGCGCTATCTACCCTCTTCCGCATACATCAGCTCACGGACATGCGTGACTGTTCAGTTTCACTGTGACTGACAAGGGCAAGAGAGGATCACATTACATCCCTCCCACACACTGAGTGGATTATTTACTCCATCATTTCTTCTTCTTGCACTTTATGTAGTCTTGTGTACTGTTATGTGCTGCACCATGGTCCTGGAGAAGCAACATTTTGTTCCAAATGCAACTGTATAGAGGAATGAGAATAAAACCCCACTTCGCTTGACAGCCAGCCATCACTAGTGTTCTGCTGTGCATTCTGTAGTGCACTGTGTTCGAAATGCACTCTACACTGACAGTATGTTTAACCTGTGCACTGAGCATATATGGTGAATAGGAAGCTGTTTGGAAACTGGTGTACATTGAAGTTGGAGGAGTCATGGATACTCTAAGAAGTGTAATATTGAGCTAAATAAATAAAGGTTAAATAAATAAATAAATCCTGAACGTTAAATCTCATGATAATGGTGTCGTGCCACACTATCCATTGATATAATTGGAAAAAAGACATTTGGCAGAGAGTCACTACACATGTAATGAAGACTGGTGTGCTGTACTGTCCAACAGAAAGTTACAGAAGTTTTTTTTTTTTTTTTTTATTTAAATAAATGGCAGTTTGAATTGAGTGAAGGCTTGTGTCGACTGAGTTTGACCTATCAACTCTTGGTACTTACTTACACACACTGGGTGCTGTCCCACACTGTCAAGTGGAAAAATGAGTTTTGTTGCTCTTGTGTGTATTCGTGTGTGTGTGTGTGTATGTACCTGATGGCCTCCTCCACAGACTGGCCGATGATGTTGGATGAAGGCCCGGGCTGGGACAGGGGTGTGAGACTGATCACCCATTTAACGGGCTTGTAGTACTCACCACTGGAGCTCAGTAAGTAGAACAGTGTTGTCAGGAAAATCACCTACACACACACACACACACCCACACACACACTCAGTGAATCAGAGAATCATAATGTGTGCAATACTGAATGTTGTACTGAATATGTTATTTGTTTCTCCTCACAACAGCACAGTATGAATGTATAAATAATAGGCAATAGGCACCTAAGCCACAAAAATGCAGCAGTAGGTGTGTGTGTGTGTGTGTGTGTGTGTGTGTGTGTGTGTGTGTGTTACCAGTGAGAGGACAAAGTTGAGCAGTGCCGTGCCGCTGTGGAACAGTACAGTGAGCAGCGTCGTTGTTGTGGAGATCAGCAAACCGACATTCCGGCTCATCACAACCCAGAGAGACTCCACAATCTACACACACACACACACACTGCAGGTTAATTGCACACACACACACACACACACACACACACACACACCAGCACAAATTTGAACATAAACTGGATTTTATTAAACTCTAAAGAATATAAATAAATAAAATGACGACCACACAAACACACTATAACAGATCGTTAAGTGGTGGACTGCAGTCCCAGGAAAATATTTCAGTTCTTAAAAAAAAAATTAAAAAATACTGTAAAAACACCATTCACTGATTCTCGTTTTCTAAAGATGAGCCAGCTCAGCTTCTGCAGCAGATCCTCTGTTGAGTGAGTGACTCTAGCCACTATGAAACAAACATCACTTCGAATTGTCTCATTTACAGCCATAAACTAATCACTAAAGCTTAAGCATTAAAGCCTAACTGTTGTCACCATTCAGTCATGTTACCTGCTTCTCCAGACGTTTGGAATTATATATATATATATATAACTGGACCTTTAAAAATATTATTTTACAGATATCAGGTATATATAGGTATCAGCGAGTTCAATTTAACACCATTTAATGCCAAACATGTTACTCCGCATATCTAATTGCAAAATGCAAACCGAAGCAGTCTTGAGTTAAAGAGCACCATGTCCAAGTATTACCAGTGATTACAGTCTCTATAGCCATACATAAACAAGGCGGAGTGCTGTGAGACACTATAAAAGTGACTTACTAAGCAGGGTCGTTAAAGCTTATCACATAAGGAGAATGGTTCAGTTGTGCTCTTCTCTACAGATAAGCAGAATGCGAAATAGCTACAGGAGACACATTTGTATTTTTTCCATTTCAAGCACAGAGATGTGAAAGACAGCCGTCTTCCCTCAACTGAAAAAACCACACATCTTATCTTACACCAAATTAGCAAGCGAAGGAAACATATCAGCACTTCCTTCCGTAACTATGAAAGAATGATAAGGTTTCACAAAATCAGTATTATATAAACATTATGTTCCTTCTATGTTCCTTCAGTGCAGATTATATTTCAGATCATTAAATTCTGCTCATTTTCAAACTAATTTAATCTTGGCCAATCCCCACCCACCAGCCAGCTCTGCCCTATCATACGACAGCTACCAGTCTGAGGCGGTGTCATAGAGCAGAGCGTTACACTCGGAGGAAAGAGCTATCTACCCTCTTCCACATACATGAGCTCACAGACTCCCATGATTGGCTAGCGTCATTGTGATTGACAGGGGAGAGAGAGAAAGCCACCCCTTCCACCCTGAGAGCCCAGCTCTCTTGGACTCCCGGCCACAGATTGTTTGTAAAGCGAGCATAATAACATTAACGTGTTACAATCACAGCATACGAACAAACACACACACACACACACACACACACACACACACCGATAGCAGTGTTTCGATGTTGTCTTGCAGGAAGGAGACAATATCCTGCCAGTCTAGTATGTCTCCCAGCCAGCTGTGCTGCCTTTGCAGATGTTGCTTGTGGCCACGGTGGCGTCCGCTGTACGTTACGTTCTACGGGAAAAGAGAGAGAGAAGCACACAGAGAACCTCAGTGTACATCACCTCCTCTAACCTTCTACTTCCAGGCAGTCAGACAGCACTCTCCCACTCCACACTGCACCGTAGCACAGTACAGTTACTCATTTAAATCCACAACAATCCACAGCTTGGCTGAGTTTCACTAACTGTTTTCCCACATGACACTACTGTTAACAGTGAACACTAACAAGTGTACCAACAATACAGGAGCATACTCAGCATTTAGCTTTATGTGAAGCTCCACTGTGCTGAGTGAGAAAGTGTGGCTCAAAATAGTTAGCCTTTATATAAATAACTAAACTCTAGCATAGACGTACTCAGACATACTAAAGCACAGCAGTGTGCGATTTGGGACGCAGCCCTAGATCAAATGACACCTCGTAATGAGTCTGTAATGACTGAGTTTGGTCAGTCAGCAGCCAGTTTCTAGCGCCTCCATTATTCCCCTATAGGGTACCTGTGTAAGAAGCATGAGTATAGTATGGGTCACATGGTGCTGTCCGTGTCTGCTCATCTGTGTATGTCTGTCACTGTCTGGTCTGACTGCATCTGTCTATCTCTGTCTGGGTCTGAATGTCTGTCTCCATCTGTCTCTGTCTGCCTGTCTCTGAATGTCTGTATCAGTCTGTCTCTATCTGTATCAGTCTGTCTCCATCTGCATCCATCTCTGTATGTGTCTGCGTCTATGTCTGTCGGTCTGTCTCCGTCTGTCTCCGTGCTGATTACCTTGACAAACCATGAGTGGTAAAGTCGGTCCCACAGCTCCAGAACCTGCTTCTCGATCACTGCCGTGTTGTTCACTTTCTCACCAAGCATCTTGTGGAGCTACAGAAACACAAACACACGCTTACTGCACTTTGCTTCAAGTGCACATTCACACACAGGCTGTTCAGGGTTGACGTACGTTATTTGGCTTTTGCTGGATTATAATGATGATCACGACATTGTACATGCAAGATTTGCTTTCTCAGTGTTACAGCACGTAAGCTGGCTACACCCCCTGACCTGCTTTAACCTCACAATGTCCTGAACTCTACCTTTTGAGTTATCCACTCTCTCCCATGCTGGTACACGTTTGTGGCTGCGGAGTTAAGAGCTTTCTGAACAACGCGAGCCTCTGGAAGCCAGCTGTGACATACACATACACATGGAAAAGTTCATAAAGGTACTGCATTATGTTACCATGTGTGTGTGTGTGTGTGTGTGTGTTTGTTGTCGTGTGTCTTACTTGGCCCACTCAGGGTGGTTGGCGAGAGTCTCGTTGATCAGGTTGCTGGTGACCTCTATGATATGAGCGCTTTCATGATGCACCTAAAGAAATTTGCACCAACTGTGTAAAGACTGAATCAGGCACAGGAAGCACCTTTTCATTTTAAGGCAGCAAAATAAATTCTGAATCGGTTACGTTTCCATCGACTATTCCTATGTGACTATTTTTAAGAAGGAATATAGCTGGCAAATCATTACGGACAGGAATACATCCCGGTCATCTGTTTCCATCGTCTTTTATTACATATTATACCGAGAGAGAGAGGAAATGTGCGGGAACAACTGTTTATAGCCGTTACAAGGAACTAACTTGTGTCATGGACGTTTCCACAACATTTAAATGCAACTGTAAACAGATAAAAATTGTCACGTGACATTCTTTAATACATTTTAAAAAATGCTACTGCTGTGGTATAAGAGGAATAAAACACTTATGGACATGCTGTTCATCAATTGATTATCATCCTATAACAGCACACCCTGTTGTGATATATTCCTTATTTATTTTTAATAAAACTTTTAAAACTATTTCAGTTTAGTGTTTTTGTGTGTGTGTGTGCGTGTGTGTGTGTGGATTTTGCATACTGTATACCATAGCAGTGAGCAAGAGGGCCATGAGGAGTGTCCCTGTGACCAGAAGAAAGATGATGAAGATGCTGATGAGTTTATCCAGCGATTTCTCCAACCATATGATCATCTAGGGGGGAAAAAACAAGAAGGAGAGGGAGAAACCTAAAGATTAGCTTCCAGCAGGTGTAGATGCTGAAACATCAAGTGGGTGTGAGCACAGAGAGAAACCTGCTTCCACAGTCCTACAAGTCAACCCGACGAACCAGCTGGCCAAGTAGTAGCCATCTAGGGACCATACACCTAGACAATAATCAAAAACGGTAGCTTTTGCTAATGTTTTGCAGTTTACATGCTTGTTAATGAGGTGACAAATGTGGTACACTCTTAGAAAAAAGGGTGTTTTAATGGTTATTAGTTCGCTCATAACAGGTTCTACCTGGGTAGCCCTTTAGGGTCCTAGATCTAAGCTTTTGGAGAATGTTTTGTTCCTCAATATACATTAATTTAGAAAAAAAACCAAAAACAAACACTGCTAGCCCATCTGCGTCAAGATTTGACGTGCAGTTTGATACGCTTTTCTGCTCAGCATGGCTGTAAAGAGTGGTGATTTGAGTTACCATAGCCTTCCTGTTAGCTCAAACCAGTCTGGCTATTCTCGGACCTCTCTCAACAACAAGGCAGAGCCTTCAGAGCAGCCGCTCACTGGATGTTTTTAGGTTTTTACACCACGGGTGTGACTGTTGTGCATGAAAGTCCTCAGAGATCAGCAGTTTCTTTAATACTCAAACCAGCCTATCTGGCACCAACAACCATGCCACGGTCAAAGTCACTGAGAGGGTGCGAGTAGAACCCTTTAAACGTCCAAAGAACCCCTGTGGAACCCGTTTTTCTAAGAGTGTACATTCCAGCATGACTGTGTTGCAGAGCCAGCAGGCGTGAAACTCTGAGTGATTCTGCTATCACAGAGCTCTGATAAACAGGAAGTGGTCGATGAATATAGAAAAGTGTTACAGATAATGAACACTACGTTTACAGCAGACCAGGTTTCTCCGTGCTCCCCGTAGCTACAAGGTCCTGTCTGAGGCAGTTTCATCCTGTTCTCATGTCTGGTTTAGTCGTGTGGCTAACATTGGTAGGTTTAGTAGATGTTAGTGATATCTTGCGTGTTTCGGGTGATGAACATTAGGTGGGAACTTGTAGATTGAAATGTGAGTAAAAAGCTGGTATTGATGACAATGAGCCAAAGCCACATGCTGAGACCTTAACGTGACCTTCAACACCATCTGTTCCTTTCACCGGGGTGAGAGTGTTCTACCTCAGACACTGTACCGTGGGGAATGTCACCTTCTCCCAGTGCGTTTAAGAGATGCTGAGCTCAGAATGGATTCTTTCTCGGCAGGGCATTCTCCTGCTGATGTTCTCTTAAAGCAGAGATTGTTTTATTTCTTTTTTGTATTTTTTATAAAGGGTACTGAAAGTAGCATAAGGGCCTCAGCCTAAGGGGCAACTGTGTGATGGAAAAAGGTGCTATTTTAACAAAATTTAACAAATGTGCCCAGAAGATTAGTAATATGTAAATCCTATTTGTACCCTTTAGAAATTAGAAGTCATTTCTTTCATTTTACATAACAGATCTGAAGGAAGAGAGCCCCATTACTGTGTTTGACTCAACTCTGACTCTGACTCTGACTATAAAACTTGTATGGCATTTAAATGGTAATAATAAACATAACTGTCAGTGTGTGAATTTACTCAAATTATAGCTGGATTAATGTTATGCTTTCCGTTACAGCTGGTTTTACTGCTTGGATCAGCGTCGGCCAAATGGATTCTTTAAAAACCCCATGACACAACCAAACTGCTCTTTCCCCAAGTGCCGCATCCCAAAATAGCAAGGGCCAGCTCCCAGGGGAAAATCCTCCCCCACCCAGGACTCAGTCCAAACCCAAAGACACCCCACACCCCTGTCTGGCTGATTCAGGCATGTGCCGATAGGAAATTTCCATTACAATACTCAATAATCCTTTTATGATTCTTTACTATATTAGCAAAAAGTCTTTAGCTGAAGTGGTCATGTTGGGCAAAAAGGACTTTAAGATGAAAATGTAACTCAGGGGTGGACAAATGATAAATTTATTAGCTAGCTCACCATGTGAAAGCTCCACTGTGCTGGGAAAACGTGGTAGCTAAGGTAATGGAATAGCATACGGCCAACTCGTTAGCTAGTTAACGCATTAATTCAGATTAAGGAAACAAACGAGGATATGATCACGTAGCACACTGTGTTTGAGCCCTCAGCAAAAAGTCAGCTAATCACTGGCAAACGTTTCAGCTATATGTTATGGTGTTTTAATTATTCGCAGATGACTACTGTCTTTATTTTCCCTCAATATTTTGAACCACAAGGTAACTCTGTGAGTAATATGACTCTTTGTAGCTTTGCTTGGTTTCCATGTGTTCCACACAGCTAGTAAAATACGCGCTACCGACCGTCAGACTGTGCCTCGACCATTGTGTGTAGTGCAGCAGGCGGCGGGATTCGGAACGAATAGTTAAGATGCAGTGTTTATTTTATTTTTCATACTTTCTACTGATTAGCTACGAGTAATAAAAGAATAGCCTGGACATGAAATCTGATTGTCTCAGGTGTCTGGGCTACTGATTTGTCCACCCATGCAAGTATACTTTTTATATAGGGTTAACTCTTGTACTGAACAGCAAGCTGACTAATTAGTGCTAGCTAACAACGTTTATGTGCTACCTTTCAGGTCACAGCTAACTTCTTATAAACACAAATATGACTAATACTAATAATGATAAAGGCTGTAAAGAAAAGATTAGCTGTAAGACAGTCAGTTTGTATATTTCCATTTTTTGAAACATGGTGGTGGTAGTTTCTATAATTGTATAATATATTGCTTTGAATACTGCAGTAACTCAGTAAATAACCTGTTATCGGCACATGTCTAATCTGGGTTTCTCTCCATGCAGCTCACACACACTGAAGCCAACCAAGCCCACGCATGTCTACATCTGTGGAAAAGACTGAAGCCTCACAGGTTCTGTTTCTTTACTGAGAAGTTTTAATGCCAAATATCTGAATCTTAACCTGAGAGGAAAAGCTTTCGGTCTCTTCCACAGAACAAAGTCAGTATACACACACACACACACACACACACACACACACACAAAGCGAGAACCGTAAGTCTGCAAGCTCAGCTGAAAACAGAAAGATGGAGGGATGACAGTGGATGAGGGAAGAAAAAAAAACATCAGTCCAAGCTTGTACTAGTGTGCACACTGTCACGCTTTCGCTCTTCCTTTCTGTTATCTTTTTTTTCTTGTCTCTCTCCCACTCTTGCTAGCGCAAACCATTTACCTGCTTGTTAAGCCAATGCCAGAGCTTTGAGGAGGGAGACAGAGAGACAAAGTGTTATTAGAAACAACCAATAAGAGTGCAGGAAAGCAGCAAACATCAACGTGTTGGGGTTTTTTCAGGCAACAAGAGAACAGGACAGGATTGGAGGAGGGAAATAAGGGGAAAGATTCCGCATTGCATGGTGAGGAAAGTACAGCACAGAATTAAACAGAAATACTAAATCTAACACATCAGGTTTGGATTAGATGGTGGCCTTACGCTAACCTTCTCGAAGAGTAGAAACGTCTTTTGTTTTAAAAAAAAAAAATTGCTCTCCTACATTCTGAGGAAAAAGACTTTGACCTGGAGGTCATGTTTTAATGAGATGAGTAAGAGCAAAGAACTTTCAGGACAATATGAACGTTGAAAATTGAATGGCAATGACTATACAATCCATATAGCTACAGTTAAACTCTGCCTGGCTGAGCATTTCATTCACTTTAACCCTCTACTGCATGAATTATTTATTTTTTTTTTTATGGATTTTTATTACTTGAATTAGTTCAAGAAATANTTATTTTTTATGGATTTTTATTACTTGAATTAGTTCAAGAAATAAAAATATATTTCAAAATTTAAAAAAAAATAATTAGGGGGGTAGTTTGTAAATTGTTGCCATACGGCAACAATGTGCAGTAAAGGGCTAAACAATACTAAATCTAACAGCAGATAGAATTAGAGAAGAAAAATAGACTTGTTGATGTATATTAGTGGACAGTGATAACCTGTATAACGTTGTATAAAGCTGTAGAACGTTGTATAACACTAATCTACCATCTCCAGCTTGTTTACGAGCGCTACTGTTTGCTCAAAATGGCCAACTGTCTAACTTGTACACAAAGTTCTACAGATAAAATCCAAGGTGTTTTTGCTCATGCATTCGTTACACAAGCAACTACAAAACTAATATATAAATAACTGATCTAAACTGGAGAGACAAGAAAACCGGAGCAATTAATTAACTGTACGTACATCTTTACCACCTCACTTCTGAATTCTGGATCCTGATTGGTCAGAAGGTGTTGATTAATCGTCTATAACAGCAGCTTCGACAGTCATTCCAGCTGCATTTTTAATGTGTTTTTTTTCTAATAGTATCACTAAAATTAATCATAATTTACTCAGTTCCTCAGTTCCTGGGTCTCTCCTACCTTTCGGAAGGAGTCTCCAGTATCAGTGCTATGTAACAGTCAGAGGTTAAGCTGAAACTTAAGATTTCCGACACTTAAGGACAAAGGACTTTTACATGGTAACATGACAAGTTGCATGTGCTGTCTAATGAGTGAGCGAACAACTGATTATAGATGCTATAACACAAGTAATAACAGAATCTAGCTTGTTTCATGGACGTTCCACAACATTAAACGTAACTATAGACGGCTAAAAAGTATAATGTTTATCATTCCTTGCTAAACACAATGTAATCGTTGGCAAATTGCTGTGGTGTAAGAGGAATAAAACATTAAGTCATGTTATTATTGGAAAATAATCACTGATGTTGCGCTTCATTCCTTACCTAAACTCTAAATTTCCTTCTGCTCCTACATACGAGTCAGAGTGGTTGCACTGTAACGGCTAAAGAAAACAAGCACTAAAACTGGATTTCCTGATAATATCCACCATCTCCAGAACTGTGTACACACTGTGTACACATCACGACAGGTTGAGTGTTTCACATGAGGTTTCTTCGGGTAACGGTAATGTCGGCTCTCTGTAAGGGGATCCACTAGAGGTGTTACCTTAGTATCAACCCGCAGTAGAAACTGTGCCAGTCCTTTGATTGGTCCAGGCAGCAGAGCATCCTGTCTGTCTCTGATAAACCTCTCCAGCACCACCCACCATGCTGCTAATGTCCGCTCGGCGAAATTCTTCACCCCGAAATGCACCACCAGCCTCTTAATTACCCACACTGTCAGAGCAAAACACACACACACACATTACAAACACACACACACACACACACACACACACATACATACATACATACATACATACATACATACATACATACATACATATA
>CM074966.1:6595646-6627208 GCA_037577455.1 Pangasius macronema | reverse complement strand
TTTGTCCCCCAAACGTCCAACATGAGCTGTCCCTCTGATGTACTCGTTCCTAATCCTGTCCAACCTCGTCACTCCCTTTCTCTAACAAACAATTTTTTTATTCTATTGTTGATCCTTTGACCAAATAAGCTTCAATCATGTAATGTGTCTTTGTTATCTATCAATCACAACAGAAAAAAAAGATTTTATATATATATTTGAGCCCTTAAAAATGGAGGTACTTTGCTTAAAATGGCTGTAATTCCTAAATGGTAAATGCCATATTTTTGAGTAACCTCTTAAAATAAAGCTGAAAGTCTACACCTCGATCACATGAACTAACAAAATAAAGTTTAGGTAACACCACCACATATTTCCGTTTTAGTGTTTTTGAGATAGTAAGTCCAAATACATCTATGCCCATTCTTTCATTTTCTTGAAGGGTGTTGATTATAATATAAAACAACTCGTGTAGCATGATTGTGTGGTCTGTGTACATGTGTGTGCTTTTCTTTTACCTTTAGATTGTGCTTTGGCATTGCTCTCATCATTCTCAGCCACAGGCCGGTGGTTACTGCAGGTAATGGCCATGTAGATAGTGTTAGCAGCAAAGGAAAGGACCTGTCCTGGCAGTTCCCCTAGAAATTAAAAAGGCACCAAAAAAGGAGATGTACACTCATTCTTGCACTACTTTTTACATCACTCCTGCCTCACACTCTCTGCACTAGCCCTATGTACTGCCCCTGGTTCGTCGGTTGCATCATGATCTTGAAGGGAAAACCTGGCCTCACCCTGCTGCAGAGTTGTGTATTCATGACAACAAAGTGTACGGTCATTTCTGCTCTCCTCACCTTTTCCCGGGACCGGTGCTTTCTCCTGAGAGCCCACTATCAGCAGAGTGACCACCACCACGAACATGGGCACTCGCCAGACTCCTGTCAGAGACACTGAAACAAAACGCAAGGTGGAAGTTGAGAACACTAAACACACAACTGCGGTAAATGAATTTGCACTGTTGAATTCTCTATTCGGATCGCTCAGAAGCTGTTTGATCAGTTTTCTGTAACAGTGGGTTTATATTAATGCACTTCTAATATGTTATCGTTTCTATAGTAACAGAGACATGTATGTCTGGCTACACCACATAACAGGATTAACAATATTTAAATTGTTGATATAGTGTAGTTTTCTGTGATTATGAAAGGAGTCTCCAGTTTCAGGGATTCAACAGTCACTCAGATTTCGGAGAAAGCCTTCAGGACAGAGTGCTCTGCGGAGAGGATGGCAACAGAAGGACTGTTTATAGCTGCTATAACGTAAGTGATAACATGAGCTAATTGGTTTCACGGACATTCCAAAGAAAGTTAAGATTAAGAACTAAAATTGCTCAGCAAAATGGTGTGGTATAAGAGTAATAAAACACGTCAGGACATGCTGTTATTGAAAAAATAATGAACTTCAGGTTGGGAAAAGTAACTCTGCTTTGCTTCAGGCTGCGTCGCACCACCACGTAGTTGATTATTTACCTATAACAGCACTCCCGTCATTTTTTTATTCCTGTAGACAAAGACATGGATTAAAGAAAATGTATTAAAATATACAGTTATTGTAAATAAGCAAATAAATCCTGCTCATAAGAAACAATTCTGTGTCTAGGACTTGAGAGTTCTGTGTGCTTGGTCGAGAGATTGCACTTTTATTTAGCTTTGCTGGGTTTGTTATTTATCTTTGCTGGGTTTGTTATTGGTAGCCAGGCAGCAGAACGCTAGGATCAATTTATCCTGCAGTAAAACAAGAGAGATCACAGTCGCCAACTGGTCTGTTCCTTCACAACTTTACTAGAACTAGTGCTACGTGCTTAAAAAGCACACAGTTCTGTATCCAAATACAGTGAAATTTTATGGCAAAATAAATGTACGTAAACTTTAGAATCAATAGACAAGCCTCAAGTATTGTTTAGAAGTACTACCATCTTTATGTGTGTGTGTGCGTGTGTGTGTGTGAGTGTGTGTGTGAGAGAGAGAGGTGTTAAGCAATGGGAGGAGTGGTTAGTTACGAGACAGCAGCTGTGTGTGAAGACTAACCACAGTGATGAATTAGAGCCTGTTGATGAGACAAAGGTCAGCACCATGGCATTTTGGCTGAAGTCCATGATGACACAAGTGCTATTATTTCTCTGTGAAAGGCCAAATTGTCAGTCCTACCATGTCAGCACAGGAAATAACCAGCAAAGCGCTCTTTGATCAGGAACTAAATATATATTTTGGTAAAAAAAAAACAGTCAAGTGCTTCTGAAAGCTCTTCTGAAACTTCCGCATAAACAGAGCAAACAGAACAGAAAATAAAAGCATAGGATAGTCTGATGTGTGTTGAAATTTCCAGAGGTCTTCAGATTTCAGGCAGATCACTGGTTTAATTTGTCAAGCACGTGGCAGACTAAACTCTTCAACTGGCGCATGATGCTAAACTGGATTATCTAATTTGTACATTTTTGTCTTTTTTCCCCTTCAGTGGCTGAGTCTCTCTTCTTGCTCCTAAGCCATCGGTACGGTCTGAATGGGTCCATCTTATATTCTTGGCAGGTTTACCCGTGTCTGTACCGCGCGTCCATTTGAAGGTTACCCGGTGTCCACTTAAACACCACAGCCAGCACATAACCCACCACTAATGTTCCAACCTGGAGAAGAGACAGATTGAGAAGCTTTCAGTTCAGGATCTTATATACAGAAGTTTCAATTCCATTCAATACAAACCTGATACGGACAGTTTTGCATCCATACAAACTAATAACTTTACTGTGAAAAGTGAACATATGAAATATGATCAGATAAATGTGCATTAGTCCAGAAAATGATGGAAGGTCATACTTTCCCGGACCAAAGTCAAATGCATTCCCAAATTTCTATGTCTATTGTGTCAATGTATCCTATTTTCAGTCAGAAAACTAGAACTCAATCAAAACAAGGAGTTTTTATTAAGTATACCCTGTTCTCTGGATAGTGTAATCGCATTATCTTAGAGCTAATGCTAACAATTTAAACTTTTCAGCATGCTATCACATGTTCAGCCCGTTGCGTAAATGAACATAGGAGCATTGCCCTGTAAATGGCTGACAAACTCAAATCTGTGTGAACTTGATACACAGCATTTGCAAAATACAACATTCTTTCTCTACAGAGAAACAAAAGTACAAGACACTTCTAACAATCAGTAGGTCTAGTGACTCCCGTTTGATAATGTGTGTGATTTTCTGTCCGTCCGTCCTGCATTCGTGTTTCAGGTTCGTAATGCTCTACTGGCTCCATGCCGTGTTTCTTCTTAATACCAAACATGGTAAACAGAAACGTCTTACAAAGTAAAAAACCAATAACTTACACTACTGTCGCCTGTCCTTTAGTGTAATTTGTACTTAAACAATGTGTGTTTAATCTATCTAATTTAATTTCTCCTTCAAAGGCATTCTGGTGGGGAAAAAGGGATGAGTAAAGCTTGATCACATGCATTACACCCACAACTGTATTTCACATTCTCCTTCTTAAGCAACCGACTACTACACAGTCTATACCGTTACTTCGTCCGACTTTTTATGTCGTAGTCGAGTGTACCTCTAGTTTAGATCACAGCGTTTCACTCTGTGTAATCACCCAACAGTCTGGGCTAGAAAGAAATCAGTCCCAGCCTCATTTCTTCATACCATTCTGTGTATTTTTCTTACAACCATTAGTAGTGCTGCTGGGCTTGGTTCTAAATCCAAAATAATCCAAATAATTCCATGTGAATGCCAACGAGGAACCTCACGTTGATGTCTTTTTTCATTTAATGGGTACTGTATCGTCGCGGAAGGATGAGCAAACAGTATAAGTTCCTTTCTCTACATTAGTGTGTAGTACATCACTCCTGATTCTCCAGTATAAGGAAATAGTGAGGAAGGTGCTAATGCATCTGTGATGTTTGTCCGTGACAGAACAGCACAGCCTCCTTAGGGTATTACATACGCATGTGAAGAGGTGGCAGGTGTACCTTTTGTAAATACTGGAGTACTAAAAGCTTTGTCTACTTAGGGAAAGGTCAGAGCCGAAACATATCTTGCCAGCACCAGAACAGCTTTTTTTAACCACTTGAATTCGATAGTCTAGTATATAAAACTCTTTATATAAAAATACAGAATTCTCAGGTGTGGACCAGTGAAGAGGTTTAAGACTATACCACATGAACTCTGAGTCTGAACTCTGAGGACGTACAATCCGAGTATGAGCTCAAAACTAATAATACGAAACAGGTGCTGGTTCAGTGGATAAAGCTCTGGGCTACTGGTCAGAAGATACTGACAGATCAAATCACATGACAGCAAAGCTTCTAGTTACAGAGCCTTACCAGAGCCCTGAGTATGGGCTGATACTGATCCAGTACTGACATCCCAGTCTATAGAGTTTACACAGAACAGGGAGAAAAACAAAAAGCATCCAGTGAGTGGAAGTTCTGCATTGTTGATGATAGCGGTCAGACGAGAATGGCTAGAGCAGACAGGAAGTGGTAACTCAGTTAACCACTCTTTACAACCATGGTGAGGAGAAAAGCATCTCAGAATTCAACACATACTGTACATGAACGTTGAGGTGTATGAGCTACAACAGCAGGAGACCACATCGGCTTCCACTCCTGTTATCCAAGAACAGGAATCTGAAGCTACAGGAGGCACAAGCCCACCGAAACTGGACAGATGAAGATCATCGGCTAATTAAAAAAAAAAATTATTATTATTTTTTTTATTTTTTCTGGCACCAACAACCATGCCACAGTCAAAGTCACTGAGATCACATCTGATGTTCACACACTAACTGAAACTCTTGACCTGTATCTGCATGAGTCTGTGTTCACCTCATGCCTCATGATTGGTTAATTGGATAATTGCATGAATGAGGATGTGTTCAGGTGTACCTAATAAAGTGGTCGGTGAATCACAGTGATAAAAAAAACTATTAAAGACCACGGTATGGGCACCACGTAGGAGAGTTTGGTGAGGGTGGACACATCTTTAGGACCCTGGCATGAGGGGTGTGTCACTCTCTACATATCCCCATATCCTCTCTCACTCACCCACAAAGTGCTGAAGCAGTCGAGCACGTGGCATATGACGTCACACAGGTGCTCGAGCACAGCCTGCATGCCGATGACGCTCCAGAACAGGTAGAGGAAGTAGAGGAGAGGCGCACCGGCCCCGATCACCAGCAGCAGCTTGAGGCGCTCAAGCAGCAGAGCTCCCAGAGTCTCCACCCCGTGGTTCACACAGCGGACCGGCACGAGCAGTGTCCCCAGCACGATGGGCGTGCCGCTGGCCCGGAGCCCGCTGAGCCACGAGCGTCCCACGCGCGCCAGAGAGTGCTTGAACGGGTGCAGGAAGGTTCCGCACAGCACGGCCCAGAGCAGCGGGCGCAGGAACGCCTCGAGGATGAAGTACACAAGCACCGCGGCGCCGCAGCAAATCGCCACGAAGATCATGGCGCCAGTGTTGTAGAAGGCCTGCTTGATGTTCTTGTCAAACTTCAGAGACGGCTGTTGACCTAGCAGATGGCCAACCACACCGACTGCGGGCTGCCCCGACTCCCCAAACGACACCCGGGGAGCGCGAGGCACACGAGCGGCGGGAGTCACCGGATCCCCGTCCAGATCCGGACCCTCCGCTTCTGCCATGTTCGCTGCTCTTCTCTGCTCTACACTACACTCCTGCCTGCTCTGCACCGTAAACACGCTTGAGGAATTGCGGACGTAGGAAAAATGTGACGCAGCTTTTTGCGAGCACACTGGGTAATGTAGTGTCAGGCTATTAGGCTGCACGTGACTCTGGAGTCGACTCGTTGATCCGGTTCTTCTGAGTGAACGCTGATAACCGGCTCGCATGTAAAAAGTGTCATGGGGAGACAAGATAAATCTTCAAACACAGCAGGCACAATGGCATTAATACTCTATTTACTTACTTACTGTATTTTTAATGCACACTGTTAGTACAATGCAGATTTAACAAAATAAATTTTATTAAATGCACTTTGTTATTTTGTTGATTATAAAGTGGGGGAGCATGGTGCCTTAGCACTGTTGCCTCTCAGCTCTGGGGTGGAGGGTTCGATTCCTGTCAGCACCCTGCGTGTACAGAGCCTGCATGCTCTCCCTGGGGGGTTTCCTCTGGGTACGCTGGTTTCCTCCCCCGGTCCAAAGACCTGCATTGTAGACTGACTGACGTCTCTAAATTGTCCTGACTGTGTGTGCAGTTGTGCCCTGTGATGGGTTGGCACCCTGTCCCAGGTGTCCCCCACCCTGTGTCCCAAGTCCCCTGGGAGTAGGGTAAGCGGTACAGAAAATGGATGGATGTTAATTATAAAGTAAATTCTGTATTTTCAGTCAGGCAAAGAACAACAATCACTGGTCATTTTTGCAAAAAACAAAAAAACAAAAAACCCAACACAAACAAATAAATAAAATGAAGCAATGAGTCGTGTGGAAGCTGAAAGAGTCGGCTCTTGTTGGTGAGCAGAGCCAAGTAAGCTGGATAACAGGAATTCCTTTCAGTCATGCAACCCCAGGAAATTTCACTACCAAATCAGCAGCCTGAAAAATGTAGGCCACCAAACGTCGTCTGACCAAGACCACACCCATGACTAGAACAGACCATTTAATCTGGATTTAAATGAGACTCAATTTGTCTGCAAAGCAAAAGAAAGGTATCACAATGTTTATCTTGCCATTTTCCATGGCTACATGGCTAGCACAGAGGCATGGCTACATGGCTAGCACAGGGGCATGGCTACATGGCTAGCACAGAGGCATGGCTACATGGCTAGCACAGAGGCATGGCAACCTGGCTAGCACAGAGTGGTGAAATATAATTGTGGAGTTTGGTAGCCAATGACAAGGAAATAGTGATTGTACTACATTACAACAGCTTTAAAATAACAAATCACATCAATAGGGGGCATGATGGCTTAGTGGTTAGCATTTGCCTTGCACCTCCGGGGCTGGGGGTTCGAGTCCCATCTCTGCCCCGTGAGCAGGGCTTTCCTCCAGGTCCTTCGGTTTCCTCCCCCAGTCCAAAGACATGCATTGTAGGCTGATTGGCCTTTCCGAATTGTCTGTGGTGTGTGGGAATGTGAATGTGAATTGTGCCCTGCGATGGGCTGGCACTCTGTCCAGGGTGTCCCCTGCCTTTTGCCCCAAGTCCCCTGGGATAGGCTCCAGGTTACCCCCAGCCCTGTGCAGGATAAGCAGTACAGGAAATGGATGGAAATCACATTAATATAGCTACCTCTATGCTAATAATAAATTCTACCACTGGTCAGGTTTCTGGTTTATTATAAGGTGTTGATTAAATTTCTATAAAAGCAGATCTGATGGTCATGCTGGCTGTAATTAAAGTCACAGGTCCATATTAAAGCGCTGCTTATAATACGTTATTGTTTCTATCGTTACAGCTAATTCACAAGAACTTATATGGTTGTATGATGGATGACTTGCATAGTCTAAGACTAAGGATAAACAACTTTAAGAACGTGTTATTTAACAAATAAAGCATATTTATTGATATCATGAAGCTTGGAGAGGTTTAGATAACATTTATGGAAGGAGTCTTCAGTGTCAGTCTTTTGTTATCTTCTTCTTCTTCTTCTTCTTCTTTCGGCTTTTTCCCTTCAGGGGTCGCCACAGGGAATCATCACTCTCCACCTATCCCTATCTTCTGCATCCTCAACACTTGCACCNATGAGCTGTCCCTCTGATGTACTCGTTCCTAAACCTGTCCAACCTCGTCACTCCCAAAGAGAACCTCAACATCTTCAAACTGAGTCTTTTGTTATTATCATAGGTAAATTTGTAACATTAAGATTTCCACCAAGGAAAAGTTTTCAGAATGGAGGGCTTTGTACTTTCTACCATTTTTTTTGGTTTATTTATTAACAAAAAGAGAGAAAAAAAGGGGGAGGCTGGTGAGGGAATGACTGTGTATAGCTGTTATAATGTAAGAAATAACCAGAATGAACTTTAAACTTGTTCCACAGCATTAAATATAACTATAAGTGTTTGAAATGTACAATATGTTGTTCACTGATAAACACTTTGGGGTGTGCTGTGTGAGGAAAATAATCAACTTCGGGTGGTAACAGTAACTCAGGCCACTTCACGTCACCCCGTCTTGGATTAGTTTCCGATAACATTATACACTGTTTTTTTTTTTCTTACTTAATCCAATTTAGTCCCTAACATGATGAACAAACAACCAGAGAGGGCTACACTGTTTATTAATGAGATATCAATAACAGATAGACACTGATTTAGTAAATGCAAAACAAGTTTTCTAAAGTTTATGTGGAATATAAATACTGCTCCAATTTTATGTCAAAATAGCACATAAAAAAAGACGCCCTAGTGGAGACCTGTGTCTGTGGAATGGCTCAGAAAATACCGGTTTGCTGGCATGCTTCAGCTAGCTCGGAGCTGCTAATAGCTAATACTACTGCTGGAGCGTTGTGGTCGTAAGTGTGAACATGGGTTTAAAGTCGTTAGAATGTGTTATTTCGACAGATAATAGACATTGCTTCACAGTCATACTATAATATTATATTTTCGAGAACTTCAGTGTGTTACCCAGACATTGTCCTAGATATTTGTGTTATAGTGCAGAATTCTGATTTTTTTTGTCAAGAGCTGCTGACACGGTTATTTACTGCAGCGCCTCCTAGTGACACTGGGAGCGAAATATCACTTGGTGTGTGATGCTACTGGCACTTGCATGTATTTGGCACTTGATTTGTCAAGCCGTGAATAAATACAGAACATATCAGCAATACTGGAGATGCATGTGATGAAAAAGCTAAGGCATTTCATCTATATGGCCTCTGAGCTTGATGAATAATATGCTCTATAGTAATACAGCCTTCTTCCTAGAACTGTATCTGTACTGCATACATCTAGCTTGCTGCAGATGATTAGCTGTTCCTGTTATTTCAAATACACAGCCTGATTTTTATTTTGATTATTCTCCGACACTGTTTTATTGCTGCCTGTCTCTAATGCTGTTAAGTCGTAATAGTCCCTGCCTGTTTTCATGGAGAAATCGTGTTTCCCACTAGTAGGTCATCCTGGCTATGGGCTTCCCATGAGCAGGTAGAATGTGAGGGCCACGATGAGCAGGAGGCAGAACGGGGATGAAAACGTCTGGTAGGCTGTAGCGGGCATGAAAATGTCCTCGTATTTATAAATGCTGATCATGTGATCAGACACTGGGGGGGTGTCAATGTCGTGCCTTGTTATGGAACCTGGGGAAAAAATAAACACAGGAAATGTTAGCTCAGATAGCCATGTGGTAATGTTACATACTGAAGATTGTTTAAAAAAAAAAAAAGACATAAATTGTGACAATTCTGTGTGGAGTGGAGTAATGTCTGAGTAATGCCACTTTAATAGGAACACCTACACGCCTGCTCAAATGCATTGAATCATGCAGATACAGAGCTTCAGATAATGTTCACGTCAAACATCAGAATGGGGAAAAAGTGCAATCTCAGTGACTATAACCATGGCATGATTGTTGGAACCAGAAGGGCTGGTATGAGAAATTCTCTCATGAGAATTTCACACACAACATTCACTAGAGTTTACACAGAAGCCTTGTTGATGAGAGATGAAAATGGCCAGATTGGTTCGAGGAACCAGGAAAGATATAGTAACTCATATAATCACTCTTTACAACTGTGGTGAGCATAAAAGCATCTCAGCATGCACAAAACATCAAACCTTAGGCTGTCATGGGCATAGGCATCACCCAAACTGGACAGTTGAAGACTCCTGGTCTTCTTCCAGTCTTCAACTGCCCAGTTTCGGTGAGTCTGTGCCCATGATAGCCTCACATTCCTGTTCTTGCCTGACAGGAGTGGAATCAGATGTGGTATTCTGCTGTTGTAGCTGCTGTAATTTAGAGGCACACAATTCAGTTTTTTTTTTAGAAAGCTTGCCAGAAAGGTTCACATAGCATCTGGTTGGGAGGAGAGGTGTGCACTGAGACAGGGATCCCATGGGACACAACAAGACAGTCGGGCAAGCTGGAAGTACTTGCTGTCATGCAGGTGCTCAGATATGAAGCTTGAAGCATTGCATGATGCATTTATAGATTTGGTTCATTCATTCTTAGTAACTGCCTGGTCAGAGTCATGGGGGTTTAAATTGGGCTGCTATATATGCTAGAAAATATTGTGAGAAGGTACAAACAAAAATAATATCTGCATGAAGCTTTTTTTATAAACAGCCCTGGCCACAACAATTATGAACTTGAGTGATGTAGTTGAAGAACTCTAAGATACAGATTTTACACACCATGAAAGAAAGAAACATACCGACGTACATACAAACCTACCGTTCCAATTTAGGCCACACCCACTTTTTATTTAAATCACATACCATCTGGTTGAGAGTAGAGTGTCGAGAGTAGAGGTGTGCATTGAGACAGGGATCCCATGGGACACAACATGCCACACTAAACAGATATAGATCAAGGCAATGTGTTACAACACTAATACACACATACCTTGTATAGCAGGTCCCCAGGCAAACAGGTAGTACCAGCTGAGATGCAGGTCCACCAGTGTTTCCTCACGTGGCACGTGAAGCGGGCGCTTGAAGCGACAAGTCACCCGATTGTTCTCGAAGAGACCCTCCTCATCCCGCGCTGGGTTTCGCCGGATCTCTTTGGCCCATTGGCCCACGTTGTAGAAATGATGGATCCTCACCCGGCCGTTATCATCGTGTACGCAGCCCATGACATCATCACCTCCCTGGGAGAGGGATAACAGATTATGGCCATGACTTTTCTTTAATGCGTATATATATATTTTATATGGGAACATAGACACATGAAGGTTCTGCAATTAAATGGGTTATCTAAACTGTAACAATACATAACTGGAAGATTGTACAAGACTGTGTGTGTGTGTGTGTGTGTGTGTGTGTGTGTGTGTGTGTGTGTGTGTGTGTGTGTTAGATGATATGGGTGGATCTTTATGCCAAGCATAGCTCATGGTAAATCCACTTTAATGAAATCATTAAACCATATTGAATAGCATTCTTGGTTGCTTCTGAAATATCCGCCCTTGCTTATCTCAGATCCACATTTTTAATTTGCTTTCTTTTATAATTACCATTTTTTTGTCAGAAGAAAAGCCGACAGCAACCCAGCCATCTGTGTCTGCACTCATCTCGAACTCAACATCTGTACCGATGCGCCTGTAACTGAGGAAATATTCGCATGTCTCTGCATCACAGCCCGGCTTTCCATACCTATACACACACACACACACACACACACACACACGAATATAGACAGAGATAAAGAGACATGTACATTGCTTTTAGGAACCAACATTTTGTTTATATTTATTGCTCGTTATTATTTATATATATAACACCTTGATTGATTTAACTGACATTAGTGACCGTTATGTGAACTGTTTGTAGCTGGACTAATCCAAATTAGTCAACATTGTGTTAGTGTGCTTCCTAACAAAGCCTGATATGTAAGAAATAAAACATGTCTGAGTGTGCTGCTATGGGAAAATAATCAACAACACCATTATGTGATGATTATATCGATTACTCTCCAATACCGGCACGCCGCAAAGTATTTCGTTCCCCTTGTCTTTAATGTATTAATGAATGACACTTCATACATTTTATCCATTTACAGTTACATTTCATGTTGTAGAAAGTCCACAAAACCAGTTAGTCATAAAGTATGTGGAGCAACTGCCATACATTATAATCTATAATGTGGTCTGTAATGACCACATTAATATAAAAACTTTACAGCTGGAACTACTCAGAGCTGCTGTTATAAAAGAATAATCAACATCTTCTGACCAATCAGAATCAGGAATTCTCTAATGCATAGCATATCAGTATATTGAATATTAAACTTTAAGCTCACCTGATACAACCTTTTGTTACTCCACAATCGCTGACTTTGATGCGGGCAAAAGGGTCAACAGGTGGTGCAGTTGGGAAGGGATAACCTGGGTGACACGAATCAAAGACAAAGGCCTGTTTCACTGTATAAGAGCGATTAACAGAAACAGAATAGAAAATAGACAATCGTGGTTTCCATTTATATATGAAAATGGAATTCATTGCAATATGTCTGGCAGCAGAGATGTCCACTATATGGGCAAAAGTATGTGGACTCCTGATCATCACACCCAGCATGTGCATGTTCAACATCCCATTCCAAAGTTCGTCACTGCTTTGCTGCTGTAACAACCTCCACTCTTCTAGGAAGGCTTTCCTCTAGATTTTGGAGCATGGCTGTGGGGATTTGCTCACTCAGCCACAAGAGTGTTAGTGAGGTCAGGCACTGATGTCAGGTGAGGAGCCCTGGGGTGCAGTCTTCCAGTTCATCCCAAAGGTGTTCAGTGGGATTGAGGTCAGGGTTCTGTGCAGGACCCTTGAGTTCTTCCACTCCAACCTTGGAACAGGTGTGGGCCCCTTAGTACCAGTGAAGGGAAACTGTAATGCTATAGCATACAAAGACATCCTATACAATTGTGTGCTTCCAACTTTATTGCAACAGTTTGGGGAAGAAGCACATATGGGTGTGATGGTCATACATTTGGCCATACAGAGTAACAGCTCTGAAGAGCTCAATCAGAATACCAAAGAACTTGAACAAATGTCATTTGAAGAAACTGGGGAAGTGGGCGTGGTTGTGGACTGGGTGTTGGGGCTGGCCTTCACATATACCAAATGTTGCATAATATGCACATTTTGTTAGAGCATCACCAACAGAATACACAGGGCCTGGTGATGAGGAGTCACAGTCTTCAGGCAATCAAGTAATAAACTGAATTTTTACCCACTGAACCTGGGAAAAGCCTGAATGGCCCATTCTAACTCATGACTGGGCCATTCTAACAAATTCAGGTTCTTCTGAACCACTACAATATAGCTTTGGCAGTACCATTACTGTCATTTTCCTGTTGGAAGGTAAACTTCTGCTCAACTCTCAAGTCTCCTGTAGACTGGAACGAGTTTTCTTCTAGAGTTCTCCTGTATTTGGCTCCATCCATCTTGCCCTCAACCCTGAGCAGTTTCCCAGTCCCTGCTGATAAAAAGCATAGTGTTCTCACGGTCATGAGCAGTGTTGGGTTTCTGCCAAAGGTGTGCCACGGCCAAACAAGTCTCATCAGACCAGCAAACGTTTTTCCACATATTCACAGAATCTCCAAAGACAGATGTCATGTCTTTTTTTTCAGTAATGGCCTTTCTTCTCATTACTCTTCCATAAAGCCCAGCTATATGCAGTGTCCATGCTATGATTGTACTGTGAACATTGTCTCCTGTCTGAGCTGTGGCTCTCTCCAGCTCCTTCAGACTTGCCTTGCAACTGCAGAGTCACAATTATGCTGTATTCTTTCCATTTTGTGATAATGGACGTAATGGCGCTCCCTGAAATGTTCAATGTTCAATGGATATTTTTTATAACTAAAGCCTGGTTGATACTTTTCCATAACCTTGTCCCAGACTTGATTTGATACAGCTCCTTTAGGTATTTTAGGAATGTTCTCTAACAAACTATGAAGGCAAGACACTGTAAATACCCTCAAATGAAAGCTGATATTGTTTAATTTAGTGACATTAAATCATTTCTTCAATTCAAAACAGGTAATAAAAATGATAATTAAAAAAAAATGTGGTCACTGAGGTGGGATGGGATGAAAGCCAAACACACAGAGGGGCAATTTAGCATAACCAATCCATCTACTAGCATATTTTTCATAAGCGGATGAAACCAGAGAACCTGCAAGAAATCCACACAGACAGTCAGAACAAATGCAGAACTCCACAGAGACTCAAGTTCAGCATCAGACTGGAGACCCTGGAGCTGTGAGGCAGCAAATTACCCAGTATATTCCGTTGCTTAAAAAAGTAATATTAAAGTTGTTTTTTTAGGCCCCTATCAGAGCATAGGCCGCTAACAAGATCTCTTCATGCATTTCAATCCTGGGCCAGTCATTCCAGTTGTCCTCAGGTGAGTCCTGTTCTCTTGATGTCTGCTTCCAGGTCACAATGCCAGGTGTTCCTTGATTGGCCTCCTTTCCTTTTCCGCTGTGGGGAGGTTTCCAGGTGAGGTTTGCTTTACTATGCTAGATGTAGGTTTGCAGATGGTGTGGCCAATCCACCTCCAGCACCTTTGCAGAATCTCTACCTCTACCGTCTGCTCTCCCATTCACTGCCACAGGTTTTGATTGCTGATAGCAGATCCGAAGGATCCTTCTGAGGCAGGCGTTGATGAAGGTTTGGATTCTTTTCATGGTTACGATAGTGGTTCTCCATGTTTCAGCTCCATAGAGTAGCACAGGCTTTACAATGTTGTTGAAGATCCTTACCTTGATGTTGGTGGTCAGGTTTGTGGCATTCCAGATGTTCCTCAGCTGCTGGAAAGCTGACTTTGCTTTGCTTATTTGAATATTAAAGTACTTGTTATTAAAGTATCTGGATATTTTAAATCGAGGGAAATACAACCAGTATTATTTAAAAGTCAGTAGACAGTAAGTGGAGTGTTGTGCTGAGGAGCTAAAGGCAGAGGGCGTGGCTTAAGCCTCAGTCAGGGGCGCTGACCGCGGTGCTGACTGAAACCCTGCTTCCCAAACAAGGCACTACATGACACAGAGGCTATCCAACATCCAAAACCGCACTTCAACTAATTTCTTAAACATTATACATCTTTTTAATACAGCTTATTTCTAACGTAGCCATAACATTCCTCTATATGTCCAAAAAAATCAAAAGAGAAGGCTTCGAAGTAAGCTTTCTGTTCATTTTCATCAGGCCTACAACAACACTCAACGAAAAGACTAAACACATCCGTAAACACAGCCAATTAGCAGTGACCCAGTTTACTACCTTCGTCTGAAAGGTATCTAGACTCCAGAAATTCGGAAGCGAAAGTGCTGTAGGAGTCCTTGTGGTGCTCGTTGTGTCCCGGCTCTCCCTGCTCTCCATGGCCGCTCCGGAGTGCGTTATCGTCGGTAGGGCTTCCTGTGACCAGCCGCCACAGGCTCGGCTCCAACAGCAGCACAAAGAGATGCACAAACATCACCAGAGGCTTCTAACGAGATTTATTTATCAAACCGAAAATAAAGAAGTGGGATGTAAGCGTTGAGTCGCATTCCAGTGCCTAATACTGGGCTGTAAAGCGCGCCTTAAGCCGATTAGATAATGTTTATGAATTAGGGAAATTCTGCTAATAATGAAGATGATGCGCGAGCGAAGGGGCTTGAAGCGGAGAGGCCAATAAGGCTGTACCAAGTACCTCAGAGGGGGAGTTCTAATATGTACCATGGTGCTTTGGCTAAAAAAATTAATTCCCTTGAAAGGCATACATTTTTATTTGACACTAATTTTCTTTGGATTAATTACAAAACGCAACATTAGGCCTACTAACACATATCATTTTGTCAACAAATAGTTTCATAATCTCCCTTCCCCTATCGTCACACCATTTTCTCTCGCCCTCCTCATATCAGTGTACAGAGATTGCCACTGTGCGACTCCAATAACAGAGCACTACGTGTGATGGAGTAGAGTCATGCTTGCACATTTTATTGTGGCTTGTTTTACTGCCAATTGTCACATTATCCAGTTAAGTTCAGATGACAGCTAATCCAATCTAATCCAATCCTATTATACTGTGTATAATAACCTAATTGATAGTTTATGAATGTAAATACATGAGATCAAGTGTATTTGCAGAGATAGACTAAAGTCATTATAATGGTAAATAGTGCTATCCAATTTAGGAAATATTATAAGCCATAATGTTGTTAAATGTAGCACTGATAGATGACAGGACTAGTATGTGTTCTTTGGGATAGTCCTCCAAACTAGTCCCCCAGTCTAAAGTTTTGGCAATTAACTTGAAATGGAAAAACAAAAGCATCTCATTCTTTTCTTTATGCAAGATTATTGTGTTAATGCAGTAAAGTTTAATAAAGATCAGGAGTATTATGTCATGTTAATTGCTGTAGGAACTGTACAAATTACAGAGCCACAAAATACAGAATTATTGCATTTAACAAAAAGTTCATTCTTTGTATCACACAGCAATAAAAGCAGCAAAGTGCTAAATACTTAAAGTGCCGATTTGGCTCTTTCAGGACTCATTTCTATTCAGTTGTGCTTATGTAAACACTGTAGGTGTTACACTGGGGATTTGCCTGTGAATGTTGAAAAATCTGTAAGTACATCAATATACAGGGTGTCCCAAAAGTCTGCATACATAGTAGAAGTTAACATCTTTAATCAAAATTTCATCCAAAATTTTTCATTTTTCTTTCAGACAATCTTTAAGAATCCCTTTGATAAAAGAAGAACGTATTGAAATAATTCTCATGGCTGGATTGGGAAGCTGTTGCAAGGTTTGCGATGGACTTTAACAGGAAACATGGCAAGCATATCACACACGATACTGTTGCCAAACTTATCAACAAATTCAAAAAGACTGGAAGTGTTGCAGACTGACAGAGAAGTGGACGGCCAAAAACATCCACCAATGATGGCACAACCAATGTGGTGCTCACATACATAGTCCCCTATGTATGGAGACTTTTGGGACAGCCTGTATAACTGATGGCAACAATAGAAAGTGGCTGCATCCCTCCTGCTCAGAGGGCACTCCTAATTCCCACTATCTAAATACCTCGCCCCTATAACATGAATGTTACCAACTGGGGAGAGTGAAGGCTAACACATGCTTCCTTTGAGACACCTAAAGCCAGCCAACGGATCTTTATAAATTGCTGTTTGTGCTAAATCAGAGCTGAACACACTTGGAATGCCAAATGCCCTGCTCCACATAGATGAAAGCAACCATTGGGGCAGATATCAATATGTGTGTGTGTAAAAAAGACTGAAAGAGAATGTGAAAAGAGAAAGGTTCATCCTGGCATCTACAGAAGAAGTCCTCACTAAACTCTGATGAAAACGTTTTCTCCTCTTAAGATGCCGCCAACAGGTTCTGGAAAATAGTGAAAGTCGTCTGTTCGCTACATATGTCATGTCGTTCGCTTGATATTGTTTTAAATGGCTACCATTCAGTATCAGCATTACAGAGTTTCTGGCAACATAGTTTCTGGCAGATGTTGAAAGGGTTGAAGTGTATGTGGCACAAAGATGAAGCAGCAGGATGCAAGACTGAAACGCAGTCCTTGAGTTCAGGGTAAGAGCAGGCGTCAGACTAATGAAAGGAAAATGTGTCTTCAGACAGAGTCAGATACAGTTCTTGGGGCAAGCTTGGGGCAATGAGTATGGAGTGAGACTTATGCAACTGCACAATGAATGATAGAAGCCAGCATTGCTGTTGAAGGCACATGAGTCCAAATTGATGAAGAATGCTTGGCTGGAGTTTGGGTCTGCAAATGCTTGGAAAAAATATCTCAGCTGAATGAACCATTTCAGACTAATACCAGATTATAAGCACATCGTACCTCTCAGAAATAACAAAGAACTTGTTAACAGAAACTTGCCAAATCTTGTGAGGTATGGAGTCTGAATATATTCCAGGAAAAACACTGGTATTAGCTGATGCCCTCTCAAGAAGTCATCTAGACACCACAGACAGCAGCACAGAGGCAGATATAAGTTGCTATGTAGGGTCTGTCATCAACAGTCTTCTAGTATATTCACTACTATAATTTTATTCCAATATCAGAACCTCTGTGAAAGCTTTAACAAACACAAAACATTCAATTACTTCCACGTCATCCTTGCAATTGCGCTACAGACCCTCTTTCATATTCTACTCTCTTTCGAGGCAAAGTATACCCTCTTTCATCCCCTTAAAAAGCCACATTAAATTCAGATTGCAAGTTTTACAGTTTGAAATATGTTATTGACCTCTCAACATGGAAATGTGTTTAAAACAAGTGGTTGATATAACTGATTCTGTCCTAAAGGCTTAATTTAAATAACTAAAGATTGAAGTGAGCTTTTATTTTTTACAAAATCTACAAAATTTAATTAGAACAAAGGAAGGGAATGGAGAATTAGGTCAATAATTTCAAGAATGTAGTGGAATAGTCACAGCCCAAGAATATATATAAAATCCTTATGTTTGGCAAATTTCCAGTGATAGTTAATTCACTGATTAATTTTTGAAGCAGCACGCTTTACCAAACCTTTCTGTCCACGCTCCAGTGGTCCAAATCTGTCTATTAATTAGTAAATATTATTTTGCTTGCTCATAGACCTTTCATAATTCACACTAAAGCCTCTGAAATTGGTGTTGGAGCTGTATTGTCTCAGTGTCACAGCTAGCTTCTAATTATGCCAGGGCAGATGGTGCAGAGGAGGTCATATAACCTACATACCCTTTGTCACCATTGTCTCCCTTCAGTACCTGCACACTTCAAGTTACTAAGAACAGATCTGCTGAAACTTAGTTCTCACAGCAAAAGTTTCACTCGGAGAGTCAGCTTTTCAAGGATTGCAGTTTTTGGAAGTTTTTGCAAATTTTTTCTGAACTTGCTGCTGTTTAGCTCACTAATGGTTGTCTAGCATGAGCTTGTGCTCTAGCCTCATCTTGGTTTCAAAGACTTTGAGCATTCATTCCTCCCCTTGGAGCTGTGGTTCTTCTCTACATGAGAAAGATCATAACAATGCCTAGATAGTCCATGTGAGAAGAGCTTTGAGCTTGATGGCTACTCTATAGGCATGTGGCATTTGTTAAAAAATCCTTGAATAAGTGATAGTGGAACAGGCAGACCCTTGGAACTCCTGGACTTGGAAGATGATATAGAGTCCAGCGATGAGCCTGATGCCACCTCAGCTGAACAGCTCATCAAAATCCTACAGGATTTGTGGGGTATTTCCTACTTCCAGAGCTGACCCACCAGTTCCTTCCTCATAGCTTTTCTGTTGCAACATAATAAATTGTATTGTACAATGTTGACCAAAGCTAGGGTTTTGAGTCACGGTGTCACATTGTGGTATAGGGAAGTAGTAGCTCAGTGGTTAAGATGTTGGCCTCCTTTTTGGAAGGTTAAGAGTTCAAATCCCAGCACTGCCAAGCTTCCACTGCTGGCTCCTTGAGCAAGGCCCTTAACCTTCAACTGCTCAGTTGTATGAATGAGATAATTGTAAGTTGCTCTGGATAAGGGCATCTGCCAAAAAGCCGTAAATGTAAATAAACCTACTGGAGTATGTACCTTGTGACTATTCCACAATTGTATTATTTTACACACATTATGTGCCGTGGAATGGGATAAAAGCTGCCAGTGGGGAGTCCGCTGACCGAGAGCTGAGCAGCTTCAGACTACATTTTTTTCATTACTTGGCACTCAGTCTTAGTAGAGAGAAATCTGCCCTGTTCATTAACCCTTAAAGCAACAGCCACTCAGGAGCCAAGCTTCCCAAAAGAACTTTGCAGTCAGGAGAAAGAAGCCTAAGTGATATCTTATGGCAAGAGACCTATGTAAAAGACTTGTATTGCGGTGGATAGCATATGATTATCTGGTTTTGCTGTTTGGTTGTTAAGTAGTCTCTTGAACATATATAATGTGTGTAAAAGCTGCGCTTGTATGACTCACGAGTGGAATTCACATTATAGCATATGTATACAACTTTGCTATAGTCTCACTTCTTAGGCGAAGAAGAGGATGCAGACCCCAGACCCCATACCTCACAGAACATGTCTTAGTGTTTCTTTTGGAAATGCCTAGAACAGTTTAACTTAACTGCAGACATTTCATCACCTGCATCATGTCACTCCCTGCGTATGACTGACTGGAGATGCAGCATGTCTGGCTGTCTTCTCTCTACTGAGAAAGGCCTGGGTACTTTGTCATGGTGTCTGCACTGAGGAAAAGGGGAAGGTGGTCCTCAGTACAAAGCAAGCTCTACATTAATCTGGAGCTGCTGACAGACTGGTTGGCCCTCAGGTGTTTTTTTTTGCCAGTGGTAAATTATAGACCTGCTATCTCAGGCTTATCCAGGGCTTAAGACTGTTCAAACCTAAAGACGAAAAGCCATTTCACACAGGAATTGTTTGTAGTGTTTTCTTTTTGTGTGTGAGATATGTGTTGCATGCGACAGATGCAATTCCTTCTTAACAACGCACATAAAATGCAGGTGCACACTGCCTCACTTGTCCCCAAGGGGAACTGAACTGGTTATAATTATAGATGGTCCAACTTTGTCCTCATCCCCCCATGTTTTACTGACACTGGATTACATATGAGAGGTTTTCTTGAAAAAAATGAAGCTAGCTGTTCTACTGGTATAGCGTGTGAACTGTGTGTGGCGTAGGTTAGTTGCAACAAATACTACGAATAGTGTGAATTCTGGGTAATAACTTGCTTCCTAATGTAGTCACTACTTTTCAAAAGGTGACACCATCCTCTACAAATGGTTCATGCTCTTTCCTTATGCTTTAGGAGTTGTACACCTCTGAGAGCTATATCTAGACACAACCAGTGACTTTTGGACATTCAGGCATACAATGCACCTAGTGATTGATGGGTAAAAAATGAAGGTGGACCATTTTAAACAATTATGTCATTGCTTGTTTCACCTGTGCCCAGTCCAAGTCACCTCTCTAACCTTCTCTAAGCTTTACCTGTGCCAAAACACCACTCGCTTCATACAACCATAATCAAGGATCTATTATTGTTAATTATCACACACCCCAGTTCACCCAGTTCACATGTTGTGTTTGGCAGACTTTTTTTTCAGTTATTAAATATCAATATAAGTATACATATTATATTGTTGCAAAACTATTTGAGTAAATACCTTTTATAGGGTAAATTAGTCCAAGAGATTAACCCCTTTTCAACTTTCTAAGCCTCCTCTCTTTTCCGATGAGGTGAAAACTTTCCAATGGTAGACGACTGAATGAGGCAGAAGATTCGATCCATCGGACAGCAGAGAAGAATACAGTGAATCTTTCATAAGGCTGCTGAGAAGTTTATTCGTGAATAGTTAAGTTGGCCTATTGAAAATGACAAGGGCTTTTCATTGTCTTCATCATTTACTCAGTTATGTTCTCCCTGCTTGGATAAACATTAATACATGCAATAAGAAGTCTTTCAAAATTTTGAACAGTTTCATTCTGGTAGTACTGCAGTAACTCAGACTCAAATAAGTCCATTAAATGCAGACTCGAATGTAGAATTTTGTATAATATCCAGCTAAGCTCATATCATTACGCAGCTCCATTTGGGGGCAGTCGTGGCCTAATGGTCTGAGAGTCGGACTTGTAACCCGAAGGTAAACCTGAAAGTTGTGGGTTCGAGTCTCGGGTCCGGCAGGGATTGTAGGTGTGGGGAGTGAATGACCAGCGCTCTCTGCCACCCTCANTAGGTGGGGGAGTGAATGACCAGCGCTCTCTGCCACCCTCAATACCACGACTGAGGTGAGACCTTGAGCAAGGCACCAATCCTCCAACTGCTCCGCAGCAAAAATGGCTGCCCACTGCTCCAGGTGTGTGTTCACGGGTGTGTGTGTTGACTACTGTGTGTGTGCACTTGGATGGGTTAAATGCAAAGCACAAATTCCAAGTATGGGTCACCACACTTGGCCACAAGTCACTTCACTTCACTTCACTTAGTTTAGATATTCACTTCACTTCACATAGTTTTGAAATAGGCCTGTAATTATTCTTAATTGAAGAATCCCCACCTTTTAATTGAAAGAGCACATAGGCAGATTTCCAGATTTTGGGAATAATATTATTAGTAAGAGTAAAGTTAAAAAGATAAGCCAAAGGTTCAGCAGTAAATTCAGAGGCAAGTTTTAGATAGTAAGGCTTAAGGATATCCGGGCCTGTGGACTTTTATGGGCAAGTTGACTCAAGGCTGTCTTGTCATCAGGCATAGGAAATGGGACAAACTCTAATGAAGGAGTAATAAAATCGAATACAGCTTCTTCAAGTCTTCGGGTTTTTCCAGTGGGACATGCGAATTTCCAGGGAGTCAGCGTGAGCTTGCAGAAATAAAACACTCCTTTATACTGTCTAAAATAACAGATTTCTCATTCAAGATAAGATTTTTTTTAGTAATAAATTTCAGAATTTCTGTTCCATTTACTACAGAAGACAATGACTTTATGGCTTTCCAAAATTTAGTTGGATTATTTAATTTTCTCGATACTTCAGCGAGAAAAAATCTGATTTAGCTTTTTTTAATTTCAGGAGTACAGCAGTTTTACAGCTTTTTAAATAAATATAAATAAAATAAGTCATCTTACTGTTAACACACACTGCCACTAAAGGCTTGTTTATCCAGTGAGATCGGGTAGTTAGAACAGTTAGAACAGCACACTATAGGTCTATAGATCTAAATATTAAGCTGTCATCCAGTAACGCTTTTGCTGAACATTTAATATTTCCACCACAGACAGGAAGAATGTTTAATTGCAGCGGGACAATGATATTTGATCATGCCACGTTAATTTGTTCATTTGTTCATTTGTATTGTCCGAATATCCGTTCATTATCTCTTAGGGGCGTTTAAATATTACAGCTAGGCAGAAGGCACGTCATGAGTCCGGGGATTTTTATCTGCCGTTGAGTGCAAATGTTTGTACTCAAATGAAAAGAAACTTAATTATGTCATTATTATGTTTCAGAGATGATCCTTCATGCTGACAAATAACAGGAATGATGAAATACTGCATGTTGAGATGTTGAAAGTGTTCCTTCAAGATCAGTCCGTTTTTGATTGGGATTTGAACACTCTCTGAAAACCTTTGTGCATTAATACCTGCCTCCAACATCTTGCATATCTTCTGAGCAGATTTTGGATATTACATGCTGCCCCAAAGGTCTCCATACATACAGGAAATGAACACTTAAGCAAAATATCTTCCAAAATTTTTCATACTTTATATACTTTTTTTTCAGACAGCCTTTAAGAATGCCTTTGACAAAAGAACGTATTGAAATCATTGTCATGGCTGGATCGTGAAGCTGTCGCAAGGTTGCGGCGGACTTTAACAGGAAACGTGGCAAGCACATCACACGTGACACTGTTGCCAAACTTATTAACAAATTGAAAAAGCCTGGAAATGTCACAGACCAACCGAGATGTGAACGTCCACGAACATCCACTGACAAAGGCACAGCTGATCCCCAATATACGGAGACTGTTGGGACACCCTGTAGTTTGTCTCCCTTTGGGTTTGGGTTTTTGATGTAGTGCACCCGCACACGTTCTTCCCGACATCTCTGTTGTCATACAACCCATTCTTCAAATCACGTCTTTAAACTGAAGGCAAATGTTTTCACAGGTTTTCCTGTTGATTTGAATGACAAAGCTTGGTATTCTATTCAGTTGCGGAAGAAAGTGCCATTTTCTTCCCCCCCTTCAAAAGCCAGAGGGGGTGTGCAAACTTTTGCTTTCACCTGCGCACATCGAATCACCTCAGGAGCAGACGCACACTATTGACCAGAGATTTTCTTTTACAGAAATGCAATTTAAAGAATTGGAGGAACTTTCTTATCAGTTGCATCACAACATTTGCATCACACAAATTCAATGACCTTCATCAAGTGTGTGTGTGTCTAAAGTTCCTTCCAGTGTAGTAACACTGACATGGCAGACAGCGTCTATATTTACATCCAGATCTCTCGTTCTCTCTTCTAACGGCCGAGTGAAGAAGTGTTGAGCTGATATTCACTGTAGTCTCGTGTGGTTACGAGTAGTCTCGGAGGTAAACGCACGGCCTGTTAGCAGGAGACGCAGCCACGCGTTGCAGGCCTGTAATTTTAAGGCAGCTATGCAGGAGGTTTAGCAGTCGAGTCCGAACGTGTTTAGCATGTGTCTGAAGCATGTTTAGATAAGATATTAAAAAGGATGCAGTCTACAGTCTCTGGCGTGTTATGGTTGTTTTCTTGAAGCATGAGACGTCATTTCTGTAGAATTGTGTTAATGCTAGGGTGGTAGAGTGTATTGTGAGTTATGTTATTGCCATATTGGCCTTGTGTGTACCACCATGTGCACACACACACACACACACACACACACACACACACACTGGACAGTTGTGAGGTGGTGGTGGAGAAGAGGACACGCATCAAACTCACAGCCATTCTGGACAGTGAACAGCATCCCCTCCATACTAGTTAAACAGCGGAGCTCCTTTAATAGAAGACTCATTCAGCTCCGCTGTAGAACAGGAGGTCATTTGTACCCACTGCGATAACACTGTACAACAGCTCATCACTATTAGCACTGAGCCGGACGGCTCACTGGACGGCAGGTGAACTACAACCATCCGTTATCCATATCCATATGTACATGCACTGTCTCTTTACTTCAGTGTTCACACTGCACTGCCTCTTTAATTCCACTCGAACCTGATGCAGCATGTACACTGTTTACCCCCTCCTACTGCACTACCACGTCACACTTCATTATGCATACATGTGTGTGTGTGTGTGTTTATTCTTTCTTTCACTTATAATGTCATACCACTTGCTCATTTATAATGTTAAATCACTTTTAGTATACTTCTCACTCTCTGTGCTGCTGTAATAGGTGAATTTCCCTCTGGGATGGATAATGTGATCTATCTATCTGTATATCAGTCTGCACACATTGGGTACATGTACACTGTATACACTGTCTACATCGTTGGCCATGTATCTGTCATTCCCCCTATTGGCCTTGTGTGTCGATGTAGACACGTGCCACCATGCACGCACACACAGACACACACACGCACACACTAGGTACATCTACGTTGTATTTGTCGTTGGCCATTTATGTGTCATTCCCCCTCTATCAGGTTTTTATACGCGGTATATTTACTGCCCATTTTATCACGCACACCTACCTTGTTACGTTTAGAGACTACATTTCTTCTTCTTTCTACACACAGAGTGTGTTAATTGTTAACTCAACAATAAAACACTCTATTTCTTTTGACAGAAAATAGCAAGGGATTGTGTATTACAGTTGTGTCACATTTCAAACGTATTGATTATGATTTGGATTGTTGTCTGGTTGCAAGATATTCTCACATTTTGTTTTTTCAAGTGTGGTGAAATGATTCATTAGCCAGCACATCGGGCAAGCGAAAGCTACAGTGTGCTGTCCAATCGCATGCTTTGGTTGGCTGTAAACATCACTGACTAGCTAAAAGGTGGTAGCTTACGTAATGTGATAAACTATAGCTCCATACAGACACAAACGAGTATATAAAGTCCCACAGAGAAGATAATCCAGCCGTAGTCAGTGCAATTTTCGTACAGAAGTGCCTGAGTTAGTACATCCTGTTTGCGTTGTTGATGAAAGCTATAAATCGAGATGTTTAACCTTCAGGTGACTGCGTGTAGTAGCAGGAGAGTTCTGACAACACCTTTACGCTGCTCTTTATTTAGCTTTAGTTTTCTTGTCAGTATTAACACATACCTGTGTGCTCCTGATCCTGAAAAGGTCATATTTCATTCCGTTCAAGCAAATTAATTTGACTAGTAAAACCTGATGTGTGGTGCAGCAGGTGGAGGGATTCAGGACGAGTCGAGTGCGGTGTAGTTAGAGCTTTGAGGTGTGTCACATCACAGAGAAGTGCGTTTTGTTTTGTTTACCAAATGAAAAGTTTTGTTTTGTGAAGGTCAATAATGAGGGTTTTTGTACTTTCTTTGGTTGTTGATGAGAGAAGAAAAAAACCTGATAACCATCTAGCTCGCTGATTATTATTGATAATAATAATAATAAATATAGAGCAGACAGACATGTAAAATCCTTTCCCAACTTGGGTTGTGATTTGATTAGTCCACCACCACCAAGGAGAGTTACACGTTCATTTTGTTCCATTAAAAACAGGAGGGGGGGGGTAAACTTTTGCTTTCAACTGGACAAGGAATTGCAGGTCATGCATTTTGAATCACATTCTCTCATCATGGCTGGAGAGGCTCTCAGTATCAGCTAGAGGCTGGCTTTAAGATGTAGGTTTCCATGTGCAAAATGGATGATCAGTCAAGTATTATCTATGATACACAACTATTACACATTTAGTTTTGTCCATATTTCCCATTTTGTGTGCATTCTTTGTTTGGGAAGTAGCGCATGGGGACTTCCCTCTACCAGTTTATACTGGTCTTGGAGATTTTTCTCTCAGGCCCTTTTACCTGTGATGTAAATCTGTTTGTCAGTAGAATTCATGTCTAGAACGTCACGTCAAATGCTAGAAGGCAAAAATGTTTTTAATGTTCGTACAGGGTGGTCTTGGTGGCCACGTTGAAAAAAGACCAGGTCTGTTTTTCCCCCATTTTAACTCTCCAGTTTCGCTGTCTGTGCCCACAGTAGCCTCAGACTCCTGTTCTTGGCTGACAGGAGTGGAACCTGACGTGGTCTTCTGCTGCTGTAGCACCGGTTCAGTGTGTTATGCGTTCTGAGATGCTTTTCTGCTCACCACGGTTGTACAGAGTAGTTATTTAAGTTACTGTCGACTTGTTCTCGTCAGCTCAAACCATTCTCCTCAGAACTCTCTCATTAACATCTCCACCAGACTCAACTGTCACTCACTGGACATTTTTCGTTTATCGCATCATTCTGTATCACAGCATAAACTCTAGAGACTGATATGTGTGAAAATCCCAAGTCAGCTGTTTCTGAAATATTCAGACTAGCCCGTCTGGCATCAACAACATCTAGCAATACCAAATGTAGTCTCGTGTGTTTAGCTCGGAGGTAAACGCACGGCCTGTTAGCAGGAGACGCAGCCACGTGTTGCAGGCCTGTAATTGTAGGTCAGCTATGCAGGAAGTTTAGCAGTCGAGTCCAAACGTGTTTAGCGTGTGTCTGAAGCATCTTTAGATACGATATTAAAAAGGATGCAGTTTACAGTCTCTGGAGTGTTATGGTTGTTTTCTTGAAGCCTGAGACATCATTTCTGTAGATACAGTTGAATTGTGTTAATACTAGTGTGGTAGAGTGTATTGGGAGTTATGTTATTGCCATATTGGCCTTGTGTGTGGATGTAGACACGTGCCACCATGCACGCACACACACACACACACGCACACACTAGGTACGTCTACGTTGGATTTGTCATTGCCCATTTATGTGTCATTCCCCCTCTATCAGGTTTTTATACGCGGTATATTTACTGCCCATTTTATCACACACTCCTACCTTGTTACGTTTAGAGACTACATTTCTTCTTCTTTCTACACACAGAGTGTGTTAATTGTTAACTCAACCATAAAACACTATTTCTTTTGACAGAAAATAGCAAGGGATTGTGTATTACAGTTGTGTCAGATTTCAAACGTATTGATTATGAATTGGATTGTTGTCTGGTTTCAAGATATTCTCACATTTTGTTTTTGCTAGTGTGGTGAAATGATTCATTAGTCAGCACATCGGGCAAGCGAAAGCTACAGTGTGCTGCCCAATCGCATGCTTTGGTTGGCCGTAAACCTCACTGACTAGCTAAAAAGTGGTAGCTTACGTAATGTGATAAACTATAGCTCCATACAGACACAAACGAGTATATAAAGTCCCACAGGGAAGATCATTCAGCCGTAGTCAGTGTAAGTTTCGTACAGAAGTGCCTGAGTTAGTACATCCTGTTTGCGTTGTTGATGAAAGCTATAAATCGAGATGTTTAGCGTTCAGGTGACTGCGTGGAGTAGCAGGAGAGTTCTGACAGCACCTTTACGCTGCTCTTCATTTAGCTTGTTTTCTTGTCAGTATTAACACATACCTGTGTGCTCCTGATCCTGAAAAGGTCATATTTCATTCCGTTCAAGCAAATTAATTTGACTAGTAAAACCTGATGTGTGGTGCAGCAGGTGGAGGGATTCAGGACGAGTCGAGTGCGGTGTAGTTAGAGCTTTGAGGTGTGTCACATCACAGAGAAGTGCGTTTTGTTTTGTTTACCAAATGAAAAGTTTTGTTTTGTGAAGGTCAATAATGAGGGTTTTTGTGCTTTCTTTGGTTGTTGATGAGAAAAGAAAAAAAGCTGATAACCATTTAGGTTGCTGAGCCGACTTGGAAGTATGAATAATAATAATAATAATAATAATAAATATAGAGCAGACAGACATGTAAAATCCTTTCCCAATTTGGGTTGTGATTTGATTAGTTCACCACCACCAAGGAGAGCTACACGTTCATTTTGTTCCATTAAAAACAATGTAACAAAACTTATGTTACAATTTTTTTTTGTTTTTTAAGATTGTCATCACATGCATCAAACAGGTGGGAGACAGCAAAATTCACAAACTATTTTTTTTATTATTTTTTTAAACACACTTTCACTTTGTCGATATCAGAACAGTGTAAAAAATGTAATGGAAACTTTGTTTAAGATACACAACTATTACACGTTTAATTTTGTCCGTATTTCCTCTAGTTATTGATGTCAGTGTTTCCACTCTGGTACTTTGTCAGTAATTCAGTGTATTTGATCTATACATTCCCCTCACTTAATGTTCACACAAGCTCTAAACTAACTTTCTCACTAAAACAGCCATGAGCTGTGAAGGACAGTTAGCATGACCTCAGGGTCAAAGGTTAAATCGCAGGACTCCCACCTGCTAAATTTAGCACCTGATTCTTTTCACCCAGTCAGTGAAATGGTATTTATCCTTGGTGCCGGATTCCACAGCTGTGCATGCAGTCATGAGGCGATGAACCATGTTCTATGCAAATTGACAGTAATCTTGTATGGTTTCTTGTGCATGTTTGTTTGGGAAGTAGCGCATGGGGACTTCCCTCTACCTGTTTATACTGGTCTTGGAGATTTTTCTCTCTGGCCCTTTTACCTGTGATGTAAAGTCGTTAGTCAGTAGAATTCATGTCTAGAACGTCACGTCAAATGCTAGAAAGCAAAAATGTTTTTAATGTTCGTACAGGGTGGTCTTGGTGGCCACATTGAAAAAAGCCCAGGTCTGTTTTTCCCCATTTTAACTCTCCAGTTTCGCTGTCTGTGCCCACAGTAGCCTCAGACTCCTGTTCTTGGCTGACAGGAGTGGAACCTGACGTGGTCTTCTGCTGCTGTAGCACCGGTTCAGTGTGTTATGCGTTCTGAGATGCTTTTCTGCTCACCACGGTTGTACAGAGTAGTTATTTAAGTTACTGTCGACTTCTTCTCATCAGCTCAAACCATTCTCCTCAAACATCTCCACCAAACTCAACTGCCACTCACTGGACATTTTTCGTTTATCGCATCATTCTGTATAAACTCTAGAGACTTTTATGTGTGAAAATCCCAAGTCAGCTGTTTCTGAAATATTCAAATTAGCCCGTCTGGTTTCAACAACCATGCCACGGTCAAAGTCAAAGTCAAAGCTAAAGCCGAGATCACGTCTTCCCCCATTCTGATGTTTGATGTGAACATTAACTGAAGCTCTTGACCCTGGATCTGCATGGTTTTGTGTTGTCCTGCTGCCGCTGCCACTGGTTGCCACTGCCGGCTGGTTGGATTACATAAATGTGCAGGCGTACTGGTGTTCCTAATAAAAGGGATGATGAGTGTGTTTGCCAGCTGACTTTTCCCAAACAAGGCATTTTCTTGTTAACTGTTTCTTGTTAGAAGGAATTCCATGACCTTTCTCCAACACTTTCTCAAACAGTACATGTGTACACATAACCAAAACTCATTGAAAATCATTAGCCTTATTTTTACTTTATCTCTATTGACTCTCCGAAAGTCCGCACCATTTTCTGAAGTCATGCGCATTTATCGCCTTTATAAGCAACCTGAAAATAGCTTTCTCGCTGATATACACACATCATGGTCGATGAGGATTACTCTCTGTGATCTCCTATAACCCCGCTATTTATTATTAATATGTTACCAAAATTTCCTGGTTAAAATAGCAGTGAGATTTTCAAGCGTGATATCCCGACACATGCTGAAAAAGATAAACACCCTCTGGCCAAGCAAATAGACATCCTTTAGTCTCTGTGGTGCGTAGGTGCATAATTCGTTTAACTCTGCGTGTAGCTAAAGGCCAGTCATGACATTCTCCTCCTGCTTTGTTTACATGAGAAAACAGTCATTCATTCAGTATAATCTCCTCAGCGTAGCTAGCCGCTCTGTCTTAGTGTCCGTCACGCGGCTGAGGCGGAGCCTCGTTTCACAATGGGCCAATACTGAATCAGAAATGTGGAAAATGCCGGAAAATCTCGCAGATCGAGTTAGCAGAGTTAGTAGGCTGTGTTCAGTCCTGACCTCTGTCGAATACTGCTGAGATAAATGAATGCTAGAGCTCTTGACAGGAAATCAGATTTTAGTTATTAACCAGGAAGGTCTGAGTCGTCAGTCTTTTTTTTTCCTCCATATGAGGACTTGTCCTCATTCTGAGAGGGTGTTATTGTTGTTGGTAGGAAATGGAAAGATATTTTATAATGAATGGTTTTGTAATGAATGGGGGTTGATCTCTTGGTCTTCCCCCAAGAGGCTCATTTAAAGCATAGATTCACAGACTTACGCATTCATGGCAGTAGATAAAGGAATTTAACTTAAAACACCCATATTTAAGGATTTATAAAGTAAGAAATAAAACCTGATGGGGTGTGCCGTGATAAGAAAATAATCAGCGATGGGGTGTTTTTGCTATAACAGCAAGTGTTTAGTTCCTCTTGTGTCACGACAACGTTTTATTTATTAAAGAATGACACGCAGTACTTTTTTTCTGTTTATAGATGATTGTTTTATGGAATTATCACTTGCATTGTAGCAGCTGTAGCGTAAATGTGTTTTCTCTATTAGGTTAATAAGAGAAAGAAAGTATAAAACATACTAACTGTTATAAAGTACTGACACTGAAGCTTCCTTCTGTTAATATTAAATAAACACTTCCTTCCTGAACACGTCACCATATCAACGATTACACGTTTTTCTTTGTTAAATTACACCTTTTTAACACCGTTATTATTAGCCTTAGATTATGTTGAACTTCTTCCATGCAAGTCCTTGTGGATTGTTTCTATAGCTGTTGCTATAGAAACAATAATGTATTAGATGACGTGCATTAATATAAAACTGCTGTCTACGTTACAGTCGGAACCGCTGTCCAAGACGAACAGTTAGTTCACACCTTCTGGCCAGTCAGGTTAATAACCATATCCATATCTGCATCATGCTTCCTGGTTAATGTTAGCAGTGGTGTTTTTGTTGCTCTGTGATGCCATTGTCTTATTAGCTGGATGTAGCTAAGGGTGCGTAGATTGATCACACATCAGAACAGCAAACGGAACAAAAATAATAATAATTTTTTTTTTTTTTTTAAAAAGGAAAATTGCGTCACTAGTACATGCATGTTTGTCGCCAATTATAGAAATATTTATATACACTTATTAAGTATTTGTATGGAAGGAAAGCATGTTCACAAATATCTATCTGTGTTTGAACATTTAATTAACCTGGATTTTCCAGGCCCATGTTCAGAGATATTTTAAGAATAACATTTGTAGCGTGTGTTTTTTTTAGAGACAGTGGCGCTGGGGAAGAGACAGGAGTCAGAGCTGAAGATGTTGAGGTTCTCTTTGGGAGTGATGAGGTTGGACAGGATTAGGAACGAGTACATCAGAGGGACA
>CM074966.1:6576209-6586958 GCA_037577455.1 Pangasius macronema | reverse complement strand
ACTTTATATACAATTTAAAATGATTTACAGACTTCATAATATGATCCTAGCAAATAACTGTGTGAATGTCTGTGTAAGGTCCTTAGCTAAACATGCTATCTGTAGTACGCTATCCCATATAATATGTAGTGTGACAATATGTACGATTATAGCACAGATTAAAAACTTTATTATTTAACAAAAAAACCCACAATGTAGTGAAATCACCTTCGCGTATATAACAGTCAGTACATTTTCCGACATGGGAACCAATACCAAGAGGGTGATCCAAAGAGGTCAGGCATAGGTCAAAGGCACAAAAGACATAAAAACATACAAATGAGAGCACAGGATAAGGAGGCAAGATCATACACAGAGTATCTAGGCAGAATATCACAGCTTAGAAGTTTCACAAATTCATACAATCAGCATTGTGTTATGTTTGGTGTATGTGACCATGTGCTATATAGAGAGCAAACAGGAAATGAGGGTATTATTAGAGAGTCCTAATATACACTCCAGTGGCATGGACGTGAAAGGTCATGGGCTGACATAACAGTTCCTTACTTAACACGTAACACAATATAATATTGTGAAAAATTACTCAAAATGGGGGGGGTGGAGGGGTGGGTGGGTGGTGGTGGTGGGGGGGTGGGGGGTCTGGATTACCAGCAGCTCAAGAGTGATGCTCATCTGGTCCAGAGCGTAGGGGTGTCTGGATCACTGGCAGCTTAGGAGTGATGCTCATCTGGTCCAGAGCGTAGGGGGGTCTGGATCACCAGCAGCTCAGGAGTGTAGCTCGGCAGAAAGAGAATTAAAGCGGTTAGGCACACTCACAGTCACTGTGTGGAGATAAAACTTAATGAGGAGTGCAGGGGACTCCGGCAGGACTAGCCATAACAGCATAACTAAAAGGAGAACCAGGGGGAAACACAGACGTGAGAGATCCCTGATATGCAAGGCATACAGTCACTCTGCCGTCACAAACCTGAGTGACTAACGAGAGTGAGGAAGACAGCATCCAAACACACCAGATCACCATAACACTCAACATCCATGAGTCCCCCAGATCTACTCCTCTGTCTAAAACACTAGTCCCTAAATGCTAGGTTAAATAAATAAGTCTTTAACCTCGACATTATAACAAGACCAATACAATAAAAGACACTTACACAACATCTCTAAAAGGTAAGACAATAAAATACCATACAATACAATTGACTCAACAGTTCACTTTAGCATACACATATATACATTCCCACATGTACATATATCTGCATACATATTAATATTCATGTCTCAGCATTTAAAATTCTAACTGCAGTTGGCACAAATGACATGTGATACACATTTTTACTTGCCCGAGGTTGTCTAAAACGTCACCCTGATGGCAACAACTGAAACTGACAGTGCAAAGGGTGCAGTGACTCCTCTATAATAACTAAAGCTGCAGCACACAGTACAGATTAGGGATCTGTGTCACAAATATTTCTCCAAAGTGAGTCAAACATTTAATGAAATATATCATATATCTCTGGTCATTAACAACCAAACACTTAAATTTGTCTACTTCAATTTCTTCTTAACAAGAATAATATAGAACTGTCGAGAGATTTAATTTCCAATACCCATTCATTAATTCTTTGGGTCCCTGGAGGACTATTGGTTAGGCCTTGGTGCTCTCACTGCCGCAGCCCAGGTTCAAGTCCTGGCCAAGGGGTGCACTCCCAATTCCCAATTCCCAGCCACAAAACAGTGCACTCCCAGTGCCAGTCCCAAGCCCGGATAAAACTGGGGAGGGTTGCGTCAGGAAGGGTATCTGGCGTAAAAACTGTGCCAAATCAAATATGCGATATACCAATGATCCACTGTGGTGACCCCTAACGGGAGTAGCCAAAAGAACAACAACAACAATCCATTCATTAATTCTTCAGTATAGGAAGAAGGAGACCAAGCATCAGACTCCTGTTCTCAGCTGACAGGAGTGGACTCCGATGTGGTCTTCTGCTGTTGTAGCCCATCTGCCTCAGTGTTTAATGTATTGTGCATTCTGAGATGCTTTTCTGCACACCACGGTTGTACAGCGTGCGTTACCATAGGCTTCCTGTCAGCTTGAACCAGTCTGGCAATTCTCCTCTGACATTTCTCATTAGCAAGGTCTTTCTGGTCGCAGAACTGGATGTTTTCTGTTTTTCGCACCATTCTGTGTAAACTCTAGAGAGAGATACTGTTGCGTGTGAAAATACCAGCAGTTTCTGAAATACTCAAACCAAACTGTCTAGCACTAACAACCATGCCAAGTTCAGTCAGTGAGTTCACTTTTTTTTACATTTGACGTGATCATTAACTGAAGCTCTTGACCTGTATCAGCATGATTTTATGCATTGTACTGCTGCCACATGATTGGCTGATAGAACAATTGCATGAATGGGCAGGAGTACATGTCTCCCTATGGCTGTGCAGAGACAACAGTACAGCAGCTTACTGGAGGTATTCACGGACCGCTGTGTAGCACAATAAATCAGAGCAGTACAATAAATAAGTCGTACTAGCAGCATTGTTAACTGCTCAGTGGTTTAACTGCTTCTCCTTATTCACACAGCATCATTTGGCTAATCGGCTCTTTTGCTGGAGGAAGCCGCAGAAGAGTGTAGCTCCAGGCCTGGGTGTACGTGGTTTATATTTGATATATCACACCTTAGCTATTACACAGACATGTTATCTTAATAAAATAAAACCAATCATTACTGTAATCACAAGCACTGATGAGGTAGGTTATCTTTATCATTACCACCCCCACTCCCCTACACACACACTCACACAGACACACACACACACAGAGTGGTATGAGGAATGCCCTGTCGTGGTGTGTGTCACTGTAATTGATGCAGATATGAAAATAGCCCACAGTAAAAGTAATGGCACTGCAGGTCCTTCATTGGCCTTTGTAACAATGATGAATAAATATCATCAGGCGATATAACTCTTCCAGTGAACAGAATACACACTTTTGGAACTATAGCAGTGTGCATATGTGGTTTTGTATATTATTATACTGTATATAGATTATGTAAAACACACCATATCAATCTATCTATCTATCTATCTATCTATCTATCTATCTATCTATCTATCTATTGAGTGTAAGAAAGGTGCATTATAAATAAATTTTTTTATTATTATTATTATATCAAGGAATACAAGATCTGAAGTTTTAAATCAGATCTAAATCAGAGAAAGAGGAAAAGGGGGAGGAGGTAAGACGATAATTGTGCGAAGAGAAAGGAAGAGTACAGAAATGGCATGATGAATAGATCAACAACTGGGAAAATAAAAATGAAAATACAAGCTCTCTGTGCTTTTGTCCAGTCTGACCCTCTCTGCTGACCTCCGGTATCCCATCATCCCCTGCATAGTGTGGGACAGATGTGTGCTGTGCTATAGAGTGCTGTGATTTCCCATGTGTTCTCCCCTCACTGGACCTCTAATTCTCTCTTTCCTCTCCTTCCATCTCTCAGGCTCATAGATTCCTGAATGAGGCTCAGAAGGTAATTGAATATGTTACGCCTCTGTTTGGATGATAACAGATAAAGACAGATGGATCAGACACCTGCTGTTTGTTGTCATTTATGAGAATGCTTATGAAAATTTTATCGTTGTAGTAGGTCATATTGATACATAAGTGTTAGGACGTGTAAGAAAGGATGCAGGCTTGCACAGAGGGTAGCATTGCTGCCTCACAGCTCATGGGTCCCTGAGCTCGGGTTGTGGAGGAATGCATGTTCTACATGCTTGTTTGTGGGTTTCCTCTGGGTTCTCCAGTTTCCTCCCACTATCCAAAAACATGCTGAGAAGTGGATTGGCTGCTCTACTGGATTGGCCACTGTGTGCTGGTGTAGACTGGTGTCCCATCCAGACTGTGTTCCAGATCCACCACAAGGCTGACAAAGTTGTTGCTGAAGATGACTGAATGAGTGTGTAAGAATCAATAGCTGTGCTGGATCATTTTAAAAATGAATCTTATTGAGGACAAATTCGGTGTGTTTGGGGGCCTAATGTCAATAAATTAATCTTGCTACACATATTATAGTCTACATTTATGAACACACACACACACACACACACACACACACACACACACACACACACACACACACACACACAGATGGGAAGTTGCCCCAAGCAGTGATTATCTGTGCAGGCAGCAAAGGGACCTCTCACATGCTTTCTAACCCCTGCCTGCCAATAATTAGCCTGAGTTAATTACAGCCTTACTGCAGGTTAAACTAGTGAAAAAATCACCCAAGAGATATGGTTATATCACACACACACACACACACACAGACACACACACACACACACACACACACGTACATACCTTCTGAGACTGGTTTTATGAGCTCAGTGTCTATGCTCAGAGCAGAGTTTGACAAGGGTCATTATAAGAGTGATGATAGTTCAGACACACACACACACACACACACACACACACACACACACACACACACACACACACAATGATATGCCTGCACCTACATCTGCCCCTAACTTTAATTTTAGATCTAACTGATAGCCATAATTATTTTTTCAATAAAATAAAAACAGCTTTCCTCATAAGCACCAGTTAATGCCCCACAAGTTCAAAATAATCTTGTACTACTATCATCATGGGGACATTCAGCCCTCATAAAGACACACACACACACACACACACACACACACACACACACACACACACACACACACACACACATGCACAGAAATGGCTTCTGAGGGCAGCAATGCAAGGACATACTGGAAGAACCAATTAAGAAATGGCTTAAGGTCCTAACATTCTTAGGGGATGTGTTTCTCTCACTCAAGCTACCCCTTTCTCGCTTTCTTCACGTTCTTTCCCCTTTCCAATATTCAAGCATAGGATGTTATCATCTTCCTTCTACAAACACACACACACATAAACTGTAACACACCCCTGTAATAAGCTCACACAGTTTCAACTGCCCACTGCTGTTTTTCAAATCCCTGTTAACTGCAGGAACTTAACAATTAGCCAATTAGCAGTTACAGTCTATCACTCAACACTCTCAACACTCATCAGGCTGTATGGGACCACCCCTTCTCCTCCAGCACCATACTAATTATCTATCATTAACATGAACCTCTGGAATACAGTTAGACATATACACCAGACAGATATAGACATTTTTACAAATAACATTTAATGTTTGATGTATATTTTTAAGGATAGGTCTGGCATACAAATTAATAACAAGATTACAGGATTACATTGCTGGGCAAAAAATGTGCCAAAATGGCAAATATTAATCTTTTAACAGTCTTAACAACAAATCATTGGTGAGAAAATTAGTAAGAATTAAACAAACGCACTCCTGAGCCACAATTTGCTCATTTACATTTGCTGCAGTGAAGTGTTTGGGGGAAATCTAGGAACAGGGAAATTCACTTATATAGTCTTGTTGTATGCAAAGGTTAAATCATGACAATGATTAGAATGTTTGATGCAGAATTCAAACTAACGCATGTCTGTTTTTTCTTAAGATTAATCATTATTTGGTTATCTGCCACACCTGATGCAGCCCATCAAGAGCCACAAGGCTTAAACATTTCAAGAAATCAAAGGGGAAAGCTATCCCATACTAAGCTCCTTTATCTATTTGTTTAATTCTTGCTAATTTCCTGACTAAAGATTTGTTGAGACAATTAAACGCTTAATATTTTGCCATGTTAGGCTTGGCCCATGTTTTTTTGCCCAGGAGTGCAGACTTCTTGGTGGTGGAAGCATCTCCATCATTACCATTGGCGTCGAGTTCGACTTGTTTATTTTCAATTTATCGTCCATGTTGTCTTCTGTTTATTATTAATATAGTGAAACATGGAGCTCTGCTTTGTTTCTTCCTCAGAAACTGTTCTTTTTCACCTTGGTTTTTCTGAAATTTCTGGCTGGTTAATGTGACAATGTAGTGTACTCTAGTGTATACGTTCATGTTGTGTGCCAGTGATGCCTTGCAGTGCTCAGAGATACACAGTCTCAGGAGGATAAACCAGCCCTAAGATGCCACTCTTATGCAAGTGTCACTGCTGTTCTGAAAATGGTCCAGCGCTCCAAGTAATATTCCCTGTTATCTCATTGAAGGAGTTTGACATATTGTGCACAGAACCAAGATGGGCTACAGTCAGAAATGGTGCTTAGCTTCATACAGATTTGAACACCAGGTATCAGTTTTCAAACTTACGAGCACTTGTATGCTTGAACAGATATTTGATTACTAGTAAAAAAAAATAAATCAGTGCTCCACATTATCTTTATAAGAGCTGCCTCTATGCAGTCCGCTTCACAGTTTTACCCTGTAGCTTCTTAATTAAATCCCTGGCATGAACATTCCTCTCCACTCTCACCAACACACAAACACACAAGTACGCGTTGTCTTACTAAGTCTGTTGTATATTTACGCTTTTGCTGTGTTTTGAATGAATGCGTGGCCCTTGTGCCCTCTCTCTTGGCTGTCTCTGTAATTCCCGCACTTCCATTAACCGCCGTATTGATAACAGTCATTAGCATATTTATGGTGATAGCAAGGCTGTTATTGTTTGTGCCGGTTATTAATCTTCCTTCCGAGCAACTGATCTGACAGCTCAATCTATTCTGCCATCGCACCGTGCACTCACACACTCGCGCCACACTGTGCTTTTGTCTAGAGGTAAATAGGTGGAGTGTGTGCATGGAGGGGACGAGGGAAGAGGGAGGAAAGGAGTGTGATTGACGCGACCCCTACTCAGGTGAGAAGCTTCCTTCCAGCTGGGCCGTGGGCATTACTGACACCCTGCCAGCCGCTGCCAGTCTTGCGTGATTGTTCTAACTGATTACGCTCCCCTGAGGTGGACTCACAAACACACACGCTATTTATTTGACATAAATGTATCACACACAAATGCATATTTGAGCCAGATGTTTGCTTCTGGCTGAGCCTACCATCTAGTGCACAGCATGATAGTAGTAGGACACGTGCAGGTTGGTTGGTTTGTGTGTGTGAGGTGGCTGGGTGGTAGTGGATGGATATTTGGGGTTGCTGTAATGTGTTTGTGCGAGGGTGTATATCTGACTAATCGGGGCTCTCTGGAGAGCAGTGAATACGGAGTGTCACTCTCGCCGGCTGATTGACAGCTTGTTGATTAGGGGTCGGCTGAGGGCTGGAAACGAGCCAGTATCACCAGGGGCAATCAGCAGCTCCCACGGCTCATACTCTCCTTCTCGCTCTCTCACAGACACAGACACATACACACACACATACCAAGAACTCTAGAGGCAACAAGAGCTGATCATCTGAGACCAAAATGTGCTTGAATGGAAGAAAAAAGAAAGAGAAAACCCTCAGTGTGGATGAACCGGGTGTAGGATCAGCTCTGGGCCAAGTGCAAATTATTGTACCTAGTTTACTTTGAAAACACACACACACACACACACACACACACACACACACACACACACACACACACACACACACACACACACACACATTTGTACAGCAATACTCAAACTCCCAGTACAAAATTATTAGCTGCCTTAGTGTACACTTTCGAGAGCAGTCTTAATCCCTTCGCACAAAACGCTCGTATGAACAAGGTGTATTTGTTAATACGCACTAAACCTCTTTGGCTGCAAAGGAGGATTTTCTGATTTGATCATTTATCATCTTCAGTGATAAATATCTGCCTTTATTGAGCCTATCATTCCGCCCATAATGTTGCACAGTGATATATTAGTGATTGCTTTAATAAAGCGCCGCAGCGAGATTGTTTTATGCTACAAATGTAAATCAAAACCCACGCCACACAGTACATCAATTACCCAGGCTAGAAAAATGCTAATAGCGCCGAATATTTTATGGAAGCAGTAAAATTTGAAATCGTATACCATGTAAGAAAACACTAAAAGGCAGGCCATGAATACAAATAGTTTGAGGCTTGTCTTTTACATGCAGCAGGGATGAGCTATCACTCTGCATGTATGTCTGGAAGTGTGTGTGTGTGTGTGTGAGAGAGAGCGAGAGAGAATATGTTAACTAGTTTAATCCAGCCTGGCAAGACTTCGTTGAGGAATGAGTGCATGTGTGCTGCCATATACTGGCAGGTGAACAATTAAAGGAAAAAAACAACATAAGGTGACTTATTAAGCTGCTGGGCCATCATACTGTTTTTGCTGACAATCTGATCACATCTTGCAATATCATTCTCAATATCCTGAAGAACCTTTGAGATTCAGTGTTTCCCTACACATCACACTAGCAGTACAAATATCTCAGTCAATAAATGTGTGCATTCCACCATAATTTCCAACCCTGTTCCTACAGAAACACTAGTGTGACTGTAGCTCCTGCCATCCATTCCCCAATAATGAGCTCATGTAGATCATCTCCTCAAACTATACAACTAATTGTTTGGTAGTGAACAGAACATGAAGGTTACATATAAAAGCAAGCTGTAATCACAGTGGCCAGTCACCTTTAAACCTTGAAAAACTTAGACTATTCAGTAATCTTTCCTAGAATTCACACTGCATGCAACATGTAAGTAACCAACCAAGAGGCCAAGGGTAACTCTCAAAATGAGGCTACCACCACCATGCTTCATTGTGGGAATAGTGTTCTCAGGATGATAAGCAGTGTTGGATTTCCACCAAAATTAGTGCTTTGTGCCAAGGACAAAAAATTCAAATTTTGTCCAGAGAACCTTTTTCCACATTTGTTCACACAATTGTATAGAATGTCTTTGTATGCTGTAGCATTACAATTTCTCTTCACTGGAACTAAGAGGCCCAAACCTGTTCTAGCATGACAATATCCCTGTGCACGAAGCGAGATCCATGAAGACATGGTTTGCCAAGGTCGGAGTGGAAGAACTTGAGTGGCCTACACAGAGCCCTAACCTCAACCTCACTGAACGCCTTTGGGATGAACTGAAATGCCAACGGCACTCCAGACCTCCTCACCCAACATCAGTGCCTGACCTCACTAATGCTCTTGTGGCTGAATGAACACAAATCCCCACAGCCACGCTCCAAAATGTAGTGGAAATGTAGTGTAGTACTGTACATATGGGTGTGATGGTCATGAGCCCACAAACTTTTGGCCATATAGTATATGTTGTAACACTACAAAATGTGGAAAAGCTCAATCTGGTGAATACTAGCAAGGGTAAGGATACTCTGTACTGTATATAGAGTTATAGCTGTTAAATTGTGATTGGTCTGAAGGTGTTGATTAATTGTATATCATTCAAATCACAGGTTTATACTAATGAGCTTGTCCTAATACATTACTTACAGCTAACTCACAGGAACTTGTATAGCAGACACATAAGTCCACATAAACAAATAAAAAAAAATGTGTGTAATTGTTGCAGTGGTGTTGTTTATTTAGCATTTTTGGAAGGAGTCTCCAGTGTCAACTTCGTAACACTCAGAGGTAAATCTGTAAGTTTTTCAACACAGGAAATTCTGTGGCTTGGAACGCACCAGTACCAAACTTTCATGAATTATTTTTCTCTATCACCCCATTAAGACTGCCATAGCTATCAGAAATGTTTCAGACACACACCCTTTGGCTTTCAGTTTTAATCAGTATAATAGGAAACTAAGTTCTATACATAAAGCACCAGTCGCATTTAAGGGTAAGATATAGTTGCTGAGCTGGACAAAGCTTTTTGGAGCAAGATATCTTGACTGGTGGTGACTGAGGCAATAACTTTCATGCAGGTTTCATTTCATTGTAGTACTGTGCTGACAATCACCTGCTCCAACCTGTGCCACACAAAAACAATGATCCTGGGTTGTTCTGCACATCAATCAAATGGCCTTATCTTGTCAATGTAGACAGTTCATGGCCAAACTGGGTAAAAGATCCCAGTATACCGTCTGCTGAGACTTGTGTTTGTAGCACTCCTGAGTACTAGCATTTATTCTTACACTTGCTTTTCACATTTTTCACATTCAAAACAAAGTTTGCAATCCAAAGAGCTGATAATTGTATGAGAAAGAGATTACAGCAACGCTCTGTAACCTCTGCATTCTCTAAAGGTTATCATGTAACACTTCCCTGTGATTTACACCCTTGATATCCTCATAAACACTCTCTAATAATGCAAGATTAAGACCCAATCAACGCCCAGATAAGCTCAAGACCTTAATAAGTCTTGTGTTAATGAGACACAAGAAATTGTGCTCTGAAACTGCCAACAAGACAGATGCGCAGGCCTGAGCGACAATATACAGTATCCAACGCTAATAAGAAATTAAAGATGGTGCTGTAATACAATCTACATGAAAAATACTCATTTGTGCCTGAAGCTTTTTATCTTTAACAAAAACTCATTTTGGTGCTTGGGGTGTTCCCTCAAATGTATTCACAGCCTCCCAGGTATATCGTGTCTTTTTTCTTACTTGTGAGCACCAAATGCTGTAAATATAAATGGTCTGTAGATTTTTGAGAAAATAATATGCCTTGTTTCTAATTTGTCTCTGATGACAAATTGGATGATCTTAAAGATCAGGACCAGGAGATGGGGAGGCAGAGGATGCAGAGCAGAGCAACAGTAGCATAACAATAACTGAGAGGAGAGAGAGAAGAAAGGACCTGATGATGGACCTCATCAGAGAACTCAACTCTTCTCTCCTCAGATGCTGGTGATATGTCTCAGTGTTTAGGCTGAACACATACTTGTTTAGTCAAGCCTTTTGGGAATAGTTTTTTTTTT
>CM074966.1:6561388-6576109 GCA_037577455.1 Pangasius macronema | reverse complement strand
ACCAGACTTCATGTGAAAAGTGTGATGAATTTACTGGTTGCACTATTTGTCCATGTAGTACACAGTTACAGAAGAGAGTTTCTTCCTCATATCGTCTAAGGGAATTTTTCCTTGCCACCGTCGCCTCTGGCTTGCTCATTACAGATAAACATTTCAGATAAACATTTCACATATTTACAATTTATTTTGGTTTAATTTAAATTGAATGTATTTATTTCTGTAAAGCTGCTTTGTGACAGTGTCCATTGTTAAAAGCGCCATACAAATAAATTTGAATTGAATTGAATGTCCCTGCCTCTCAGTCTGCAGTTCCATAATGTTTTTTCTCCACAACCTGTACTGTACTGCTGTTATATCTGCATACGAGTAGATGTGCAACTTTTTTGCACATCTACTTGTAGTCCAATTTTTGCACTGATTCGATATTAATTGCACATCTCATTCATGCACATTTTTATCTTCTTGCACTTTGTTTAGTGTAATGGCAATGGTTTATTGTTGAGCTCTACCGAACCAAATTACCACCAATACTGTTGTGTGGCAGTAAAGAGTACTGTACTTTAAAGAGTCTTGTAAAGCTTCTCATTCCCTACTAATTGACTCGTAAAATAATACAGCTGAGGTCAAACCTTTACGTATGCTATTAAGGAACATGTATAGCATAGGATTTCAGTGATTTCTGCAACTGTTCTTTTTCTGTGATTGGAACACGTTAGGAACACATACATCTTTTTTGACAAAAAAAAATAAAAAAATTGGACAAAATCTGCTGGGTCACACTTATAGATACAACACACCTAAGGTTTGGTTACATGTCCCTTAATCCATATCACCTCAATCAGCTGCTTGAAAGCCATCAATACACTTCTGCCAAAACTCATGAAAACTTCTGACCTCAGCAGTATCAGAATTTGGTTCTTAGCTAGTAATATACAGTAAAGTACAGATGTGCCAACATCAACATGGCATTTCTTTGAAATTCACTGAAGGAGAAAGGATGTGAAATGTGAACGGTGAACTTTGACCTGTGAATTCATGAACCTCAGTTTTGTGAACCAGCAGAGAAGAAGAGGGTAGAGCCGTGGTCTCTTTGGTCAATAAAAGCTCTGTTTATGATGTTTATTATTTATGCTGTTAACATGGAGCCAACTTGTCCACCATCATGTGCTAGGGTTTTGTGGAAAGATTCTGTTTTTTCTCTCTGCCTGCTAGGATTTTCTTGTTAACAATGTTCACACCTCTGAAAAAAGTATTACATCCCTCAAAGCTCCACTGAAATCGCAACTTCACTGTCCCCCACTACAGCCAGTCCTTGTCTGCAGACCTGTAGGAACCACTAATCCTTGGTGAAAGTGCTAATAACAACATTTTCATGAATAAGAACAGACCTGAATGTAAATGTGAAATGATCCTACATGGTTAGAAGTAAGCAGGTAATGTTAAGCTATTGCAAAATTAACACAAAATAAGACAGTTTGCATTCTAAATTACAGAAAATAGGTACCATGATGCAGCGGGTAGTGTTGCTGCCTCACAGATTCCTCCAGGTTCCTGAGCTCGGATTACTGTCTGTGCAGAGTTTTACATGTTCTCCCTGTACCCATACAGGTTTCCTCTGGGTTCTCCGGTTTCCTCCCACTGTCCAAAAACAACTAAGCTCCACTAAATTGCCCCTAGGTGTGAATGAGCGTGTGCTGACGTGGTCTGGAGTCCCATCCAAGGTGTATTTCCACCTCATGCTCAGTTTTCCCGGCTTGGATGATGGATTCACCACTAAACTTATGAGGATAAACCAGTTACTGAAGTTGAATGAATGAATAAACTAGTGAACCAATAAATACCAAAATCTGACTGGAAAATATGGTATTGTCCAATCAAGCCCACTTTGGATGTAACTTGGGTTTTGGATTTAATATTTCGGAGCATTAAACAAATACAGACAGTGACTTAACACCTCTAATAAGTTGCAAACACAATATTGTGCACCAATTTGTTTAATGATGACAACAGTTTCATCAAATTGTTGACAAGGAAGCAAACAGTCAATAAAAAACCCAAACCCATATATAAAATAGTGGTCCTGTGTCCATAGTTTCCATGTAATGATATTTTAAGAGGTTTGCTACTTAGCAAAATAAACATGTAAACATCTCTCACCGATATAACTGCACAAATGCTAGGATACTTGAAGGTCTGCAAGAAGATCGACTTCTGTCGCATAAACTCTCTAATAATCTGTGGATAAAAGACATCCATATACACACTCTGAGATGATACACACACACACACACACACACACAATGTCCAGCAAAGTATAAATCATTAATCTCTCAGTCAGCAGCTGTCCACAATCTGGATCTGTCCTGTACTGTTACTCCATCCTGAATGCTTGACAGGTCAATTCCCTACATGTTCAAGGCTCTCTTCTTTAATTAGAGAGTGCACTCTTTCAGCATCAGGTCAGTGAATAACAGGAGGATGTCAAACGATCAGTTGATCAGACTGATGACATATTGGTAAAGCTGATCGGTGAAAGCTTGCAGAGAGAAGCGCCCTAGCACCCTTTCCCTTCCTGCCTTCCCTACACGCTGCTTGAGCTCCGGGTCAACCACAAATCGCTGCATGGCTTCGGCAAAGCTCTCGGCTGTGGGCTGGCACAAGAAGCCCGTCTCTCCGTCTGCCACAGACTCCAGAGGTCCTCCAGAGGCTACAGCAATCACGGGGCATTGCATGTACATGGCCTCAACAGGTACGATTCCAAAGTGCTCACCGCTGGGCGTGTAAAGGACACAAGTGCTTTTGCTTAGTAGTGCCACCTTCTGGTGGTCAGAGAAGGAGCGCAGAAAGGTGATGTGCTCCACCAGGCCAAGAGAGGCGGCCAGAGAACGCAGCTCAGCATAGTGCTGCACGTTCTCAGCCACCCGATCGTCATAGCCACCTGCCATAACCAGGTGTACCTGGTCCCATTGGCGAGTTGAAATCCGCTCCTTCAGTGCAGCTAGTGCTTGCAATGCTAAGGGCAGATTTTTCTTTCTCTCATAGCGATTTATTGAGAGAAAAAGGAAGCGCTGGTGCTCAGGGATCAGCCCGTCAAGGTCTTCCACTCTCTGATCGAAAGTGGTCGTGTTCAGAGAGGGGTAAAGGACATCCGTTTGGATCGCAGCCAGGTTGGGGAAGGTCTGTTTGAAGATGTTGGCGGTGAACTTGCTGTTGACTACGACGAGGTCGGCCATGCCGGTTGTGAACTCCTCCAGGCGGTCTATGGGCGCACGGTAGAGACGCTTGAGCAGAGAACGCCGCTCCGTTAGCAACTGGTCGGGGAAGTGGCAGTAGAAGAGGACCTTCTTCCTGTGGCGTGCCAGACGCAAGACAGGAATACATGCAGACACCTAAGACAGATGTTTAACAAACAGTTTAACTAGTAACTTGTACTAACTTGTTTTGTCCTTGTTTCTTCATGTTATGTTTGGAATAGCTAAATTTGGACATGAAAACAACTTTAAGTTTCAAAAAGATCCGTCCACAAAAACTACATTAACTGTTTCAGAAAACGACTTTTTGTGTGTAAATTTCCTGGTCTGAAGAACAACTTCAGTGTAACCACAATCTTAGTAACAACTGATCCATGAGTGCTTAAGTGCTCATCAGCTCCATGTGGACTGGAGTGAACCATGGCACAACACAGTGTAAAAGAGGCAAAGACAGAGAGAATGAAAGTTTACCTGGTCACAGAAAACCACATCATACTCCTCTCCGCTCAGAAACACCAGGTAGAGAGCTACATAAATCATACGCAGGTAGGCACAGATGGCATGGAAGTACCCACACACACTGGTGGGCAACCAGTCGCCAACGCACACCACGGGCAGGTCTGGCGAGAGTGTTTCTGAGAAGCAGTGCTGTGAATCATAATGCGCCGTCCAGATCTGGACACTGCATCCACGGGAGCGCAGGGCTACAGCTGCGTCCACCACCAGCCGCTCCGCACCTCCTATTCCCAAATCAGGGTGCAAAAAGACCACTCGCACCATGCTGATGCTGCAACACAATGGAAATCAAAAGATTTTAAACCCCCACGTCAGGATTATTCAACTTCACTAACAAGTCAGCCAAACTGGAAAATCGTGTACTCTATGATGATCAGAGCAAGCCAGAATAGGTACTGCTGAGAAAAAAAAATTCAGCCGTTTTTGTATAGCTGCATTGTATTTTTGGAACTTTGAGTCCAGCGTTTGCTGTCTCCACCATTTCTAAGTTGGATTTCGCATTAATAAGACACTGAATGTCACTGGAAAATGGCGAGTGAGAAAACAAGCTTTTTTTTTTCGACTAAAAGCAAAATCTGACTGTTATCACTTATGTTTGAGTTTGTTCATTATTTCGCCTGCTGAACTATATTTGTCTTATATTTCAGCACAAACATATTTAATGTGTTTGAAGATTAAGCTTTAGTTTAATTAACATGTCCTTTCTTTGTCTCGCAAGTTCCATATTTGTCTGCCAACTCAGCAAATTTGTCACTAGATCACCATTCTTCTCAACAATCAATCACTGATCACCATTCTTCCCAAAAGACCGATCACTGATCAACATTATTCTCAAAGACCAATCACTGATCAACATTATTCTCAAAGACCAATCACTGATCAACATTATTCCTTATGACCACTGATCACCATTATACCCAGCAACCAATCACTGATCAACATTATACCCAACAGCCAATCACTGATCACCATTATACCAACAACCAATCATTGATCAACATTATTCCTTATGACCACTGATCACCATTATACCAACAACCAATCATTGATCAACATTATACCCAACAACCAATCACTGATCAACATTATGCCCAACAACCAATCACTGATCAACATTATGCCCAACAACCAATCACTGATCACCATTATACCAACAACCAATCACTGATGAACATTATTCCCAATCAGTGAGCAAAATTATTCTCAAAGACCAATCACTGATCAACATCATTGTCAAAGACCAATCACTGAACAATATTATTCCGTATGACCACTGATCACCATTATTCCCAACAACCAATCAGAGATCACCATTATACCCAACAACCAATCACTGATCAATATTATTCCCAATCAGTGATCAACATTATTCCTAACAATCAATCAGTGATCAACATTATTACAAAACACCAATCAATGATCAACATTATTGTCAAAGACCAATCAGTGATCACCATTATTCCCTATGACCAATCACTGATCACCACTGTGGGTCCCACTGCCACACTTTATTCTTCATTTTAAACTTCTTCTATTCTTAAACTTCTCTTCTTGGCTATATTTACAAGTAACAAAATGTAGTTAATCCATCCGTAACCTTTTCCTTTGTGTCTATTTCCCAACTATTCACTACCACTGCTTCGTTTTGTCTGGATAGAAATGATAGTGTTTTGGAAATACCTAGTTTAAATAGTCAGTTTGTGACCAAAGATGACTTCTTTCTATAAATTACAATCTATTATTTTCTATTCTGTTAAAACTCTGTTTTGTTCTAAGTGTCTTCAGAAAATCTTCACCTAACATCTTTTGATGTGCAAATGATCAATGACGGTACAACGAATATGCAAATTAGTTGATTGCGTCACCTTTTTGCGACAATTTGAGCTACTCTGCCCTGAAAAGGTTAAGCAAAACTAGTTCTGTAGTCCTAAAGATGGGTTAGCAGCCATGTCTTACACTTAATCAAAACTTTATCTAAAAAAAAAAAAGAAGAAGTATGGGACTCTTTTAGATTAAGTGCAGACAGAATCTAAAAAACCAAGCTGTCCATGTGTTCATTTTAAATCTCCAACCATAAATAAAATGAAATAAAATGTAGAGTGTCTATATTACATCCAATTTCAATCTGAACAAACTCTTAACAAAATGTAAACAATGGCACCACTATACCTAGTCTAACAGAAAGCTAGGACAGAAACATTACTATATAAGCTAAATATAAGCTAGACTGAGAGACATGTCTAGCTATCACTGTTATAAGATCTGATCGATGTCCACGTCAAACACACGCATGAGATAACTAACGCTACAGCCCGTCAGCACTGAAGTCCGACTACATTAACATGTTCTATCACAATTATAAAACTGATACCTGAATACTTACCCTCAGAAACTGTATTAGTCTATGTGCTGTAACTAGATAGCTGCCATAATGGCTCAAAAATCCATACAGGTAATACAGAACAGCTCCATACACCTATAAATAAAGGAAACTACGCTCTGCCGGAGCCAAAATGTCTTCCAGTTTTTCGCTTCCTCACCAGGTAGGGCACGTCATCGCTTTCTATTCTGCCCGCTTTAATTTTGCCTGCTTTAATTTTTTAATTAAACGTCATATAAAATAGTTTTAAACCATAAAATAATCATAATTTATAATTTCAACTAATAGTTGAGAATGTTATTTAATGAAGCTACTAAAGTTCAAGTGTTATTTGTTTTTGTGTGTTAGAATTTTAGACAGGCATCAAATGGGATGCTAAGCGGGTCCTTCCTTGAGTTGTCGTGGCCTTTTCAGTAAATCGTCAGCCGAAAAATAGCCCTTCTCTTTACAGGCGCTTCATAGGCAGTGACCATCATTCTGCTCAGGTCTTAATCTTGAAAGCTCACCAAACCCAGAACAACATGGTAAGTACAGAAAAAGAGACTTTTTCCTCTTTTTGGAGATTTTCTAGTGCGTTTAAAAGGAGTAGTTATAGCGGTTTTAGTTACAGTAAGGGAACGAGGCTTTACAGTGTCACACTGAGTGTAGCAGCTAACGTTAGCTACCGGTAACAGTTAACTGAGTAACAGTTATTTCTGTCTTTTTTTTTATGTTACATGTAATTGTCTTTTATGTCTTTTAGCGTGTTTTAGTAGGTAGTTCACACAACCTTATCGACCTATTTGTAAGATTACTGCTAAGTTCCATGGCTAATGCTCTGGAGTTGTGCATACGTGGCTTTTGGTTAGTGGACCCCAGGAATAAGTTTATACCCTTAGCTTAATATATCAAACATTTCCCAAGTTATTTAAAGCCCCTGTGTGTACACAAGTGCTCATTAATCATTATTATAAGCTATAAGTATGTGGTTGGTGTGTAGTGTATTTAAGCAGTGCATATTTTCCCCTCTAAAAGACTGTTTTCAAAAGTTTTGGCACCTGTACATTTATTTCTGTAGCCTCCTCAGGATAGAGTAGCAGCACTGAGTCTGGTTCTTGGTCCATGAAAACATTTCAAGCTCCTTTACACTCAGAGTTTACATTCTTTTCAATTCCTACTGCAGGTTTTTCAGTAGGGGTTAAATCTGAGTATTGATAAGTCGTGGGTTTTGTGTTTCTTCAGCCTTTTCTATGTTGATTTGGAGTCATTGTCTTGTTTAAAGGTGGATGTATGTGAAAGTCTTATTGTCCTGAAAGATCAAGGTCTTTGGCCTAAAATATCCTGGTTTTTCGGTAACTCCAGAGTTGACCGTCAGCGCTGATGGTTTCCTGAGACATCTCCGACTCAAACGCTTTTTTTAATATTTTGATTTCAGCCTGGCCCCGCAGCAAGCGCATCTAGCGTCGGCGCCTCCGGTCGCTCCCCCAGTAAGACGGTGGCCCCGAGAGCAGCAGGATCCACAGTCAGACAGAGGTAGGAGCTTTCACTAAACCTTACATCAACCATGACTCTTTCATTTTGAAGAAAAAAAAAAACTGCTACCAATTGACCAACAGCCAGCTCCAGGAGGATGATCAGGATCTCAATGGTGCACAGTTCATATTTCCACCTTTTATAAATCATTGCAAAATCATAACTCTGTACATTATATTTATCCTTTGACCTTCCTGATTCTTGAACATGTCACTCACCAGGATTTATATTCAACATACGCCGGACTTCTAACACACAGAGAATTTGCACTGTCATACTGAAAAGTATCACGTTTTATACCAATCCGAGGATCATTAGTTATGTAAAGTTTACAGGGCAGCCAGTCATCATGATGTATTAAGAGTCAAACCCAGAGGTTACGAACGTGTACGTTATTTGACGTGCAGTTATAGAAATGCAGCTACTTATATGCAGGATCGTCCACTGGTGGACCCAGAGAAGTATTTCAGTGGACAGAACCAGGTACCTGAAACAGTACTGGAGCAGAGCTGATAAACATATGGAATAAAAACTAACTGTAGGTCAGCAGCTCTATTTTTTTTTTTTCGAAACAGCACGACTTCAGTAGCAGATCCTCTGTAACAGCTTATGCACTCACATGCATGTGTGTAAATTATTTAGCTGAACACAGATCATTGGAGCAAAGACTTAGAGATCCAGAGCCATTTGGTTAGAAAAGGAAGAAGTTTATTTACTCGCTCTGGTCTCGTTAGTGAACTGACGACGTGGCTTGTTTAAAATATGTCGAAAACAGTCATGTTAGTTGATTTATCTAGACTTTTGTAAACGAGGAATTTTATATTACTGACCCTTGGAAAAACTTAAACAAAATACCCCTGCTCAAGGGTAAATTTAGTATTCAGCATCAGTATTTATTTGTCTGTCGAAATTTACATTTCTGTGGATTCAAGCCTAACACATTCCTTTATTTTGCAGCTGATCCTGGCTGAATACTGTATAAGTGTGACTTGTTAGCCTTGAAGTGAAAGGCAGTATTGTGTTTGCAGATTATATGTCCATAGTACTGTGTATATGCAGGGAAGACTATAGCGGGCCTAAAACAGAACCTTGTGGGGCTCCATGTTAAGTTTTTAGGCTCTGGAGCGTCTCCTTTGACAAAATGGTGACAAAATCTATCCATGCAAGATCTGTATATGGATAGTTTTGAAAACACAATGTTTTGAAAATGCTGCTATGAGCACACAACCCAGTGACGATGCTTCGTAGACGCTTCATGTTGTGTGAAACGCCTCATGAGTGACAGTAAGAGCTGCGTATTGAGCAGTAGAGAAGGTGAAATGTGGAAAAACCCCAATATGGTCAAAGCACAAGGATTCATATGCATGGACTGATTTTTTTTTTTCTTTTCTCGTCCACGTGAAAAAGTGCAAACTGATTTTTCTGATTTCTGAATGTTGAAGGGTATTTTTCAAAAACGTTTTGCTTTGAATGCAGAAAAAAGTGACATTTTCAAAAGATATCTGTAAACTTGTGGACGGGGCCTTAGCCAGTCGAGAACTAATCATTTCCAAAAATTAGCATTTGCTTAAAATAAAACAACTAAATCTCTCGATTTTAAAACCGCTCGATTGCTGTAATCTTAGGAATGACCTTCATGCCTCACAGTCGTGATTAGATCAATCACCAGAAACAAGAGTGAGGGATTAGTGATTTCCTCAGGAGTGTGTTTTACCTTTTAATAGTGATTCAATCGGGCTATCATCTGCCGGAGTAAGAATATCGGATTCACAGCTAATGAATAGCACGAGTCTGTGTTGTAGTAATTTCAAATTGTCTGATCTTTTTTTTTTTTTTCCTTTTTCTTTTCAGGAAAGCGACTGGCAGCGGTACACGGTCTGCAGGCAGGGCTACAGCGTCAGCGGGTACAGGTGGCATGTGGCGCTTCTACACCGAGGACTCGCCAGGACTCAAAGTGTAAGTGAACACGCACACGGCACCAAACTGTCCACTCCGCCATCAAGCATGTGGAGCGAAGAGCATGTGATCCTAAATTATAAAACCTTTTTCAGCCATTTTGTAGTAAACTGTCATTTACGCAATGTAACCTACAGCGCTTTCTTCTCTTCTGAAAGATTCTTCTGTTTCATCTCTCTCTCTCTCTCTCTCTCTCTCTCTCTATCTATCTCTATCTATATTACTAGATGCTATTTTTAATGGGAGTTCTTTTTCTTGGCAATAATGAGCAAAAATAAAGCTAATTTAAAAAAAACATTAAAAATAAAGCTAATCAACAGTTAGTAGAGGTAAATTATCAGTTTAATTTGTAGATATAATAATTACAGAGGCAGGTAGTATGATGGCTGTCAGCGTAACTCTAATACTATAAAACCATCACTGGGAAGTCTTTCTGTAATATTGCCAAAGCCATAGTGGATTTTTAAAAAATTTTTTTTTCTTTACTCGTTACTGCCAGGAAAAAAAAATAGCATCCATTAAAGACATTTAAAAAACATCCTGAACCGGTAATCAACACAGATTTTCTTTCCAAAATGTGCCGTGTTTCCGAGTGACAGGCTGTGTTTTCGCTCGTTGATCGCTGGCCTGGGGGAGGTGTTATGTTATTAGTCAGAATCATTTCAGTTTTATTTTTCTCACCCCACACACACACACACACACACGGCGACATTGCATTGCGCAGAACATGTTTTTACAAAATCGAAATTTCTATTTAGCCCACACGTGTGTTTGACATGGTTAGTGTCTTCAATTCAGGCTTGCCCACTGTGAACGTTTAAAAAAAAACAAAACACACACACACACACACACACACACACACACACTTCAGTGTGTTGCCCAGAGACCTAACTGACAAGGTTAAAGTGGTAGCTAATGTAGCATCATAAAGTGTTGCAAGCTAGTTAGCTAGTTAAGTGGGTTAAAACAAACAGCGAGAAACACGAGTTTGATTCTGATCCTCTTCTAAGAAATTTTCGAATGACGTCGACTTTGTGCCCTCGACAGAAGCTCAGCAAGTCATCAGCCGTTTGGAAATTTGGTGTCCTGTCCTCGTTATTTCCGGCTTTGCACCTGGGTTTTCTTTTGCGCACTAGTCTGCCAGGCAACTAGAAATAAAAAATGTTAATAGCCCATAGATATGAGGTCTGTCTGTCCCGGGTGCCAGGCTACTGCCTCGTCCGCTCCTGTTCAAATAAAAACACTGTCCTGCTGTAGCTATTTACTGCTTTATGTTCATAAGCTGAGGTAATGAATAAATGACTAGAGATGCTTAATCTGTTAACAAACACGCGCACACACAGCTACTCATTTTTAATTCATCCACCGGCTCAATAGGAAGTGACACAGAAGGGAGAGGCCGGGGGATCTGGGAGGTTTAGCATTTATGAGGATAAACATTAAATTTTAACGACAGGAAATTGGCCTCTTGGGCGCAACCCCATCTTCATTTGATCGCTCCTGCCGACTGGCCTCCTAGACAGAGGGGTGTGTGTGTGTGTGTGTGTGTGTGTGTGTGTGTGTGTGATTATTGTGAATGTACGATGTGAAGGTGGTAGTGCATATCAAGACTAATTTTACATGAAATATGTTCTATACTGTCAACGTTATATATAACGTGAAGTTTTCTCCACAGCCGTTTTTCAGTAATATAGTTTCATAAAATATTATTTAATTATTATAATATAAAATAAAACATAATTATGTAATTATTATAAATTATAGCGATTATTGTAATGAATTAAATCCTAGAAAGTGCACACTGAGAAGAGCGAAGAACAGGATTCAGATTTGTAGCTATTCAGAGCTATTTACACGGTACGGTTTTTGGGTCAATTTTGAAAACGCACGAAAACTGCACGTTGTGAAATATTTCTCTGGTCATGAGTTGAGAAGGTGTAATGCGAGGTGCTCGTTTAGAAACGTTGGAATGAAAATTGGGGGGGTATGGGGTGGGGAGAAGAAAAGAAATTTATCGAGAATCGAGAACATGAGCGAAATCATTAAATTGTTCCAGAGGCAAAACGTTATTTTAAAAATGCTTTACTAGTTAAAACAAGGGGTCAGTTTTCCTGTTCCAATGTGATTTCAGGAAAGTATAGCCTATTACGGTCGTAAAAGGGTTGTTCGGATTTAAGGACAGGTCTTAAGCAGTGAAGGTCGTGTGGATCGATGTCCTTCTAACGAGTTTAGCTAGAAGATGGATGGATGGCTGGATGGATGGCTGGATGGATGGCTGGATGGATGGATGGATGGATGGATGGATGGATGGATGGATGGGAGGGAAGTGGTAGCTCAGTGGTTAAGATGTTGGATTCCTGATCAGAAGGTTGACAGTTCAAAACCCTTGAGCAAGGCCCTTAACCCTCAACTGCTCAGTTGTATAAGTGAGATAATTGTAAGTGGCTCTGGATGAGGACGTCTGCCAAATGACATTAATGTAAACATAAAAAACTACGGCCGTGTTTTTCTGAAGATGGAGCGACAGCTGGAAAATCAGCATAAGAAATATTTTTTCCTGCAAGCAAATCGCTGCAAAGTAGAAGGATGCTGTGAAAATTACTAGTGTTAGGTTTTATTTACGTACAAAAAAAAAAATAGTGTTTCTGTGCAGAAGGAACCCAAATGAGAAATAAATTGTTTCTAATCTGTGGAGGATTTAACGGCATCATGAACATTGGTTACGGCACTCGTCTAAAATATGAGGAGGAGTAGGAGGAATGCATAGGATAAAGCAAAACTCGAGTCAGTAGAGGGTAAAGGAGAAACGTAAACATGCTAACGGACAGACAAAACAACCTAATGACCTCAAGCTGTTTTCTACACGAGACCGGATTGTAGTAGATTGTAGTAGTAATTTTCTGGAGTTGCGGGTCTGTCGTTAGAGGATCTTCATGTGACACGGAGAACGTGTAATCACAGTCCGTTACAGAAGTGCAGTGTAGAGTCGTATATTCGGTACGATGTCTTCCTAGCATCTTTTACTGACCGAATAAATACATTCCTCCCAGATGTGTTAACAACACGAGTCTAAGTGTGTGGATGTGCAGCCAAGGGGCCTCATGATGAGTTAATCTGTGTGAGCTCCTTTCGCTAGGCTGAGGGGTGTGTGTGTGTGTGTGTGTGTGTGTGTGTGTGTGTGTGTGTGTGTGTGTGTGTGTTTTGGAGCTTAATTAAAGTCCTGTCTGAAAAGGTCACATCAATTAAAGCCTGGGGGGTGGGCCTTCGGTCGGTATGGTTACACTTCTGCCTAGCGACCCAGGGGATGGTCAGTTCCTCTTTTAATAAAGCCGCTCGTTAGCCGCCCCACTCATTAGCACCATGCCACTCACCGCCGTTTATAAGCCTGATTACCCCTCCTCTGCATCACATGACCACGACGATGAGAGCTGATTGGCCCAAGGGAAAGATTCATTGACAGTCCAGGGCTGTCAGTCAGAGAACTTCTCTGCACTGGATTTCTAAGTGATACATGGATAGATTTTTACCTTTCTAATTACTCTGGTGGAGAGAGAGAGTTGATCTGGAAAACATAGAGAATATATTCCATCAGGGGGAAAAAAGTTGTGAAGAAAAATGTAACTATAAAAATTAACATATAGTGTAATATGGTATGATTGTGTGTAAAATAGGAGTACACTTCAAAACTGGTGATCTCCAGGAAGACAATTGTACGTGAAGTCGAAGTACTCCTTTGTAGTACGGAGCGTGCTCTCTCTCTCTCTCTCTCTCTCTCTCTCTCTCTCTCTCTGTCTGTGTGTGTGAGTGTATTCTGTATCTGTCTCTCTTCCTCTGTCTGTCTTTGTTTCTCTCTGTCTGTCTCTTTCCATCTTTGCCCCTGTTGCGCTTTCTCTCTCTCTGTCTCTCTCTCTTTTCCTGTCTCTCTGGCTTTGTCTGTCACTCCCTTTGTCTGTCTCTCTTGTCTGTTGCTCTCTGTCTATCTGTCTTTATTGGCATGAATTGTAATTACAACTGTTGCCAAAGCATTAACAGAAGAAAGGAAACAAAAAGTGTAACAATAGTGGTCATGGTATTTGTCAGAACAAGTGAACAAAAATGAATAAAAAACATCTCTTTTCTCTCTCTCTCTCTCTCTCTCTCTCTCTCTCGCTAGTGGCCCTGTGCCAGTCCTTGTAATGAGTCTGCTGTTCATCGCCTCCGTCTTCATGCTGCACATATGGGGAAAGTACACCCGTTCCTAAACCTCCTGACCTTTGAACTCTGACCTTCAAATGATTATGACATCAGTGATTTATGAATTAAGCCATTGGACCTGGACCAAACTCTGACCCTGAACAGCAAACCTGGTTCACCTGGTATTTTCATTTCAGAAAAGTAAACAAGGTTTACTTCCCTGCTACAAGTTTTCATTCTTCTTTCTTTCTTCTTCTTTTTTTTAAATCTGAAATAGTAAATTTTTTTTGCTAATCTTTGTACAAACACTTCTGTAAAAATGTACAATAAAAAAAAGACCACAAAATATGTTGCCTGTCAAATGTCTGTCTTTATTTTCTTCTTAGGGTGATGTGGTGTTACATAATGCCCAGAGGCAAGTGCAACAAGGTGCTATGCAAATTGTGTGTGTGAGAAAGTAAAAGAGAGAGGTGCTTGTGGGACTCCACCTGCCTCTGGGCAATTGCACAATAAGCGTTCACCATAGCCTGCAGCGCTAGACCAACCATGTCTGCACCTCACAGCAGTTTGTGTCATCTGAGCAAAGCATGCTCGCTTCGGATTTACAAGGAAATTAGAACTACGCTGAATGTGTTAGTGACGATACTGTGGCTACCATGTCAAGAAAAAAAATTCAGGTTTGCCATTATATAGATTTATGCCTTTTCTTTAGTAATCTGACAACTGACTGATAAGCAGTTTCATGGCCTGACGTGGCCTGTCTTTTTATTTCATGACAAATTAAGGAGATAAAAAAATCTGGAGTCGGTTCCAGGTGTTGAATTTGCATTTGCATTTCATGGGAACTCTCAATATGCAGTCCAAGCAGGTGTCGATGCAAGTAAAAAAACAAAAAACAAAACAGACCCTTCAGAGAGACAGCAGAAAGTTTAT
>CM074966.1:6532071-6543222 GCA_037577455.1 Pangasius macronema | reverse complement strand
CACACACACACACACACACACACACACACACACATATATATATATATATATATATATATATATATATATATATATAGGGATGGAAGATCCAGGTGTTCCCCATCAGCCATTATCCCTCTGGTTGTGTCTGAACCTGTCCCTCGTGATACAGACCCACACCCGAACGCATTCGTAATGAATCTGAACAAGAGAGTATGTGTTAAACAAGCTTTTCAATTGTGTAGTTCATGTTAATCTATGTGCCAAAACACGTGACACCTGCTACAGAGATGCATCCTGTTACCTAATACATATTAGCTTACTCTCTCTCTCTCTCTCTCTCTCTCTCTCTCTGTCTCTCACACACACACAAACTCACATACACACAAATATAACCTTGAGGGCACTGCATAAGTGAATATATATCAGTTTTTATAAAGTTCATTGATTTTTGGATCTTGTTATGGCTCATTCTTATACAGTACTTATCCACATAATGACAGAAAAAGATTTGCACACAGACACACAGTGTGCTACACCCTGTCTCTGATTCGTTAGAGTAATTTAACATCAGAAATGATTACACTACTCTCGCCCAGTTTGCCTTCGGTGTGTATAGAATTAATGGATTAAAGTGAACAGTGTTTGTCCTTCTAATGTCATCTAGACTGGGTTTCTGTTACAAGGACAAATGATAAAAACCAGATCAAATGATTTTAATGTGTCATATACCAATAAAGTAAATGCTAAAAAAAAAGTTTTTTTAAAAAAAAATTATTATAAGATTATATCATTCTTCACTATCAGAGACTGTAAGTGTCTGCTGAAAGCAGTGGAGATGATAAATTATAGAGGTCAGTACTTAACCACCCAAGTACAGGTGTAAAAAAAAAAAAGAAGAAGAAAAGAATAATGGTGTGTGAACAGGATATTTGGATAGATTTCAATTTCAGATGGCTGTCTCTCAAACAGCTAATAAATAGACTTGTCTCAGTTTTGTCCTCATACATACCACTGTAACCATTGTTACCAAGTCAATAACATTTTGTTTTTTTGCTTACTCATACAATAAAAAAAAAGTTCTTGGTAATCAGTTCATTCTTTTGGATCCCCTTTTTTTCTCATTCTGAATAAACGCAAGTCACAAAGTCACAAGTCCAAGCGCATGGCAGCACCTCTCAGTCGAGTCACCGGTGCCAAAAATAGCCTCAGTCAAAAACAGCGGAGACACCCTATCACCTTACACCTGTGAAAAGAGGAAAAAAAGGTGGGAGGGAGGGACAAAGGGAGTAGAGTTAGCATGTCCTGTCGTTTAAGGGTTTCATTATGTGCTGAATGCGTCACTGCCAGGAGAACATGAGGAGAAAAGGGGAAAAAAAGAAAGGAAGAGTGTGAGGGAGTAGTTGGCAGGAAACTGTTACCAGAGGGGATTAGTGGGGTTCAACATATAAGTTGTTTGTGTGTGTGTGTGTTTGTGTGTGTGCGTGTGTGTGTGTGTGTGTGGAAAGTGAGAGTGAGTAACTCTGTATGGATTATGTAAAAAGGTGTTCTCTAAGTTTCCTTTCCTCCCTTTCCTCTGTCTCCTTTCCCGTTCTTTCTCCCTTTAATTCAGTTTTATAAAGCAGCTTTATAGTCATGGCCAGGGTTACATTTGGCAGGAAGGCATAGGAGCGGAGATCCAGCATCTTGGTTTATGTGAACGGCTGAGCTCTGGTATTATAATCGTAATTATGCACTTTTTAATACTATCTTTATGAAATCCATTTCAACTCTCTGATGTTATAAATTGCGCTGACAAACCAGTCCTAGAGAAGCTGCTCACTAGCTACATTAATGTCCTCAACCCTTCTTTTCTATCGTCCAGTGATCATTTGGGTCTCTGATGACTTTTTTTTTGGCACTGCTTGTTTACAACTAGGATTCGTTTCATTTTGCCAATTTTCACATACGTGAATGTTTTAAAGCATTTGAACCTACCACGTAAATTGCCTCCATAGAAGGACGCATCAGGCTTTAAGTTTCCGAAATAATTGTTCTTGTGTCTTTTTCCTGTTATAATTTATCTGAAGTAACCAGAGGCTGTAAATGGACACAAGTTTTAACTCAAGTAAAAGTCCACTTACTCATAAGTAAGTGTAAAAGCTGATGTACAGCTTCAAATATTTTTCACCCAAGTTAAAGTGGAAAAGTATAAACTTCACTTTTTCTTAAAGCATGAAAGTAAAAGCACAAGGAAGATTCAAGATCCATCAAATCACTAAAAGATTTGAGTTACTGATGGTAAATTAGTTCCCCTTTCAGCAAGGAATGTGGGAAACCATTAGAACAGCATTATCCCTAATCTCTCACATGTTAGCTAGCAAGATAAAGCTACCTTATATAGCTAAAAGTATGTGGACATCTGACTTTCACATCCCATTCCAAAACCATGGGAAATAATATGGACCCGGTCTGCCCTTTGCTGATATAAAGGCCTCCACTCTTCTGGGAAGGCTTTCCAGTAGATTTTGTAGCATGGCTGTGGGGATTTGTGCTCATTCAGCCACAAGAGCATTGATGAGGTTGGGCAATTCTGAATTCATCCCAAAGGGGTTGAAGTCAGGGCTCTGTGGAGGCCACTCGAGTTCTTCCATCATGTCTTCATGTCTTCATGGACCTTGCTTTGTGTCCTCTTGGGCCACTTATTTCCAGTGTAGGGAAATTGTAATGCTACAGCATACAAAGACATCCTATACAATTGTGGCAAAAGTTCAGCATAGACTCACATAAAGACGTAATGGTCAGGTGGTCCACATACTTTTGGTGAAATAGTGTAGCTGTCTCAGTGCAAACTGTCATCATACATAAAAAGTGCACATAGGAGCAGATAGATGAAAGTGACTTTACAAATATTTCATTATAGAGACGCATTGTGGTGGAGCACAGGGAGAAAAAAAGAGGTTGTTCTTTCTAATTATATTTCTAGTAAGTAAAAGTCAAAAGTATTAGGTGACAGAAAAACTGGACTTAGAAAGGAAAGAACCAGACTTACGGACAGTAATAAAGTAACTGTACTTTCCCACCTCTGGAAGTAATCCAAAGCCTTCTGTCACATGCAGTAGCTGGCTAGAGAAAGAGTGAAGGAACTTTGCACATTGCATATCCAGATAAAACTCGAGCTAAAGCTAACATGTATCGATACGGTATACACCCCTTGGTCAAGGTTATACCAAGATGCAATATTGCCAAAGCATTTAATAATTTAATAATTATTAAAATATTTAATACTTTGATAGTTAATATTTTCACATCCAAAATGATAATGATAATAATATTTTAGTATAGATAATAATAATAAAATATTTTCCCCCTAGAAATATATTTAAAATAAAAAGTAATTATAAAATAATAATAAAAATAATAAAAGTAAAATGTAAGATGTATTTAAAAAAATAAATTAATTAATAATAATAATAATAATAATAATAATAATAATAATAATAATAATAATAGGTTTATTTCCATATATCTCACATTTCAAACTAAATGTAGCTCAAAATGCAGAAAATAAAAATAGTAAGAGGAAAAGGAAATATAGATATCACATTTCTTATCACATATCTCATCATCTCTAATATTAACAATATAACCATTATTATTAAAATAGGAGTGTGACCATGAGCAAAATCACCTTTTTGTTTTAAAATGATTCTAAATGTATTCTTTGTGAGTTTGTTAGAGAAGACGAACCATATTGTAAAAAAAATGTATTGGTTTTAGTGCTGTTCCACTTTTAGTGCAAATGTAATAGGTCACTTTGACACCAACAGGATATAATAGTAAAACAAAAGGACTTTGACATTAGAAAAACAGTTGTGTGTAGTCTGGCAGCTCTGGCACAGGCTCTTCTTTGTGCTTTCCCTCCTCATGTATCACATGGCTTGAACCACTTCCTCATCCCGTGACATCATCACAAATGGCCCAATGCCCCTGATGCTGTCACTGATGCTGTCTCCTTGCCAGGCCTCTCTCCCTTTTTCTCTTCCTCTTTTTTTTCCACTCCCCCATTCCGGTGGGTCTGCACGTCTGCTCTTGCGCGGGACACACACACGCGGTGAGTGTGTGACGCAGCCGGGCTTGGTCAGGCTCCCATGGCCTGGTTCTCAGAGGCAGCGCTGACTGGACCCTTTGTCTCCACACTGGAGTTAAAAATAAAAGCTGAGGGAAGAGCCTGCGCCAGTATTAGTGATACGTTACACTGCTGTCTAGGGATTATGGACCCCTTTTTTACACAAACACTAATGCATATGGATACACACTCTCACACACACACACACACACACACACACACACACACACACACACACACACGAACAACACACATGCACATACTCTCCTCTCTGAGGAGCTGGAACCATGAACCCAAAATGAACTCAGATGGGAAAAAACTTCTCAGTGTGCCGGCCCACAATGCTCTCTGGCTGAGACCCAGGCTGCATGTTCCACAAAACCACCACGTCTTGATGGAATACTTGTGTCATACATGTGGAAAGTCCTGTTCTCCTCTCTAGAGTGAGTGTGATTATATTCGGTTTAAGATCTATCAGATTAGTTGTGCTGCACAGCTCAGGTATTACAATTTGAGAATCTTTGTGCATCAATTGAACTATCTGTTGTGATAAATTTCACTGACAGCTAGACAGCTACATGCTAACTCCAGCAACACCCTCAACCTTCCCTTCTTAACATTCCATCACATTTCCAAGTCCTTGGCTTTTTTTGCCCCTACATGCTTATAGTTATGGGTCCTCTTGTCCACTCTACTTCTGCAACTATGTAATCACCACAGAGCTAACTCAGTGAAATGTTTTCATACTTTAGGCCTATTTTATACATGTAGAGCTTTAGTAAATGAAATGAAAACACAAAAGAAGAAGGACTCCCTCACCTCTTAAATATATCATATCTCTGTACACACCTATGTGTTACATGCATGTATGTGCCTCTACTACCACCAGAGCATGGTACATGCTATACATTCAAAACACACTCTCTCTCTCTCTCTGTCCTTCACACACACACATACACACACACACACACACACACATGCACAAGGAATAAAGTTACAGAAGTGACACTGACATGCTATTCATATATAAGGATTCTTTGGCTTGTCTCTCTTGGAGAACCCTAACCCCTTCTATATAAAACCCTCTCAGAGATGCCTTCCATTTCATAAAAAGTTCAAAGTAGAACCATATTAGAAAGTTCCCCATCTGTGAGCTCATGCATGCAGAAGAGAGCAGATAACGCTTTCCTCCCTGTGACATAGCAAGAGCAGCAAAGATCATAAAGTTCTAATTTGAAAACACTGTTTTGGGGGAAGCACGCACCATCTAGCCAGCACCATCCCCAGTTGGTAGCTGGAGAGCGACCAAATTGGGAGAGAATGGGGTCGAAAGAAGTGTTAGCTATCCAAATAACCCTTGAGGAACCTCTATTGCAAAGAGTGGGGTTTGATTTACTCTAGTACAAGAGTATTCTTGAATACCTCAGTGCCACTGCTGGTTTGAGAAGGTTAAAGGTTAAGTAAGAAACCTGTACATGGGAAACGATGAGCATTAGTGTCTAACTGTACACTAACAAGGTAGGTGTGTCTAATAAAGTGGAACTCAAATAATATCTGGTCAGTAGTCCTATGGTGGTCCATTTCCAGCAAAGGATGAGGTAAAGGGGGTTGATGAATTGTGCATAGTGATTGATAGTGCATAGTGAAGATAGATTACAGTCAATAATTGCTTACCAACAAAGAGCGCCTACTGTACATTTCATGAAAAACGAACCAATTGTATAGTTTTCCGAGTGACCACAGACAAATTTCTTCCATTGTAAACTTCTCCCCGGTATTCCAGGCCCTTCCTGGGCTCTACTCCAAAGGAACAAGTCTCCAAAACATCATCGTCATCACTGAAACACGGACCTTTCCCAATCTGCCCGTCACCTCCTGCACCTGGACTGCTGCATTCCCCGAATTTCTTTCACGTTCAACACTGTTCCAAGTCTGTCCTTCTTCATTACTACAGCATTAGTTGGGCTGATCACGTGAGCCCAGAAAGAATTGGGAAGTTTGAACGATGGATTCCAAAGGCATTGCAACAGGAATTCCCTCCGTGCTAAGCCAACGGGTGCATCCCACACACACACGCACAAACACTTAGAGATCCTCTACCGGCCTTCTGAGCCAAGCAGGCCTAGTATGGTATGAAGAGTGAGCCACTACATACACTCAGACACAAGGATAGTGATTTGCAGCCAGATACACATCTGTCTGATCTCGATCCTGCTGATGCTTTTACTCCAGTGCGCTAGTGTCTGAATCAAACCCATTCCACGACTATCTCGCTCTCGTCCGATGAGGACATTGACTCACGTTTCCAGATGATGCAGCAAACTACTATCAGATGTTACTAAGTCTAATGGCATGTCCTAAGTTTCCTCCTTTAACCAGTGAATTCTGATCATTGTACAAGGATGAACAAATGGACTATGAACACATTACGATCATATCTTGGATCCATCTTGTCCACTTGGAAACCATCATAAATACCCCAACATCTTTTCATTTCTGTGTCCATTACCTAAAGAGCTCCATTACCTCACCATATTATATATACAGTACATATAACTCAAATAAATGGTGTTAGAACAAATTAGACATTAAGTAGATCAGGTCAGATTTAGTTCATATTTATACCACAGCACTTTTGAATCCTCTAGTATGTTCTTTGTTATTTCACAGTTATGGAAGGAGACTCCAGTGTCAGCACTTTGTTATAGCCAGTAAGTTTTCCCCCATGGGAAAGTCTTCGTGACTGAGGACTTTGCACTTTGTAGTTTTCTCTATAACATGACAAACCCAAAGGGGGCATGGCCTAATCCAGAAAGAGAGGCTGGTGAGTGAATGACTGTTCATAGCTGTTATAACTTGTTTCGCAGACATATCACAACATTAACTGTAACAATAAATGGATAAAAAGTACAGCATATCTTTCTTTAATACAGAAATAAAATATTGTTAGTGTTGGCAAACTGCTGTGGAATTTATAACAAGTACACGTCAACATGCTGTTATGGGAAAACAACTTTTGGGTGGTAACAATAACTTGGCTTTGCATTGGGCACCACATGATCACTTGATTGATTATTTTCCAATAAAAACATGACTCTGTCGTGTTTTTAGCAAACACATGGCATTATATAATGAGAAGCTGTGTTAAATGGCTGCAGAAGTTTATCAAGGCTAACAAGCAATACTAATTAATCTGAAGCTATATGAAGATACCTGTCTTTGCCTAAAAATAGATATTTTCATATTAATCTACTAAGCCTGAAAATTAAACTCTGCTATAGTAGGAATCTAAGAATAAAAATAGAGTAATTTAATCAATTCATTTATTAATTGTGGCTTAATGTGTGTCTTCATATATACACAATTGGCATTTTTTGTTATGGATTCGTTTGGATCCATATTGGTTTAAAATTTAAAGGTGCATTAGGTAAGATTAGCCCTTTTTTTCTTCAAGATTACGTCTCTAACGGTTAGGTGGGTTCAACATGTTCATGAAGCTCCACCCCCATGATCTATGGTAGCTATAGAGTGTCTATACAATAACTAACACAATCAAGGATTCCAGACTCGTTTTCTCAGTGACTTAATACACTTTTGCTAAGGCCATAATGTAATCCATTGTTGTTGTCGTTTAAATCATGTTCTACATATCTTCCAGGTTATTTGTACAAGGCATAAAAAGAATTGACCATTGCACTTTTAATTTAACTTCTTGGTAACTTGTCTAATATAAATGTGATTTTATAAATTAATAGAGGTTAAAAGGGCTTGGTTGATCTATGTGCGAGTCATATGAACAGACTGGACTTCAGGGTTCCAAAAAAAAAGTTGACCATGAGTACACACACACACACACACACACACACACACACACACACGCTCAGCACAAGTGCCACATAGAATCACACCATTGGGCTTTACAAATAATAGTGGACGTGCTGTTGGGGGGCAAATCTAATGACACACACACACACACACACAGACACACACACGTGGCCATACTGCACAGCCCAGATCAGGTTCTCACAGCTTGTCATTATGTCACATGCATACACACACACAGCTGTCGGAACTCACTGCATTCCCATCATGAGATCTCTCTCTCTATCACACGCACACACTCAAACACACTCCCCAGTATAAAGTATATTCAGTGGGGTAGTGGTAACTTGATGTGTCTTTCCTACTAAATGTTCTATCTTTTAAATAAATACCGATAAATGAAACCAGTCATGGGGTTAGAGTTAAAATGCTGCATTGTTGGCTATAGTTTCGCTGTTTTTCATTTCTTTTTTTGAGGTTTTGAACAGGAGGAAGTAGATATTTTGCGGTAACACTAATAATGTTGTGAAATTTAGTTTGAACTGTTACGTTTATATGAATGTCTATAACAGCGTTAAAATAATGTTAAAAGAGAGAGATTCTGGATAGTGTGTGTGCGTGTGTGTGTGTGTGTGTGTGTGTGTGTGTGTGTGTGTGTGTGTGCTTGTGTGTGCGTGTGTGTAGTTGTATGTTAAATATTCCCAGATGTCTGAGGGCATCAGATTCATTCGGCCTAGTGACATTGTGCCGTTGCTGGCAAGTAAACATAATCTCATTATAGTTCTATTTATCCATGTCATTGGTATGTGTGTGTGTAACTGTACCATTCATAATCACTAAGCCTCTCACAAACATGCAGTCACACACATGGACACACACACTGGCTCCCAGCAGTGTTATAATGAGAACACTGGATTGAGGCATATGGCCATGTTCGACTGATTCAAATGAGACTAATAACTTAAATGCATTTTACTCATATTTTATTTTCTGACTAATTCTGCTGACCTAGGGCCTCCACAGTAGGCTGTGTGTGTGCGTGTGTGTGTGTGTGTGTGTGTGTGTGTGTGTGTGTGTGTGTGTGTGTGTGTGTGTGCACTTGAAATTAACTTCCAGTCATTTAAATGGTTGAAAGGGTCAAAACAACAACTACAACAACAACAAAAAAAAAAACAGTGAGCGAACATATCAAAGTTTTTATTTTTCCCCCCTAAAGTCTCTAATTTTATATCTTTCCACTTCTCTTTGTGTATCCTTTACTTCACGTGAAATGAAACACAGATAAAGCTATACAAGATAAAACTACCTGCCAATCATATTAAATAGTCAATTAGAGATTAAATATTGAAATGGAGTTCACTACTGAAGGGTTGTGGTCAGGCTGAGGTTGTTGCCAATAAAGTGGGTTTAATAAGATACTAATAAGAACGATATGTTATATACAACAACAACAACAACAAATGAATAAATAAATTAATTAATAAATAAAGCTGCAAGCAGCAATCTGCGGGGTCCAAGCACTCTTCGCAAATAGTGTCCCCAGTGACCAGGTCTCGCCAAATTACATAAAACAATAAAGAGTCTAGAAGTGTTTTTTGACGATATCTCAATGTTTATTGTGTGAAATGATGACTGAATGCTAATTGGCTGAAGGCGGCCATGTTTTCGAAGTAATTCAGTGATGATTAAATACTGTAGACTGTATTTAATGATGATGACCATCATTGTGTGTGTGTGTGTGTGTGTGTGTGTGTGTGTGTGTGTGTGTGTGTGTGTGTGTGTGTGTGTGTGTGAGAGAGAGAGAGAGAGAGAGAGAGAGAGAGAGAATTGGGGTAGAACATACCTCATCACACACATGCCCACTCACCTCTGCGTAAGAGCCTGTCAAAACAAATCATTTCACTTGCACTCCTCAATGATAAAGAGACAGAGAAATAAACCAAGAGAGAGAGAGAGAGAGAGAGAGAGAGAGAGAGAGAGACCCATTCCTGTGTTTACGATTTATATATCTAGAATATATCAACGTAACAGGACATCCTATAAAAGATTTCCCTCTACTCTTTGTGTCTATGTGTTATTGAACATACTCTCATTTCCAGCAATGCTACACTTTCCATTCCATTAAAACTGGAATGTGTCACATAGCAAGATAACGAACCATATATGAAAGCTTGAGCCTGAAAATGGAGAGGCTGCAGGGAAGAAAGCAGTGCTCTCCATTAATTAGTGTAATAGGAAATTTCTCTGCGCTGCTAGGTTCGCCAGATGATTAAGAGCAGAGATGGTTGGGAGAAAAAATAAGACAGAGTCTGTTCCTTTATTAAAGCTCTGGGGTTCGGAGGTCTGACCCCATAGCTACAGGGGCCTCTAACCCAGCGGTTGGCTACACTTTCCCTTATCACACACACCCAGACACTAAGTGGTCCATGTTGCACAGGTACATTCACAGATCTTTGAGCCATATTCATTAAATTCAGGGAAGTTCATCAGTGGTGTGTAGGTGTGATAGAAAGGCCTGGCAGCACTAACATGGTGAGGACACAGGGTCATCAGAAACAGGAAGTGAGGAAAGCAGGAGTGACATCGTGAAACTAATTTGATTACAGGCCAGACAGATGACATATGGACAGGAGGATCTTGAAGGTAGGATACTTCTTTTTTTTTCAGTGTAACTACACAAATGTGGTGAAGCAGTATTATAAAAATACATCTCAGTATTATAATTTTAAATATATACTTTCTCACACAACACATACAGTTTTGGAAATACCAGTCAGCCTACAATGCACGTTTTTGGACTGGGGGAGGAAACCGGAGTAACCGAAGGAATCCCCTGAAGCACAGGGAGAACATACACAGAGCAGAAGCAGGATTTGAACCACCAACCCTGGAGGTGCGAGCAAACAGTGCTAACCACTAAGCCTTTGTGCAACCCCTCAAACACCATCCATCTATTTAAGAAACAAAAGCAGCACAAAATAAGCATAAAGGGGTAATATTGAAGAAAGAGCCTGTTGTACTGTTAAAAAAGGCAGGTGGCACAAATTAAAGGGTATTTAAAAAGGTTACATTTAGCTAGCTAGCAACCTATACTCTTCTTTTTCTTTCGGCTTGTCCCTTCAGGGGTCGCCACAGCGAGTCATCACTCTCCACCTATCCCTATCTTCTGATGTACTCGTTCCTAATCCTGTCCAACCTCGTCACTCCCAAAGAGAACCTCAACATCTTCAGCTCTGCTACCT
>CM074966.1:6507236-6524606 GCA_037577455.1 Pangasius macronema | reverse complement strand
CTCAGGGATGTAACTCGGAGAAAGAGAGGGAGAGCGGTTAGGAACGGTCACACACACAGTGTGGAGATAAACATAAACATATGAATGATGGAAGCCTTTTTCCATCACCTCATTTCATAGTTTTAGCCACTTTAACCACTAACCTTGAGCACGTTTTTGAGACACATAACTGTGTATCTGTATCTGTATACTGAAAGAACCGCATCCACTCGTGAATTCAACTGACATGTGGTCACATGAGTGTGTAGTGTACCAACTAATAATCCTCACACACACCATACTATACTGAACCTACCACTGGAAATAGTGTATATACAGCATGTACTTAGGCATTATACAGTATACAAGTATGCCATTTCAAACAAAGTCTAAGTGACAAACTTAAATCAATAATATTTATTACAGACAATCTGCAATAACCCTCAAATGCCACACTATCAACCCACTTTCCAGCTTAATAGCTAATAACTTAGTGTTATTACTAATAATATCGGGTATTGTCTGAGGATTATGCCTATATGTAGATAAAAATATCAATAAAATCTGAAGAGATCCATTAGAAACCACAATGTAGTGTATTGGATTTAAAGTGTTTTCGATCTAGCTTTTCATTTAGCAGGTTAAGGAATAGAATCAGTGAGAGAAATTTGATTTTCCTTTTCTTTCAGGTCTTATGCATTTATTCCAAATCCAAAATTAGCAATGACCCCTGACCTTTGCATTTGCATATGTCTGTTTCCTGTCTGGATGAATGTTGCAAGACAAGAAAGAAAGAAAGAAAAAAGACAGAAAGTCAGTGTGTAGGTGTGTCTGAGAAACCCCACCTACACCCCACCTCCCAGTGTGTGTGTGTGTGTGTGTGTGTGTGTGTGTGTGTGTGTGTGAGTGGTGTGTGTTCCTCAATGTTTCAAAATGTCTTCATACAGATTTTGAGGTGTTGTACATAGTATAGGTAAAGTGTTTCTGTGTTTCTGTGTTTGTGTGTGTGCGCATGTGTGTGTTCCTCAATGTTGTGTGTGTGTGTGTGTGTGTGTTTGTGTATTTTTGGTTGCATGTACCCTTATTTGGATATATTACAGAACTGTTCACCATCTGACCACGTTCATGTGATCAGTGCTGACATACCTGGGCAAAAGGGAAGTGGAGTTAGGTCATGAGTCTCTAGTGACACAGACACACACCTACATATTTTCGGTCTCTAGACTGAAAAGAACTGAAATAGCTACCACTCATATACACATACACACACTCACACACACAGGGACACACATGGACACAAACACATGTACACAATCTGGGTCTGTATACAAAATATACACAAAAAGGGTTGGATTGCACACCAGTCCAACTTGGTAATTATATGAAAGGAAATTCTTCACCTATTTAAAAAAAAAAAACAACCTGCTCTGTAATTATCTGTAAATATGTCTGATGTTAGCCTGAGGTTAAATGGAGAAAGCGAGGTGAATAGAGAGCGCTTCGGTTCCCCAAACTGGAATAAACTTAGCACAGAATAATGACCATAAGGAAACACATCCTCTCTCTCTCTCTCTCTCTCTCTCTCTCTCTCTCTGACGTTCTCTGCCTCTCTTTCCTTTTTTTTCCACCATGTCATGCATCACAAACACTTCTGTCATACTCTTATTGTCTGTCTATGAGTTTGTGAAAAAAAAAAAAGATGGAAAGATGTTTGTTGCAATGGTGCAGTTTGTGGGTGGATAAGATGGCAGCTGGTGACTCCACTGTACTTTTCATACAATGTGTGAGTGTGTGCGTATGAGTGCGTGTGCGTGTGTGTGTGTGTGTGTGTGTGTGTGTGTGTGTGTGTGTGTGTGTGTGTGGGGATGAGGGGGTGGGTTACGCAGAATGGAAAGTGAACTGTGTCCACGTGACGTTCGTGGTGTTTCCAACTTTCACAAACCGAGGAACTGGAACCAACGATGACGAGATCTAACGACATCCTCAACTCTCTGTCTCTTTCTCTCTCTCTCTCTCTCTCTCTCTCTCTCTCTCTCTGGGTCACATGACAGGATGATGACAGGCTTTGTCTGGGCGGAGACTGTGTTGCTTTTTATGAATGAAACTCGTTGCTTACTCTGATTGAGATATTTCTGGGTGCATGCATGTGTGTGTGTTCAACCACAGCAGTTTCCTTCTCTTTTTTCCTGTGCTGATTCACCCTTCTGAATATAAAGCTCACCATGTGTTGTTTTTAACACTTTCCTTACCACAGCAGAGGTAACAGAGGCCTGAGCGAGAGAAAAAAGTGTACCCAGAGACACACACACACACACTGTCTGAAGCTTCATTTACAGAGTTTGTCTGTATGTTCGCTCAGCGTGTCTATCTGTGTGTTGATAAAGCAGCATCCTGTTTCCAGTGGGGGCTTGTGTAACAGCTAACACAGTCCCCCATGACGACTGTGTCTGATTGTGTAAGGGGGCGTCTTTGTACCTCTAGGAGAAAATGAGAAAACTACAGAGAGATCTCCATCTACCTGGTATTGAACTCTGGCTTTGAATGCAAGATAAACGTAAGCTCGCCCTCCTCGTGAGCATTGAGCCTGGCCGTGTGTATGTGTGTGTGTACATGTTTTGATCTTGATGGGGACCAAATATGCCCACAATGAGAGGAATAACTGACAGTTTTGACAGTTTTCCAGGATGAAATGTTTTTTTTGTTTTTGTTTTTACAAAAACTGCATGTGTACTATGTAACTATGTAAAATTCTAAATGAGCCAAAAGGATGTGTGTGTGTGTGTGTGTGTGTGTGTGTGTGTGTGTGTGTGTGTGTGTGTGTGTCTATGTGTGTGTGTGAATTGAGAAATGAAGTGGGAAAGGCTGAGCGCCTACTGTCTGCATCTGTCAGTATCAGTTTGTCTTTTTATTTTGATGTGTGTGGGATCTACTCACTCAGGTATGCACTTATGTGTGTGTGTGTGTGTGTGTGTGTGTGTGTGTGTGTGTGTGTGTGTGTGTGTGTGTGTGTGTGTGTGTGTGTNCTCTCTTTTGTGTGTGTGTGTGTGTGTGTGTGTGTGTGTGTGTGTGTGTGTGTGTGTGTGTGTGTGTGTGTGTGTGTAGTTATAATGTGATGCCTTTTCAAGTGGACTGGGCTGATAGTCTTCAACTTTGAACAATTTCTCTCAAATAAAATAAAAATAATAAAAGCCAAGTTTAGTAAAACATTAACATACTGAATACAGGTTAAAAAAAAAAAGAAAAAAAAAGAAAAAAGAAAGAGGTTACTTTAAGGGTAGTTTGAATAGTCTATTTAGAACCCTCTCTGAACAGGATACCAGACAAAAGAAAGAAACCCTTAGGTTTCTTTATTTCATTCTGATCTTAAACCAGAGGAAGCATCTATAATGTAAGGAAAGAGCAAAACACACTCAAATGATAGTTTATATCAGTCATAACATTCCTGTGAGATTCTGGTCCATGTGATTGCTGCAGATTTGTCAGCTGCACATTGATGCCTTGAATCTCCTGTAATACCAAATCCCAAAGGTGCCCTGTTGGATTCAGGTGACTGGAGACACCACTGAGGTGTACTGAACATTTGGACTTTTTGAATCATGGACATAAAGTAATGCACATGGTCAGCAACAATACTCAGATAGGCTTTGACTTTCAAACGAAGTGTCCAATGTGTGCAACATTCCCCACACCATTACACCACCACTACCAATTGGGTCCATAGATTCATGCTGTCAGCATTAAATTCTGTCCCTACCATCTGCATGTTGCAGCAGAAATTTAGGTTCATCAGACCAGCTGAAGCTTTTCCAGTCTCCAATTGTCCAGTTTTGATGAACCTATACCCACTGTAGCCTCAGATTCCTGTTTTTGGCTGACAGGAATGGAACATGATGAGGTCTTCTGCTGTTGTAGATCATCAGGATTCAACACATTGTGTGTTTTGAGATGCTTTTCTGCTCACAACAGTTGTAAATAGTGGTTATTTAAGTAAACACAGCCGGAAAAGACCAGTAGATATGCTGGGAATACACCTTGGATGGGATTCCAGTCAATCACAGGACACCATGCACACACACATTCACACACTCATTCATAGCTAGGGGCAATTTAGAGTCACCAATCTACTCAATGTTGTATTTGGAAGATCAGAGGAAACCAGAAAACCCAGAGGAATCCCACACAGACACAGGAGAGTACAGCACATGCAAATCTCTGAACAAAAATATTGGCATAAGTTCCACAGAGATATTACAGTTAACAAAAACTAAAAATTCTAAACCATAAAATCATTTAATATAACATGATACGCTAAAATTGAATGCGTCACTAAATCTAAGCTATAAATAGAGCCTCTGAAAGTCTGAAATAGAATGAAACAGTGACTTGTGGAAAATGGCAGCTGGCAGGAAGATGTGGGAATGTGTTTCATTTAAATATCTTACGCCTGCTGTCTAATAAACCGTTTTAGTCCATTCCTACACAATGTGTCTGTCTTTCATACATTACTCTTCAGAGATTAGACACAAAAACAGCCCAACTCTCCAAAACTAAAATAACTAAAGCTAAATTTCAAAAAAGATTTAACTGCAGTATATTTAACACTGTCGATCTTGCTGCATACTCAGAGGGTTTTCTGAATTCAATGATAAATTAGTTCATTTTTTGGAAAAAAGTTTAATGTTAGGACAGATTAACATTAATAAAATATAGTTAAGTATAGTATAAAAATTGCTGCTGGTTGCTCATCAAGTCTTCGAGCTACACACATTACTTCCATCTCTGGTATTTCTTTGGGACCTGTCCATAAAAACCAGCAAGATCTTTCCATAGCATGTAGAAGGAAAAGAAATTGAAATCTGAGTCAGAAAATCTGCAAAAAAAAATTGCAAATTGAAATATGTAGCTAAAATATCCGGATGAAATTAATTAGCAGCAATTAGCAGCAACCAAAAACCTAAAATTTACATCTTTACTCAATTCTTCTCTCTGAGTATGGCCTTTTTAAAGCTCGTTTTAATATAATCACTTCTCTTATATCAGGCTTTCAAATACACCGATTTCTCAATAAGACTCGTGTGATTAGGATCTGCTTATGAAGTTATCTAACATCTAATAACATTCTCAGCTTGAGGAATATTCTATATGTAGAAACAGAAGCACATCTAATTATACAAGCAAGCTGGAAAGGTGGCAAAACGGATATGGCTATTAATAAGCCTCTTATAAATAAAGAGGGACGCAGCAGTTGTAAACAAGGGCCTGCTATTGCATAAATCACAGATCTGTAATTAGGCTGTTTCTCTAACACCCCTTGTGTATTAACAACACACACACACAGACAGCAGCGTTTTGGGCAGCCGTGCGTAGGAGCCTGTTGCGTGTTTGGTGCGGAACACGGCTGTCGAGGGCCTGAGTTGTCATGGAGATGATGGTTTGATTCACCATAGCGACTAATGTCGAATAAGAGAAAAGGAGAATTTGGAGATAAAGAGAAAAGCTGAAAAGCTGAAGGGTATATTCAACTATAATACCCGTGTTACACTGTGGCAAAATTTGTCAGCATTTGCTTGTTGAAAAAGTACTGAGGTTCTGTCAGGAACACAACAATTCAAGTCTAGTTTGTTTTCTTCTCAGAAGATTTTGAAAAAGCTGGAACACTAGGAATCAATTTTAACAAGACGTCTTGAAAACACCTTGAGAGTCGTTGTTGTTAGTGTTCGTATGGCTTAGCATCCATGGTTAAGGAACTGAGTGTGTATTACCCATAATACACTGTGAGCAAAAAATATATAAGTTGGTATAAGTTGGTCAGGGGTTCGAATCCCTCCCCTGTATGATTCAGGGGTTTCCTCCAGGTACTCCGGATTCCTGGGAGATAGTTTGGGGTTCTTAGCATCTGTCTATTGGTTCCTCCAGACAGACAAACCAAAAACCTTCAAGGGTACTAGATGGAATCTTGTTTTTCTAAAAGTGCAGAGTAACTCGTTCATCTTCAGTAACTGCTGGTCAGGGTCATGGTGGATCTGGAGTGTCTGGAACATTGAGCGTGAGACGGGAATACCTCCTGAATGGAACACCAGTCCATTGCAGCGCACCATGCGTATACACATTCATACCTTGGGGCAATTTAGCATAGCCAATCCACCTTTTGGCATGTTTTTGGGATGTGGGAGGAAACCAGAGAATCTGGAGAAAACCCATATGGACATAAAGAGAACATGGGAAACTCCGCACAGACTGTTAGACTATGTTGTAAAGTGGATCACAGTCAGGCTTCACTGGTTCAACAAAAATGGTTCTTTGCATAGTTCATCATTCTTAACTTCCTAAAGTGGTCCTACTTGGAACCCTTTGTGAAAGGGAAACCATTTGTAGTTGGGTTCTACATAAAACCCTTAAGGTTTCCCTCTAGAGGGACAAACCAGAGAGTTTCTGAATGGAATTTTTTTTCTAACAATGTACTATACTGTTTGTATGTACCTAGTACATTTGGTCTACATTGGAGAAATAATTATCCATAAGGTTATAGCATGCAGTCTTTCCTTCTACCTGCTGCCAAAAACACAAGCAGAGACGGTCAAATTGGTAAATCTTTGCCAGTTGGTAAGTTTTTATTTTGCCAGCTTACTTATTACTTGAATTAACTGATCAATAAATATATGAGATTTTTTGATTGACTCACTGGTGTGTATATTTTCTTAAAATTAATTGAGCTATGATGTAGCATTGCTAACAGTAACTGTTTCCATTTAATCAGAACAACCTGGTCTACCAGTTTGACCAGTTCAGCTTGTGTTTTGGCAGCTTTTAGCTTGGGCTGAACTTGCTCATTTAGAAAAGATGGTAAATCAAGAACCAATATGGTTTCTTTGCCCCTGAGAAAACCTCGGGAAAGTTTCCCTATCAGAACCCTTTTAGGAGGCTAAGAACCTTTCACTTAACTAAACTATCCAAAGAATCCTTGAACAAGCCTTTTTAAAAATAATAATAATAATAATAATAGTTTAATGTTAGTTGGCTAACTAACCAGATTTAGCCAGGGTCCTGGGTTTGATACTGAGCTTGGGTTACTTTTACTGTGTATGGTACCACTTTGAAACCATGAAGATGGCTTTGGACTGCAATGGCTATGGTAGCTTTAGGACTGCAATTGCCGCAAACAGTTTTGCACTCAAGTCTCCTTCACTGAACAGTTTGATCACTTCACCAAAATAGACTTCATGTGAAATATGATGAATTTCCTGGTTACACAATTGCACTTTTGACCATGTAGCTCACGTGTGTGAATGGTGGCCTGCAATGCACTGGTGTCCCAACTGGGGTGAATTCTTCCGCCTTGTGCCCAGTGTTGCCAGAATTGTCTCCAGACCCTAACCAGAATAAAGTGGTTACCGAATATGAATGAATGAATGTAATGTTAATTCTTCACTACTTCACATTTCATGGTATTTTGGTATATTGGTATATTGTCACACCCCTAGTAAACATTTCATCAGTTTAAATCTTGACTTTGAATCTTGACATTACCAACACCAAAAACATCTTTAAAACTAGTATACTAATATCTCTAACCATCATCAAAAATACATGTTACTCAACTGTAAAGACAGAACCAAAATATCCAAATAACATTAGTTCAACCTTGTAACACAGTGCTTCACAGTGCTGGTCCTGGAAGCCCAGAGCCTTACAGATTTATGTCTAACACACACACACACACACACACACACAGTTCAACCCAGTTTTTTCCTCTTAACTAGCCAATGACTTCAATCAGATATAGAGAAAACACCAAAATGTGCTTTCTTCATGTTTGACGTCATTGTATCAGCTACTGCTATTTTGGTTCCTTTTTCTGTTGATTTGCCTATGTAGTTATACCTGTATTGTGTTGGTTTTTTTTTTTTTTTTTTGTAGTACGTAAAAAGGAGGAGATGAAATAATAATGATGATGACACTAGAACGTAAAGTGTCCAGCTGGTAACAGTGAACTTTGACCTGTATGTGTGTGCTTATAAGTGAGTGAGAGCGAGGCCATATGTGTGTGTTTCTAGTAGCCTGGCGTAAGTTCTAGAGAGAAGGATCCTCTAATACATTCCGCACATTTCCCACTGATGAAGCAGAAATTAAATAGAGAAGCCTTTCTCTCTCCCCCTCTCTCTTTTCCTCATGCTCACTCTCTTGCGCTCTCCAACCAAGATAAACAAAGCCCCCGTTCATTTACTCTACTCGTAACAAACAGCAGATTCCTAATATATAACTGGTGAGTGCAGAAATATTTGGAGCCTGGCTAACCCATTACTGTCCGGTTGGGTTAGCTGTGCAGTGTGAAGGAGAGGCATGGCTGATGTCATCGTTAGGTGATATAACAGAAAAATTCCATCCAGAACTTTTGAATGAAATACCATTGTGGTGGTCAAGAAACTCACCAGTGATGTCATGGCCTATGATCTAATAGATCAGATAGCCCAGTGTTGTGTAGCCCAAAGGCTCGGCTACCTGATGGAGAAAAAGGCGGCCAGATATAGCGTCAATGCTGGAGTGAGCAGTGGTGTTTGATCTGATTTGAATGGCACTGTGTGTCGTAGTGGACTGGAAGATAAGAAAGAGTGTACATTGAATGGAGCAACCGATTTGAATATTCCACTCTAGCTGCAGGGCCTGGTTACTGGAAGTTCCAGAGTCTGTAAACACAGCCAAAATGTAATAGATAGACTAACAGCTAGTGCCAGGTTTATTTTAAAATACCCACTACACCATATGGCTCAACCTCCTAATACAGGGTTACTCAAATACGGTAATCCTGGAGTACCCTTGGACATGACTGTCTCATTTCATTTTATTCTTTTTTCAAGCACATAAGTTTAGTGTTGGAAAAAATAAGTCTACATCTACAAAAAAAAAAACAATAAATGGAAAAAAAGAACATAAATGTTAGGTAGTTACAAAGCAGAACGACAAACCTACACCGTTCTGGTCTTTCTTGTTCTTCGGTTCTCTCTCCTCCAGACTGTCTTTGTGTGTATCTCCCCCTCTTTTTCCTTTTCCTTTTTTGCCCTCCTTTGAGCTCATTGCAGATATTGATCTTTGATCTTGTGTGTGTGTGTGTGTGTGTGTGTGTGTGTGTGTGTGTGTGTGTGTGTGTGTGTGTGTGTGTGTGTGAATGGAAGGGCACAAGCAGGTTTCCACATGGAGTCTTATGTTGGGTCATGGATGTTCCTATATGGAGGAACCAAAGCCGGCTCCACAGACACCATATAGTTATCCTCGGATATTGTACATTCACGTACACCTGCTCATTCATGCAATCAGCCAATCATGTGGCAGAAGTGTAATACATAATATCATGCAGATATAGCTCAAGAGCTTCAGGTTATGTTCACATCAAACATCAGAATGGGGGAAAAATGTCACCTCAGTGACTTTGACTGTGACATGCTTGTGGGCACAGGCTCACTGAAACTGGGCAGTTGAACACTGGAAAAACATTGCCTGATCTCTTTCTTCAGTTGTTTAGTTTGTGTGTAGCCTCAGATTCTTGTTCTTGGCTGACTGGAGTGGATCCCAATGTGGTCAATCTGCTGTTGTGGCCCATCCACTTCAGGTTTCAACATGTTGTGCATTCTGAGATGCTCTCCTGCTCACCATGCTTGTAAAGAGTGGTTATTTGAATTACCATAGGGTATATTTTGGGTATATTTTTCTATTTTTAATGGGGACCCAGGTTGAAAAATGTTTGAGAACCCCCTGATGTACTTAACCAAAAAAAATCAAACACAATAAGAACAGCACACAACAATAGTTACAACAATAATGGCAAGCGTTTGATATCAGGATATTTTGGAACAGCCATATGGTTAGGAATTATTTATCCAATGTATGAAAAAAATGAAAGTATCTAGCAGGAAAAATAAAGTGAAGTGGCAAATTGAGTCACGCAGGGTTTTTTTCAACCTCCAAAACAATGCATGTCTGAGGTAGAGAGCATGTAAAGTGCGTGTATGATGAGAGGCTGGTTAACAGTGCACTTGCCGGCTACATTCAGTTGGTTAAATGGGCAGGGTCATTAGAGATCCGTCCACTTTTCAAATACAATGGAAATCAGATAAGCAATGAGAGGGATAGAGGCAGCATAAGGGATAAAAATGGAGTGAAAGGAAAGCCGTGTTGTTTCTGTGTGCTAAGCAAAGGTGCCCAGGCACGATAGAGCAGCTCTCGAGCTGCGCTCCAGAAAACGCTGGAGCCTCGGCACTCACAAAAGCTCTGCTGTGATCTGCTTCCTGTTTGCGTATGTGTATATACGTGTGTATGCCAACTCTTGTGCAATACAGCAAAAAAGGTGTAGAAGTGCATGGAAAATACAGCATGCTTTAAAACACTGTCAAGCCTTTATACACACATGCTGGTGAGAACATGGACTCAGGCTGTTCTGCAAAATGTGAAATCCATCCTGCTGAGAATATAATTACAGAAATGGCTTCAATGTTGCCTTGAAATGTGATTTTTAACTGTCGTAATTTTGTGTAGGCATCAGAAAATGCCTAGGAGAGATGAAGAAAGGAGCGAAGGAGAGAGATAGAGAGTGGGCCTTTGAATCAAGAGTCTGTGTGGCAGCGCTGGCCCTCGATATCGGCCTCACCAGAGGACTGATGAGATAGCAGACGGTCTCTCAGCCAACCAGACCAGACCAGGCCGGGGGGGGAACTTCCAATCAGAGTCTGAGGGTAAAGAGAGATGAGCTTGACCCAGAGATTGACCCCAAACGTCTCTGTGGCATGCCAATGTGTGTATATCCACAACCGTGTCTGCATTAGGCACCCTAATTCACAGTGAGATGGAAAAGCACATTTGTGCACCTATTACCTTACATGCACCCATATTTCCTGCCTCTTATGTCATGAAGAGCGTTAAGCCGGTCTTGGCAATTATTCATCATACAGCTTTAGCTCCATTTTAGCTGTTAAAAATGGAGCGGCGGAGGGCCAGAGGCTGGGAAAGTCCCTCTCGCTCTCCTGAGAGTGTGGCGATCGCTTTGATACACACTGTAATCGGCTCGCTCCGTTACACACCGGCACGCAGCTACTTCTCCGGTGATAGCACCGCAGCCAGCAGACCCCCTCCACAACCCGAATATACGAAACACGAGAGAGTTGAGTGCGAGGTCTTTTCTCTTTTTTCCCCCCCTACTTTTTTTTTTTACTACTCTCTGCTACCATGAGTATGTGTTTTGTGTTTTAGGGGGAACTTAAAACCTCGCGTTCTCTTTAAAGCGTTGAGACAAGCTCTCGGAGAGATAAGCCAGGTAAAGCCACTCTGCTGGGAGTGGGTGATTTGAGCAAAAGGCTCATTTCCCAGAACCACAACGGTCACAAAACAGAAGGTTTTTGCATGTATGTGTGTGGTGTTTAAGAGAGAGACAGCAAGAGATTGCGACAGAGACAATGTTTCCTTCTTCGTACAATAAAAACTGATCTGATGTCACTTATTCTTTCAACAGAACCAAACCAAATAGGGCTAAAAGGCCATTACATTCATCCCTGATCTTGGGTTTCTTTATTGTCTTGTACAGTATTAGAGAATTAACAGTTTATTGAGATGAATGTACCGTGTAATCAAATGGTTTACCTATAAGTAGTCATAGCTAGTTTTAATGGAGTCCTTGTTTGCACTCTGCACGCAAAGTACATTGTCCTTAGCCATTAGAGGACAAAAGCTTACCTAACAATCTCTCTCTCTCTCCATCTCTCTCTGTCTCTCTCACTCTCTGTCGAGCTACACATGCTACTTCTGAGATGCCAGTGATCCTGACCTCTTCTGCTCCCCGGACCTTCCTGACCCGTCCTGATGCCCCCTCTACTCTCCGGACCTGCCTGAACCATCCTAATGCCCTACTTCGGGTTGGAGTTCTCATCGGTTGAGTTTGCTCGCTGCTACTGGGGGTGGCCCCATATGGACGATCTGAAGAATCGCTTAGATTGCTGGGGATGGTGCTACCTGGGGGCAGAGGAGATGGCTTGGGGATCACGTGGGGAGCTGTACTGTAATGGCTTGGGACTGCGATTGTTGTAGTGGCTTTGGGGCTGCGGTTACCACGATCACCTTCATACTAAGGACCCCATCAGTGGAAAGTGGACAGATTTTAACCAAGTGGACTTCTTACGAAAACTGTGATGAATTTACTGGTTGCACATTTGCACTATTTGTCCAGGTTGATCCCTTCTATTATTATAAATACCATTATTATTATTATCATTATTATTACTACTATCATTATAAATAGCATTGGCAGTGAAGATTATAAAAAGGAACGACAGCAGTTAGCAGTAAGCTAATGACAGTATTAGAATTTCTAACTAGGTAGGTCAGCTTAATCATAGTGAGCTAGCTAGCTAAAATAAAAATGAACATACTATATTTAATACAGTACTGTTCGCAGGTAATTTTAATTAATATCCATAAACAATTGCTAGCTAGCTGATTAATTAGACAAGATTAACAATAGCCTAACCAAACAAATAGCCTCCCCCCCAAAAAAATTGTATTGCTGCTAGTTAAAAATCATTCAAAACTAAGAAATATGAGACAGAAACCTGTTACTAACCTGTATCAAGAAGTCTTGGGGAACAAAATGTCAAGTTTTGAGGGGTTCGAGATGTTTCTAAAAACCTCCTGTCATGATTAAATTAATTTAAATGAGACAGTTTTGTTAAATCTATGAGATGTATGAAATTACAGGAATAGTCTTGGAGATTAAAGGTTATTTTAAAGGTTATTTCTTAACTGAATTTGAACTCCTTTCACTAAAATGTCTTAGAAAAACAGCAAAAAAACAATCGAACTTAATTTTTTTTCAACAAATTCACAATTGTAAAAATAGTAAATTAAGCTGTAAAGTTTGAAGAATAACGTTCCTGCAATGTTCTAAAAACACGAGTAGTAATGATTGTCTTTATGTTGTTATTAGAATGTTGTTTATCCAACATTTAGACACAAAGTAACATCATAGAAATGTTTGAGTTAACGTTCCTACAAATATGTTGCATCAGCATTATAGGAATGATTACATAATGTTCTCAGAACAGCATGAAAACCTAACAGATTGACCGTGCAAAAGTTCCTCCATCCCAGACGTTTAGAAAACGTTCGAACGTTAAATAGTTTGCAGGTTGATCTCTTAGTATGTAGAGAAGATTATTTTTAACTTTAATAAGATTATTTGTCAGAGAAAAATCCTTCTCTGTCCAAACATTTAGATAAGAGATACACCACACTGCTCTCTCTTCCACACTTCTGAATCATATCCTGAAAGAACACAGACACGCACTCACCCACATTCGTACACGCACACACGTTCATGTAAAGTGAGAACCAGCACAGCACTCATGGTCAGATCCACGAAAAACAAAAACACATATTAATAGTGCACGAAGCCATAAAGACAGGACGACGTCTAATTAATGATGGTTGTATAAATGGTCACATGATCAAAACCATTTCCTGCTTGCACTTTAGAAAGAACACGTCTGGGTCAGAGTTCTATTAAAGGAAGTAAATCAAACGTGTTATAACCCGGATATACTTACCATAATTGTAATATTTATTGATATGTTATAATCATTGTCCTCCCACGTTATATCGTGCTCAGAGGAGACATAACCATATCAACAGTCAAAAGTGTGAGCACACTGGCTCATTGTCAGAACATAATCCCAACTGTGGTCTTTCGAATAGTTGAACGTCTCAAGGGTGAGCCATTTTAGACAGAAAGGTGAGGTCAGTCGAGGTCAGAAGGTGTTGCTTAATTCTCTATAACTACATACGAATGTAATTCAAATCACATGTTTATATTAATCCACCCATTCTCATCTCAATACATTATCTTTTTTATAGTTACAGCTAATTCACTGGGACTTCATAAGTGAAGTGAAGTGAAGTGAAGTGACTTTGTGGCCAAGTGTGGTGACCCTTACTCGGAATTTGTGCTCTGCATTTNAGACTCGAACCCACGACCTTCGGGTTCACCTTCAGGTTACAAGTCCGACTCTCAGACCATTAGGCCACGACTGCCCCGACTTGTGTATGGATCCTTCACATAAGCTAAGACTAATAAAAAACACACTTTAAAAAATGTTGTTATTAACGAATAACAGTGCAATTGTTGGTATGGTGAAGTTTTCTGTAATTATAAATGCCTTTATTTTTTGGACACGAGTCTCCAATGATTGTGAATGATGATGTATAGCAGCTATAACATAAGTGATAACTGGAAATAACTTGTCTCATGGATGTTCCACAACATCAAACATAACAGTAAATGGATAAAAATTTATGATGTGTCAGTCTTGAATAGAAAAATATATCATCTTTAACAAATTGCTGTGGTGTAAGAGGAATGAAACGTTTCGGGATGTGATGTTATTGGAAAATAATCAACTTTGGGGTAGTAACAGTTACTCCGCTTTACATTGGGCAACATCACACCACCTTGTCGTTGATTCTTTTCCTATAACAGCATACCTTTTTGTGTTTTCTTCCTTACTTAAGTGCCCTATGACACCTTTACTTCGTCTTTAGGTGAGGTTATAAGAAACTGTACATTAACGTTATTATAACATAAACCAAATGCTATGTTATTGGTTCACGTTGAAAAATGACTGTGACTTTGGAGTGATTTGATTTGTGTGATTGTGCAATTAGTAATTAGCTTCGGTGCCCTTTCCACGACAACATCGAACGGTACACGAGAGAACAGGAACTGTAGATCAAATCTCTCATAAGCATAGAGATACACACATACACACACTTAATATAAGACTTAATATACAAAATATCTCTCAATCTTTATTTCAAAAAAAAAAAAATTAGGCCATATCCCATTTGTGTCTTTCACCCCTCTGCGGAAACACGCAACTTATGAATCATCCAACGAGAATCATTCTGAGAAGGAAAATTGTCAGGCATTATTGGTTGAATACAAAAGACCACGCGTTTTCTACAAATGAAAAGAAAATGCGTTCCAGATATATATTCACAAATAACCATGGGGGCTAAACAGAGTAAGAAACGCGCCTACATGAAACCCACAAGTCAAAAAGGCGTGAAAGTACTACGCTTCCTGGTGCTGCTTCAGAAAATTTCAGAAAAGCAATTCGGGAATAAATTTAACCACTGTGATATAAATATACTGAGGGCCTGTATGGAAATTGCAGAAAGAAGATGAAAGAAGGTGAAAATGTTCTAGTGTCACCAAGAGTTTCTTATCTTTTACTGTAGTTTAAGCACAAATGTTTATGGCTTATGGAGTAAAAAAACAGTAAACATAATACCAAAAACGTAATGTAATAGAGTATCTAAGATAAGTCCTGCTAGATTAAACATTTATTAAAGGCATTTTATTCCAAACCAATTAAGCCTATAGATAAAAGACCATTAAACAGCGCTATTATCGCATAGGCCGTATGCACAAGGCTGCATTCTGAGTGTCGTAATGTAATATAGTGTCGATATTCAGTATAACAGCGTGATTGCGTGTGCTATGTTGCTTTTATACAACAGTTTATAAATCAGAAATTAATACAGAGTAACTGACAGTCTTTTTTCAGACACAAAATGGCCAAAGAATTCGTTTATTTGTTTGCTCTGTGAATGGAAATAGATCCAGAAGAAACCGAACTCACTGATGGTCCGTCGGCTAGCTGGCTAGCTAGCTCACAATGATTTGTACATTCATGTTAAAGGTGCAAGGCCACTTTGGCCGGAGGGAAGAAGGAAAAGTAAAAGTAGACTGTTCTAAAGTATAAAATGCAGTTTTCAATAGAAACTGAAAAATGTATAGATGATGTCCCTAACTCTACTGTAGTATCAGCTGTTATGACTGGAATTTTACAAGGCATACACAGACGAGAGGAGTGATGCAAACAATGAAACCTCCCAGCGCGGTTATACTAAATATAAGCGTTCTTGGAATTCTGCTCGTCCAATCAAATTAGTGGACCAGAAATATGTAAAAAAATCAAACTGATATTGCAGTCAATTTGACCCTTTCTGAGATATTGAAATATTGCTTTATGACTTTTTTTGATATGATGCTTTGTACTGAATCTTTAAAATGTTAAGAATTTATGTTCAAATTTTATGTTCAATGTTCCAAATGTATTTTTGTCGACATCTAGTAAAAGTCCAGTTTTCACCTCACACTTTTTTAAATTGCAACACTGGCAGTGTTACTAAACCTGCATATCATGATCATAGTCAAGTGTGTGTGTGTGTGTGTGTGTGTGTGTGTGTGTATATATATATATAACTTATATATATATAGTTTTGTCAAATGCAATATGTTTGGCAACTAATTAATCAAGATCAAGACCTTTTGAAATAATCATAACGTTCACTCATTAACATATACCAATTCCTTATTTAGATTTTTTTTTATTTCAGAGAATGTTTTTTAGAGCTTGCTGAAGTGTGGGTTACTGAAGGAGAAAAAATGAACGAATGAGGTTAATGTAACCTGAAAAGCCAGAAGTCTCCAGAGGCCTTCATTATACTTAAGCTATTCTGAGAGAGTTTGTAAGAGTAGCCTTGTGGTGCTGGATGTGAGTGTGCGTGAGTGATATACTCTGGGGAATCCCTTTTTCAAGAGCAGGGTTATCAACTGAGTCATCTGTAAACTGAGGGGGTGAAAGTATTTACTCCTTTTCTGAGTAGAAGAATGTATTTCATGCATGTGCATGTCTTGTGTATGTACATGTGTCTTTTTTTTTAATCTCTGTATTTATATGTATTAAAATGAGCTAAAATGTTCCCGGGATAGGCTCCGGAGCCAGCGTGACCCTGACATAGATAAAGAAAAGAAGCTAATGAAGATGAATGAATGAATGAATGAATGAATGAATGAATGAATGAATGAATNTGAATACAGTGTGTTGCATTTCTTCTAAATATAATCCTCTCAATGACCAGGGTTCCTGTTTTTATATAATACAATGTTAAAAACACTAATAATAATAATAATAATAATAATAATAATAATAATAATAATAATAATAATAATAATAATAATAATAATAATAACTGTGAAGTAAACTAAATTTAAATAAATAAATGAAAGGTAGTCAAATAAAATAGTAAAATAGACAAATAATATTAATAAAATAAATAACAGTAGTGCCAGAAAGAAGAATCTAAAATATAACTACAGTACATAACAATATATTTATTATTATTATTATTATTATTATATTGAAATTATATAGTAATCTATCATATATAAATATACAGTATACATTTTATAGAACTGAATATTTATATTTAAATATAAAAATAAATAAATCTATTAATTGCTATTTATTTAATTATTATAAAATATATAATAAATATTATGTCAAATTA
>CM074966.1:6493966-6505042 GCA_037577455.1 Pangasius macronema | reverse complement strand
GAAATAGTCCCCTATGTATGGAGAATTTTGGGACACCGTGTAGTTCCAGGTATACTTCATACTCATTTTCTGAGAACAGTGTTTGGTTTTTATAAGCATCTTTTCTGACACAGTTCTTCTGGAGACTTTGATTGTCACACTTGCTTCTGTTTTTATCAAGTAATCCCTGACAGCTGATAATTCATTTTTTGTCTGAAAAGTGGTCTATTACTTTACTTTCTGTACTGACACTGAAAGGTTTTCTGGAACATTTCATTTTTGCTGGAAAATGTGATTCATGTTTGGAAATCAATTTTGCTATTAAACCAATAATGTGGAAGTCATAAAATAAACTTCTAAGGCAAAATTTGTATTAACAAATTAGTGTGACTAAGACTTTTGCATTAGTGCAATTGTTGTTCTAATTATTATTTAGTAACAAAAAGAGCCTAACTGACTGGTGACTTGAATTAAATGGGTTTAAAATTATGTTAAAACACTAATGTGTTTCTTAATTTCCTAATTGAAAGCTCAATAACTTAAAATAATCTTTCGAATCTACATTTCAACAATGTAACCAAAGAAAAATGCAAGGACATAAAGCTATAAAATAAAGCAAAAAAAAAAAATTATTAAATGTGCTTTTCCATATTCACCTAAAATCCCTAATGTTTGCATTGGGAGACTATACACCTGAAATTATTCAGAGCTGCAATCATAAGGAGGTCTGTAATTTTTTCTTTATACTATAAAAATAGACAGTAATATGCTGGTAGCAGTCAGGCAAATAATAAAAGCTAGTTAAAAGCTAAAGAAGAAATGTGCTTTTAGTAGAGATAGATGGAGCTTGACGAACGTTGAATGGTTTAAAATGACTTCAATCATTCTAATTATAAACATGAAATTATGAATTATGGATTATAAACCTGAGATTAATCTGAGCTGCAATCATAAAGAGGTCTCTCTTTTTTCCACACTGACTACAAAATCTTGGAGAATCCTTGTCCTGTTTTGGGGGAGAAGGATGGCATACTCTTCCTCTATTGTCAGTCACAGTGATGCTAGCCAATCGTGGGCATCTGTGAGCTCGTGTATGTGGAAGAGGGTAGATAGCACTTTCCTCTGAGTGTGTTACACTGTCCTGTGATGCGGCATGAGCAGCAGTTCGAAAAGACTGGCTTCATGTATCTTGGAGGAAGCATTTGTTAATCTTTACCCTCACTTGTTGGTAGATGTCATATGATAGAGGAGAACTGGTTGGTCAGTGAGAAGTGACAGAGAGAAAAAAAAGAAAAAAGAGATAACTTTTCCTGGAAGACTGATATAACTACAATTATTGATGCCTTCATATTTATGTAATGCTGCTTTTTACATGCATTACTTCAGCATAGATCTGCAAATGTATGAACATTATTCACTCACTTTAATGAGTAGGCACTCATTAAATATTGTGTGAAAAACATCCTCTTTTTTCCTTGCAGGAGTTCACTGGTTTACTGGACACTCTACTAATCCATTCATTTCCTCTGTGAAGTTTTCTTGAAACGAAGCTGCAGTCAAAGGACTGGGGGTTACAAATCAGGTTGTTGAATTGCAAGACACTTTGTCTCATTTTTCCTCCTTATTATTCCACATTATCTGATAGGGGGCTATCATTTTATCTCATCGGCCATTCCTACTGTGCCGCAATGGAAAGGAAGCCTTTGTGTGTTGCATAACGTAGTCAGACACCATCCAATAGGTAACATTATCCGATTTTCATTTGTATATAACGTGTGCCGATGTGAGTCATGAGTGGCAGCGAAAGCCATAAATGTCTTGCATACTTTAGCTGTGAACACCTGCTGAGCAATCAGTAATACTACACTGGAAGTCTTAAAACACTTACTGAAATAAAGCCAGCCGCCTACAAGGTTCACAGACAGATGCTTTCTTCCACCTCTGAATGTACCTTTATCTTCAAAGAAAGGGACTACACTGTAAATATGGGTGTGAAAAAAATATGACTGGGGCTTTTCTTTCTCTTGGTGGAGACACTGAGTTTAAAGGAGGACACAAGTATTTATGCCTCCAGACACATCTGTCTGTTAGACTATAACTGACAGGTTGCTGACAGGCCATTTCATATACTAAAATTCTCAGTAATAATCTGGAAATCCAGGCGTGATTGAAAGGTTTTAATAAGTGTACTTTGGCCAAACCATTTGCCGCTATGTAACACTAAAAGTAAGTTGTTTTGAGATCCATATTTGGCAAGCTATCATTTACTGTTACTGCCTTTGGCCCACATCTCAAATTTCCATGAAAATATTTGGGCTGATCAGTCAAGTCTTGGTTGAAAAATATTATAATATCTATCATCAAATCAACAATTTGTATACTAGAGTGGAAATGTTTTATGAATTATTCCTATTGTAGTTGCCCTATTAGGAAAAGAGACAGGTCTAAGACATCAGAAGGTTTAGCAAATATTCTGGATTAAAACATACACCATGTGATTTTTTTAATGCAGCAATTCATTAATAATGATTCTGAATGCAATATATGCTGGATTGAACCAAACAAACTGGTCAAGCTGGGAATAAAAAATAATGTAAAACATTATGTGACACCCAAATTAAGCATGTGCAGTAATTTCAATGAAACGAACGCACACTTTACATGCAAAGGGTGGTAAAGTATCACAGCTTGCATTCTCTCATGCAAATACCACATATAAAATTTCCCAATTCATTACTGGTACCTTTTCCAAAGCAGTGGCGGCTTGTGTTCTTGCACAACATACAAGAACACACTTCACTGACATTTCATTGACCTTCTGAATTAACACTGATACAATTAGCACATCTCAACAAGCAACCTTCAGCTTTAGAGAATATTGGTGCACTTGAACTCTGCATTAAATGCAACAATTAAACATGTTAAAGTTAAATTAGCAAGCATTATTAAAAGTGTTGCAGCCTCACAGCTCGGGCTACTGTCTGCAGAGTTTCACAAGTTCTCCCCATCTCTGTGTGGGTTTCGTCCGGGTTTTCATGTGTCCCAAAAACCTGCCGTTAAGTAGATCGGCTATGCTAAATTGCCCCTAGGTGTGCATGGTGCCTGATGATGGACTGGCATCCCATTTGGTGTGTATTCCTGTGTAACACCCACTCTTCCTGCAAGTTTGGTGATTAATGAAGATGTATATTAAAGATGAGTCAGAAAATGGTGTCACTGCCCTTTGGTTAGTAGACAGATAGTGTTGATGTTGCAACATCGCATACAGCACAGGTATCGAGTAAACATTATTAAATCACTCCTGAAGAGTGAGCATAGTGAGCACCACTGATGAGTCAGCATAGTAAATGTCATTCTGCCATTCAGACACTCATCTACAACTCTCAGATATACAGGACTGCCACTGCCAGGAAAACGTAGGAGTTGAAGTTCATTTTAGTTGACATAACTACTAAGGCGTGATTCCTATCATTCTGTTACAAATGTGGCAGACTGACATTATTGTTTGTTGAAAAAAAAAACAGGTTTTTGGACACCATTAGCAAATCTAAATCTCCTTTACTAAGCAAAGTCTCTTTGTCATCATTTAAAATTGAGCTGAAATGACAGATTTAGCAAAAAGATTTTAGTTGAGTTTGTACTTTCCTCTGACTGCCAGCCAATAAACAGCACTATATAATCTTTGATGGCAGGGGGACTAACAGTAGGTTTGGGCCCTACAGTTCCTGCCCTCTACATCCAACATCAACTAGGATAAATTCTACTTCAGCAAGGGTTCCTAAGAGATCTGTTTAAATGTGGAATATGCCTAGAATCAAATATGTTCAGCAACAACAAACACTATTTAAAAAAAACAAAAAAAAAACAGCTTCCTTATATAGAGCCTTCAGGGTTCTCCCATTGATACCATAAAGATTGACCTTTTTTTATACAAGTCAACAGATTTTGTCCCAAGAATTATGCACAGTGGCCCCGATGTCAGTGACAATATGGTTTCTGACATAGCCTTGTCTTGCAAGCCCAGATCATTTCCTTCACCTGGGAGCAGTTTTATTGGGGTCATTTCATGATTGGGTGTTGGATGTGTTTGAGAAAGTGAAACAGGGCCCAAAACCAAACACCCTTCAACCCTGTCAAGTTTATTTCAAGCATGTCATTTTCAGTCATTCAGATCATTCTGAAACACCTCATTGCAGTGACTGAAGTGGAGTAGTCACCTTGACATGGCCCCAGACACAACATTCTAATATTGAGCTGCTATTGAGGTGTCAAGGTGTCTACTCTAGTAGTGCTTTCAGATATGCAGTGTTTAGAATGGAACCTTTCAAATCCCTTGAATCCTGAGTTGAGCCAACTGCAGGAAGTGAAGCACACATTCTGTATTTTGGGCTCCATGCAGCATTTTTCTGCAAATACTGTAGATTTGTAGGGCTGCAGAAATGCAATGTGTTCTAGATATTTGGACAAATGAACAAAAATAGAAAATAAAAGCTGTATGTGTTACACAAAATGTTTTACAGTAGTTATTTCCATCCATCCATCTTCTGTACTGCTTATCCTACACAGGGCCACGGGGAGCCTGGAGCCTATCCCAGGGGACTTATGGCACAAGACAGAGGACACCCAGAATGGGGTGCCAACCCATCGCATGGCACAATCACACATGCACACAGACAATTTGGAAACACCATCAGCCTACAACATGTCTTTGGACTGGGCAAGGAAACCAGAGTACCTGGAGGAAACCCCCCAGAGAACACGGGGAGAACACGCAAGCTCTGCGCAGGAATCAAACCCCAACCCCAGAGGTGCGAGTCAAACATACTAAGCCACAGTGCCACAGTAGTTGTTTATTTTTTAATATTTTATATAATCATTTATTCAGCGGTGACATGGTGGCACAGCAGATAGAGTTGCCACCTGACAGTTCCAGGGTCACCAGTTCAATCTTGAGCTCAGGTTACTGTTTGTGAGAGCTTTTGCATGTACTCCCCCCTGGGATTCCTCAGAGTTCTCTGGTTTCCTTCCACACTAAACTGCCGGTAGGTGTGAATGTGCATGTGCACCATGATGATTTCATATTCTTGGAAATTAAATGTGCTTTTTGTAACAGGGGCTCACGTCACACACTGGATCCAAATGACCTCAATCTGCCTGTTTTGTGAAGAAGATGGTGAGTTTAGAAAGACAGAGGTCATGGAAAGGGGAATCCCCCGGCTCATGCTCCGTGACCCAGCTTAAAACAGCTAATGAAAGTGAACTTGCTTCTGCGCATGCGCAAGAGCGCGCTCTGAAGTTTCCCCCTCAGCCTCACTACACACTCCGCAACTGCTAACCCTCGACCAGAGGACTTAAATCTATCGTTTGTACTTTTTATATAGGCTTTAGTGTAAAGTAAATTCGTCGTAAAGAGAACGTGTCTACGTGTCTTGCTGCCAATTTCGAGGGACCTGAAGAGTTTTTAAGCGTCGAATGGTTACCGGAATTTCACTTTCCTGTCAACAGCGCGTGCAGACTTTAACCTGAGGCACGGAATTCGTTTCCTTTTGAACAGTTTCGTCAAAAAGTTCAACCTCTTTATATTTATTGCTATAACCATAAATATAGTTTTAGTCACAGAAACAGCGACTACTCGAAACTATGCAAAGCCCCGTCACTGGGTGTAACTGTGCTTCGCGTTCATTTCATTTTTCGTGAATAATGGCGGTGTTTTACAGCCACACCACCAGTTTGTCACTTTAGGAAGCTTATTTCAGGAAGTAAAATAATCGCTTTACAAGGAACCAAAGAACACAAACTAATCTCTAAAAACCGTAAAGCGTTTTACCAAACTGCGCTCATGGAACTTAAGAAGTAACCCATGAGCTAGCCACAATCTCCCGTTACAATACGGCGGTGTCATGAGGTTGTTCCCTGGCAAGAAGAAACGGGGACACGCTTCCGCTAAAAATACCTGTCTACGACTATATTTGGATTGGCTGGAACACAATCAAATTTCTAAAATAAACGGACCCGCCCCGGTACAATGAATGAAGGATCAGCTATCTCACACCGCCGGGCCGCCCGCTGCTATATTTAGCAACAGCGCTTGCGTCAATCACGCGCCTCAGTGCGTCAGCCCTCTCCCCGCCTCCAGGAGATGGTCATTGGCCAGAATTAGAACGTGGCCAAGAAATTACGCGTCCTGTGATTGGCTAGCGCTGCTTCAGCGTGAGCCTGTTAACGCTGGCCAGATTTTAATGTTTCACTTACTGAGAACGCCGCTGCGCTTTTCTCAACTCGAGCCCATCAATTGCTGACTGATTAAATGTCTTAAAACTGAAGTATTTGTACAAAAGCACAAGCCAATTACAAAACAAATGGACACAAATAAATAAATATTTTACAGTGTTAAATTAAAAAACAATGCTTGACCATTGTTATTATGAGCATTTGCTGTGCCATTTTGTCATTAGAGTTGCATTTGATTTGTTTGATTATGATTAATACGGTTATAACAGCCTTTGTGAATGAAATGAAAGTGGAGGTATTTTTAAAAATTATATTATTAATTAAATTTGGATAGATTGGGCTGTGTACAGAAACCTTTTCCATGTATGCTATCTTGCTGGATGCCAAGGACACTTTTCCCCAGTGATGTACTGAATCATAAATTATTATAAAATAAATTTCAAATATGTAACTCCAAAATTGTTTACAAACTTCCCAATACTCTCTGTAACAGCAGCCACTGTAACGCTTAATAAGTAAGACTCAGTGTTAGTGGTTAACACTGTTGCCTCCAGGGTTAGCGGTTCGATTCCCACCTCCATGTTGTGTGTGTGTGTGTGTGTGTGTGTGTGTGAGTGTGCATGTTCTCCCAGTGTTTCGGGGGTTTCCTCCGGGTACTCCGGTTTCCTCCCCCAGTCCGAAGACATGCACTGTAGGCTGATCAGCATTTCCAAATTGTCTATTGTGTGTGATTGTGCCCTGTGATGGCTTGACACCCCGTCCAGGGTCCAGGGTGTCCCCCACCTTGTGCCTCCTTGCAACCCTGTGTAGGATAAGCGTTAAAGCATATGGATAGATGGATTGTGTCTCATTGAAACTTTACGTCATTCATCCACTCAGCCTCTAATTTAGCAAATCCCTTCGCTGCTCATGACAGAGACACATGCAGTAGGTATTAGGGTTTTAAAACACACCCTCCCGCGCTGTTTCAAACAAGCTCAATCGTAGAGTCAGAAAACCAACGTACTTCTCCCACCTCTCTCTCTCTCTCTCTCTCTCTCTCTCTCTCTCTCTCTCTCTCTCTGGCACGGAGCATATGTGTATACTGTACCGTACCAGCGAGCTGACCGGGGGTGCGCTACAGTGCAGGCTCGACGTCACCTCTCCCATGGCGTCACATTGACGTAGCGCATACCAGGCTGCCTATGTAGAAGCAGACGCGCATAAATGTGCTATTAGACTTTCTCTCTCGCTCAGCGCGACACATAAACAAAGGCACATTGCAACTTCATCCCAGCGCGTCTCTTCTCTCTCTCTTTTCCGTAGCCACTTCATGCCGAGCCGGTTACATTGGAGCTGAGCTGAGCGGAGCACGGAGTACTTTTTATCCCTCTCTTATTTTAAAAGAGAAATAATAATAAAAAAAGACATATATTACCTACATATCTTTATATTATTTTTTGATGAAACCTGATCACCTTTTGCGACCGTAAGACTTCATTCATCTGAATTCTGAACATTTTTTTGCAAATTTCTGCTGGATATGCACAGGGAATTATTAGGGGTCTCAAAACATATGTAAAGACGGAACCGTCACAGCAAACAAGTAAGTGAACTTATTCTTTTCTTTCTTTTCTTTTTTTTTTTGGGGGGGAAATTTCTCATAACACAACACAACACTTTGCTCGGTTTGTTAGGTTGTGAAACGTATACTTTTAATCTCTAATTTCAGATCATTTTTATTCTTTTTTTGCCTCTTCTTGACACTGTTAAGAAGTTAGGAGGAGAGAGAAAAAAGTTTGCGGTAATGTGCGGTAACCTGTTGAGCGCACTTAGGAAGAAAAAAAAGAAAGAAAGAAAGAAAGAAAGAAAGAAAGCAAAGAGGCATGTCTCAGGCGCTATGTCTCCTCTCCAGACGGATGGATGGCTCTGAATCCCCGATTTAATTTGTGAAAGGTCGTCATATTATCACTGGTTGTCATGGAAATGGGATGCCGCTTCTTCTTCTTTTTTTCACCCCGGTGTAGCCTACCCCGCGGAACGCTCGCGCTCTCACACCGGGAACAGGAGGCGTGCACTCCGACTCCAGCCTCAAACCCACTTTTACACGCATGCTAGGGCTTGCTTGCTTGCTTTCTGATCGCGTTTACACTTCTCACTCTGCCTTTTTTTGTTGATTTATGCCTTATTTTATTTCCTTTCCCTTTTTTTTTAAAAGTATTTTCATTATCATATTTCCTCTCTCCGGTCCAATGCTGGAGAAGGCTCGTGCGCGAACCCTCGGCGCGCACACAGGCAACCCAGACATAGACAACCCAGACATATCCCATAGGCAAGAAAAGTGGCTAAATGTTTAGTCTGTTTCTCATGTGTATCTTCTCACTTTTTATTTTCAACAGAGGGCATACACGTTGCGTACATTGCTGTATTCACTTGACTGACTTTTGCCACTCCATGGTGTGTCGCGTGGCTGATTATTTTGTACAGTGTCATATTGCACACATGATACTATAATGAAAGTGCGTGGTCAGAATAGAATAATAGAAAACGATGGAAAATGTCGTGCAAACTTTCATGCATATTTCATCAATCTCTATCTTTCATTTACAGAAAACTATTGCATTTGACAACCGATAATCACGCCCCCTCTTTATGAACACGCGCGTGCACACACACACACACACACACACACACACACACACTGAAAAAAATGAAGGAACTTTAAGTGCAGTTAGGGTTATGTTTTTAGAAATTGGTCGCATTCCTGTTTCTAAAACCCTTTGCAGCAATACGGTTTCTGGAGGATCCAGATTTGTTAAGGGATATTCCAGGATCTTCCTTTTTTTAACAGGATTATTAGTATAAGATTCCTACATGCTGAATGACATCCAGTGATCTAGTATCTAGTCAAAGTTATTCAGCAATGCAAACTCTAGGCTAATCTCTACCCGGTTAATGAAGGCCAGAGTTGCTTGGAGAGATGTGCAAAGTGTCTTTCTTTTTTTTTTTTTTTTTTTTTTTTGTGCCTCTAGCTTGTCTCCTCTTTCACTGTCGACTCCCGTTCCCTCAGCTAATTTACTGTACTTGTGTTTTTTTTTTCCCTTCATTCCTTTGTCAGCTCTCTGTCCTTTTACTCGTCTGTTTGCTGGAAGCCTCTCTCTCCAGCGCGCTTATTGAGCGAGGAGGCGAGCGCGTGCTTAAGGGCTCTCATGCGGTTCTCTAGGTTACCGGGGGCGCGAGCAGACCAGGGGCTTTACACACACACACACACACACACACACACACACACACACACACACACACACATGATTACAACCTGCTAGTATCTTACCTAAGCATCCTATGCGCGTGAGTTCTGAAAACAACAGAGCCACACATGCAAGAATTACACTATTTAAAAAAAGAAAAAAAAAGGTGCTCAATTTTCAGTAATTAGCCACCACTCTTAGAATAAACTGGTACCTTTCCTTCTCTCTGGGGTGGTCCCATCAAGTGCACACCTTTTGTACCTTTAGTCTGTATCTTGTACCTAAAGGTGCAAACTTCATTCTTTAAAAAAAATCCAATTAAATCATATTTAAAGGTACAAAAAAATAAATGCAAAGGTACAACAGATAACGGTACCACCTCAGCAACAAGGAAAGGTCGAGTTTACTAGGCTACTCTTTTTCTCAGTGTGTTTGTTTTTATTCTTCCTTCAGGTGCACGAGCATTAAAAGCTCTTCTGTTAGGGAACCTTTAAAGATTTTACAATTAGAAGTCATTTCTGAAGCCAAGACTCCCTTAAGTGTCTAAAGAACCACTTTTTTTGCCTAGGAGTGTAGCTCGTGGATTCAGAGTAGCCTAGATGTAACACTTTTAAGCTTTAAGATGGACCTTTAAGATGGATCTTGGACTTGTTTGCTCAGATTGCTCAGACACTATACTAGCTCTGAGGACATGACATTATCATAGCTAAATATTCACAGTAGAAAGTAGCAATGCGACTCATCAAAACCAAGATGTGCAATTATTTATATATGTTTTTTTCTTGGTGTAGAAACAGAACAAGATCAGGGATAAAATATTGCCGAAAATATGCTGTTGTAACTAAAATGAAAGGTCTGATGGAGATGTTGGTAACAGGAGACAGGTTCGTGTTAGTGCATTGTGTGCGTCAGTCAGGGGGCGCTAAGTCTCTTTCACATTGCAGCTCTGCACGCGCCGATTTCACTCCTCAGAGCTGCGCGCGGTCAACAACAGCACTGTGTTATCCAGGTGGATAACTTGTACGTTCACGACTTACAGGTAGTCGTTTTGTCACATGGAACAACAATAATAAGAAGAAGAAACTAATTTGTGCACAGTTAGGCTGTAGATATCAGACTGATCAGCGGTGGCGCGAGCTCACCTGAGCACAACATGCAAAGAATTAGTTACTGGGGTGATAAAAAAATAAAAAATAAAAAATAGTGCGAGCTCATTATTTGTATTATTATTATTGCTGATGGTGGTTTTTTTCCCTACTTTTAAAATGTATCAACGGGCACTGATATTTGAGATTAGCCCTGCTTTGTATCATTGTTTCCAGGTTCTCAAGGCTTGGGCGCAGAGTTTGTTTTCAGTCTTAATGCACTTTAAAAAGTTAATGAAACATTTTGTTCTGATTGTCTTTTCATGATCGATATCTCAGAAGTGCCTGAGCAATTAATGAGGACTAAAAGAACCCTAACTCTTAAAGTTTTCCAGTTGTTTTATATATTAAAATTTCCCAGTTCTTATCTCTCTCTCTCTCTCTCTCTCTCTCTCTCTATATATATATATATATATATATATATATATATATATATATGAGAGAGAGAGATAATATATAAATCTTTTCTATTTGAAATTTCTATTCTATTGACT
>CM074966.1:6461881-6493866 GCA_037577455.1 Pangasius macronema | reverse complement strand
CTCTCTCTCTCTCTCTCTCTCTCTCTCTCTATATATATATATATATATATATATATATATATATATATATATATATGAGAGAGAGAGATGTATAGATGTATTTGTAGGTGTGTGTGTGTCTGTGTGTGTGTGTGTGTGTGTGTGTGTATATATAAATATATATATATTTATAAATTATGAGTTACATTCAGATCAAATCTCAGTACTGACTGTGAAACTCAGGCGCGCGCATATTAAGATTTTTTTTTTTTTTTTTTTTTGCATAGTCACATTCTCAGTATATTGCTATAATCCTTTTCCGTTCCTCTTTTCACAAGTTCGCATTTACTCATAATGTAAGAACAGTTTAACCAGGCCAGCGTGCTGCACTCGTGCACAACGTTTGTGGCTTTTGCGCAGTCATAGCACGTTTTTAAATCGGAGTGTAGTAGTGGCTGCATAATCTCCAACCTCCCATGCACTCTGTCTGACTCGTGACTCGGGTGGCAGGAGGGATCATGGCTGTGTTTGTGCATTTAGCCTGCATCTGGACAAAGGACCAGAAACGACTGCGTGTGCACGAGTGTGCGTGCGTGCACGCTGTAGTGACTGATGCGCTGAGCTTGCTCTCCTCTTTCTTTCAGCAGATCCCGGTTCGGAAGAGCGACTGCAGCCGAGCTCTGAGTCCCGGCTCCCGGATACGTGCACCGTCGCGCGAGCTGCTCCAGCGCCGAACCCCCGCCGCGCGCCACCTCCGCCCTCCAAACCCAGCACGATTCAGCGAGCAAAAGGTCAACCAGGTAGCGCGAGCCTAATTTCCTTTCAGCTATTTTTCAAATGTACCTTTCCTCTGTACGTTGTCCCCCCCAAGATAGATAGATAGATAGATAGATAGATAGATAGATAGATAGATAGATAGATAGATAGATAGATGGGCACTGTATTTAGGAGAAATAATCTTGTTGCACCAGCCACATAGTGCAGAAGTAATGCAAAAGTAGCAACTAAACACTAATAAATAAAAACATAAAAACATGTAAGATGTATTGCACAGTTTGCAAAGATTGCGTTCTAACCTCAGTATATGATTTACTGCACACAAAAAATGTCCACCTTTAAAATGTCCTCCTTATGAACAGGATTTGATGTTTCGTTTGGAGCTAGTCTGGTGTATTCTGCTATACGTCACTTTAGTTTGTGGCTGACTCTTCAGGTTCCCTTAGTGGAGGTTCGGGTGTCTGTTAACTCCAGTTTCTTTGGCTGGTTCATAGCAGAATAAATGCACAACACCGTGTTAGTGCTGATTGCACTTGAACCACTCAAGTCCAAGAACACCTACGAAACTGGACCTGGAACAACCACGCGCATTTTTATTAGGTCTTAGCTTTGATGGTGTGCGTAAAAGCGCAGGAGGAACACTCCGACTAGGTGCAACTTTCACTGTTCAGAAAAAGGATTATTTTGAAAACAAAAATGAAACTAAAATCCACGGAGATATTCGCCGGATGCAGTGGTGAAAGGGTGCAAATGTACGGAATGAAAGTGATTTCATTGTAACTAATTATACTACAACAACAACAACAACAACAACATTGCTACATAAAATGCAGTATTAAAAATATTCACATTGTTTGATAGTACTGTGCTATTTTGTGTGTGTGTGTAATTGTGTGTGTGTGTGTGTATGTGTGTGTGTGTGTGTGTGTGTGTTGATGTTTTGCCGTTAGATCGATGGCCTTGTGACAATGAGCAGGAGGTCACAGTCTTTGGAACAGCTCCGTTTTGTCCATCTAAAATGCTCTCCTCGAGGTTAGACACCCTCCTGTCTTTAAGCCACTCTCAGTAAGCCTGTGTGTAACACTGTCTGGAGCTTGAACCTACTCACACACTCACACACACCGGCCCGGTTGTGTGCGCTTGGCCTGAAGTCGCGTTCTCGTTGTGACTCAGTGTTTGTGTGGATCTCAGTGTACGTTGCTGTGATGGAGTTTACATTTTAACCATGAAGAGAGAGAAGAAAGAGGCTGACAGTCGAGGCTGGTTTCAGAGTTGGCAGAAAGTGGTTCAATTAAACATCAAATAAACTTTTATTCTCAGTTTTTACGCATGCCCTGAACAAAGCACTCATGCGTAATAAATTCAGTTTAATATAATCAATTACATTTAATATATGCAATTAAAAAGAAAACATTATTTTGTTATTATTGTTTTTGGACCTTAGCTGGGTAGATATCTGCCTTAATGAAAATCTGATGCAGGGGAAGTAGTAAAACAATTGTTTGGTCTAGTTTTGAAATGAGAATGGCTGATTTGGAGACACACACACACACACACACACACACACACACACACACACACACACACAGAGAGAGAGAGAGAGAGAGAGAGAGAGAGTATTTCTTTTCTGTGATGTCGGTTGGTGAGAGTGCAGGAAGAAAGATTGAGTCATTCTCGTGAATAGACTCCTCCACGTCACACTTTGACCCCTTGGTTGTTCCTCGCGCTGTCTCCTTGTCGACAAAAGAGTCGCGCGCGCGCACGTTCCACATCTGGAGGCAACACTGCTCTTTAAACAGACCTGCTGTTATTATTATTATTATTATTATTATTATTATTATTATTATTATTATTTCTGCTCATATTTCTAATTCAGCTCGAACCATTTCCACTTTTTATTTTTATTTTTCAAAAGTTTTTCTTGTTTAATTTGGACCTTTATCCCAAATTCATTCATTCTTTCTTTCTTTCTTTCTTTCTTTCTTTCTTTCTTTCTTTCTTTCTTTCTTTCTTTCACGAAATTCAATTCTTCTTCTTCTTCTTCTTCTTCTTCTTATTATTATTATTATTATTATTATTATCATCATCATCATCAATATTTCTACTTATATTTGTCATTCAGCTTTCTGGAATTCAGATTTATTTATTTATTTATTTATTTATTTATTTATTCATTAATTTTCAAATTATTTTAACTTCGTGAATTCTTTCATTCTTTCTTATAATCTTCGCGGTCCATCTGAAATCTGATGTCTTTAAATCCGACACACACACACACACACACACACACACACACACACACACACTCTTCCAGGCACACTGGCAGGTATTAAAAGTTTAGCTGATAACCTTGGCCATAAGTGAAAATACATTTAACACTCAGATGTTCTATAAATTAAAACACACACACACACACACACACACACACACACACACACACACACACACACACACACACACGTCACTTACACGCGCGAATGGGGTAAGTCCAAGTCGCGCGAGACTTGCACGCCAGTACGCACGACAGCCACACCGCGATGCTGATTGCGTAGGCTAATGAGCGCGCAGGTGTAAACCGATTTGACTAAACGCGCGTGACGTGTGGGGAAGGGTGTGCAACGTCAGCACGGTGTCCTGTCCGCATGCAGTTACAGCACCTGAAGGCACACAAGTAAATATTCAACACACACACACACGCAGACTACGCACGCAGGTGACAGGATTGATGTAGTTGTGACAGAGCGCCGCAGGGCAGAATCGCGTCTCATGCAACTCAAACCACATTCTTCCATACTACTCCAAACTGCATGCTACCATAGGGTGTGTACTATTCGAGCTATTTTAACTGATACTGTAATACATTTGTAGGTATGAAGTCAAATCCTGTGTGTGTGTGTGTTAAAGTGGGTTTGAATAAGCACAATAAATGAAATTCAAACTATACTATACTATACTATACTATACTACAAAGAGCAATCCAAAATATAATTGTGAAAAGTGTATGATGAGTATGCAGGAGCAGTATCAGGGGCTTGTGCTGGTGTGTGGTGTGGTGTGCTTGTGCATGTGTAAATGTACATGGTGTTGGTTCGCCCAAGGATACAGTTCATATGTAATTAGATAGTGACACTCTTTATTGTTTTAGTTCTGTTTTTTTCACTCTGTTTATACACAGCCTTCCTCATTTCAGGGGAGGTATAATATGAGTTTAGTTGTTTGTGCAACAAGTATGGCCCATAAACACAACCCAGATACTGACAGTCCTCCTTGGTAATGTTCTGCCAGGCCTATAATTCAGCTATTTTCAGACTCTTTATTATTATCCGACATGAAATGCAATTCGGTGGTCAGGTTAGGTCAGTATCAGTCCCGACCACTCACTGAACTGGTCCTTCATTGCAAGGTAAAAACAGTAGAGTACTCGGTTCTACGAAGACAAGACTTTCGAAGTCATCTGTCAGCAACTGTGTGTTCAGCCTCATGATGGTCCAGTTTACTAGCATTTACAGTTACTTTAGCTTCTTTCTGAAGGAGAGCGATATAACAGCACTCCTGCAAACAACTCTAGATTTTCTTGGTGAGCCAGTTTCCTCCAGTTTCCTCCTGAAATACGTGACTAGGCATAAAACAAATGAAGAAGTAGAAATATAATTGGAAACAAAGCTATTAAAGCTGGTATTCTGTATGCTATCCTTATAATCCCTTGTTTCATTTTAAATCCAGTGCGCACCTTATCTTTAAGTTTTGTTTATTTTTACACAGTGACTGATTAATGACTGACGTGATTACACAAATCGACAGTGTGTAACTCGGGGTCTTAAGGGAATGTCTTTTTGTACTAATTCTTTACTAACAGAAAGAAGCCATGATGATAATGCTGAATGTATTATTCCTATTGACATTTTACATAAATGTTATTAATTTAAGCTCAATTTAACATTAAGCACCATCCCTCTGGCTTTGTCCTTCTGCCTCTACAGACATGCCCTGTGTTCAGGCCCAGTATGGCCCCGCCCCCCCAGGGTCCAGCTACTCTGCCCAGTCCTTCGTCTATCCCGGCGAATACCACGGTAGCGAGCTGATGGCACCGGACTACGCTAAATGTGATCTGGGTGGAGGTGAGATCTCAGCGGCGGCAGCCACCACGTCGCTGCCCAGTTTTAATGTGTTCGTCGAGGGCGGCTTCGAGCCCAAGCCTTCGTGCTTGTACCAGATGTCTGCGCCACAACGGTCCATCATTAAGAAGGAAGAGGAGAGTTATGCGTCAGTCGATGAAGCCATGGCCACCGGGTCCATGTATTTTAAGCAGTCTCCACCTTCGACTCCGCCCACACCACTCCACCCAGGCCCTGCTAGCACATCGTTCCTGTGGGAGGACCCTCACGGTCTACCTCTGGTGCCCCAAACATGCTCACGCTTCTCTCATTTCTATGATCAGACGGCACAGTCCGTGCCTACTTCCAGCAGTTATGAGGCGCCCATGGGCTTGCAGATCCGGCCCGAGCGCTCTCCTTCATCTTCTTCCTCGCACCCGCCGCCCGGACTGGAGCCGCACTCACATGCGCACTCACACGTGTACCCACTGAGCGTGGGCAAACCAGGAGGCCTGGGCTTCCGTTCGCTGGGCATGGGGCCGTGCGGTGTCAGTGAGGACCGTCTCTCGAACGGCAGCGGTGGACCTGCACGGTGGAGACCCCTCCCGTGCACGCGGCACACTGGAGACAACGCCGCCTGTCAGCACTATGGTGTTCGCACGTGCGAAGGCTGCAAGGGATTCTTTAAGGTAAGGAGTGAGAACCACACATAGCACCTCACACATACATACACAAATCATGCAGAAGTCACGCAAGGGCTGGATTGAATTAAAACACACACTGGCCTGTAGTTAGAATATATGGAACTGGGGCGGTGGGGGATGGTTCAGGACACACACACACACACACACACACGGTGCTCTATCCTATCAAAAAGTTTAAATCTTGAACTTTTATGGATTCTTTGGCTTCTGAGGGAATCCTTAAAAGTTGTATCACAAAAACATGTTAGAGATGCAAGGAGCAACTCTTTAGGAAGCGACAAACTCTTAACTGTCCTACAAACTCTCTTCTGAGAGTGTCTTGAAGCCAGCTAATCACACACTCCACTTGCAAGCTGAAAAAAAATGTGAATTTGGATTTTAAAGGATCATGACATGCTACCTTAGGTGACACTGCCTCACCTTGGATATAGACGTACAGGCTTGATTGGCTCAAAAGCACTATACAGCCAGGAAGTACCTATAGTGTACTTCAGTTATAATCGTGGATGCAGTAAAAATTAAGTATGGTCGACAAAGTTTCCAGAGAGACAGGATGTTTCGGACACAAATTCTTCATCAACTGAGCAAATAAAGTGTTTCTGAGGCTGTAGGAGGAATAGCTCCTGGTTTCACCTCCTACAGCATCAGAAGCACTTTGCTTACACAGCTGATGAAGGATGTTTGTCCGAAACATCTTGTTTCTTTGGAAACTTTGTGTTCACACACAAAAAAAACTAGATGTCCTTAAATTAACCAATCAATCTCACTCCCTCATATATATACATATGATTGTGTGTGTGTATAATAGTTTTGTTAATAACTAACTCTATCCACATACCCTTACCCTTGATTCAACAAACATTAAATTAGTAATTAAATCAATTTGTAGATAATATGTGGAAGTATATATCAGTGGAGAGTGTTTAGATAATAACTAGTTAAATCAAATAGTCGTAAATAAATCAGTAATTAGCACTGTATTCGTGTTTTTGTACTCCTTGCTGTTGGTTGTCATGTTGTGCATTGTCGAATGCCATGCATGTGTGTGGCGGTGTGTTTGCGTTACGGCGTTGGCTGGTGTTAATTGTGTATTCATTAACGCCCATTCATGTTGCTCTTGGGGTGAATGGAGCTCTCAGCTGAAAAGTGGCACATACACCCGACGCCCCTCTCTCCTCGAGTGTGAGGCTCAGGGTTAACACACTATTGTTACACACTCGGCAGGCTGCTTTACCCAAGGTTGTAGCCTATTGTATTAAGAGAAGGATGTGTTGATGAGAGGAGGGTGTGTGTGTGTGTGTGTGTGTGTGTGTGTGTGTGTGTGTGTGTGTGTGTGTGTGTGTGAATATGTATGTTCTTGAGGTAACAACAGAAATGTTACACGCTAAACAATAGTAAAAAAGATAAGCCTTTTCAGGAATTACACATGAGTTGAACTGAGGTGCTAAAAAAACTATCCAGTGCTTCGGTTTGAAATGTGAAAAGTGTGTGTGTGTGTGCTGTGTTTGTATGTGTGTGTGCCTGAGTGCTCTCACAAATCGTCTGACCGGCGGTTGCCACGGCGCCTGTGAGGGTCGTCTCCCCCGGCGACCAGCGAGAGGTGTGACAGCGGCGCGCACTTAAAATACAGCAGCCTGGAGCTGTGTCCAATACCACACACACACACACACACACACACACACACACACACACACAGAAGACACGTCAGTGGTAGGCAAAGGCAAAGACAAAATGCATAAAAGTTAATCTACATTTCCCATGTAGGAANATATATAATCATATTTCTCCTGCTTTTATAAAGAAGAGTTCCAGCAGAGTGTCTAGTGGAGAATAGAACATAAAGACAGCATAAAGAGAGAGAGAGAGAGAGAGAGAGTGAACTGAAGGACGACTGGAGAGAATGGTGGGCTGGAGATAATTGAATATAGCCTGTGGTCTGGTGCTGAAATAATCTATCCTCGTTCAATTAGTTTCACAATTTATTTTTATTTACTAATTAATAAAAGCAGGGGTTCATCTGCCTCAGGCCTTCGTGACCAACACACACACACACACACACTCATACACACACACACACACACACATGTCAGACAATTAGCACATGCACAAAGCAACTATTCAATTATATTCCTCAATGCTTTAGCACATAATGCAAACATTAGTGAGGGAATTTTAATGCTTTCTCTTATTTCCTATTTATTAAAAAAAAAAAAAAACAGTGACATGTTTTCAGCTGTGAAAACTTACATATATACAGGCATTTTGAGTATTCCATGCTTAATTTAAATAAATGCAAAACACTGGGCCTAATGGATTGACCATACATATTTGCCATCAAATTATTCCAGCATTAATTGTTGATTCATTGTTGGTTTCCGGCCATTTTTTTGGCCATTAATATGCACTGCTTATTCTACTAAATGCTCTTATTTCCATATGAATACATGCCATTTTGTATTAAGTAATGGCACTGAATATTAGGAAAACTCGGCTCTCTGTTTCACTCAGTCAACTTTTTCACAGCCGCTTTTTCTGAGTGAGTCATACTGTGCCATGCGTGAGAGTATTATTCAGAATATATGTAAATAATGGAGAGACAGCAGACATGAGTTCATTCAGAAAAAAAAAAAATACACCTCCGTAAAGCCACAGCACTGGAAGAACTTGACTCGGCTGTGCACAAATGGCCCGCACCTCTGTACACCTCAATTACACGTGTGCATGAGTGTGTGAGTGTTATGTTGTGTGTCATGAACAGTGTTCAAGGTGAGAGGGCAAAATTAAAGACACATGGACACATAGGCTGGATACGCGAGACATAAAGACATGATAAAAACAGTCACATATTGTAGCACTGGTCGGCAACATATGTGCACACACACACACACACACACACACACACACACACACACACACACACACACTTAACCAATTAATGATGACCCAGTTCCACCTCTTGCTCTCGAACAAACACACACTTCTAATTACTTGCTCAGTGTTGAGTGAGAGAGCAAAGGAGGGAGAAATAATGTCTGATTAGGGGAGGAGGAAGAGAGGAGAGTGCGATGGAGGGTCCCTAAGGAGTTAGGATGTGCGACGAGGCCATTAGCGCATGTTACATGTCATGAATCCACATCCACTTGTCCATACGTCGGGGGGCCTGGGACGACGCGTGACCTGGTGTCGCCTGCTTACGTCTAAACCCTAAAGACACAACAACAAAAAAAAAAATACACAGCACACTTTTACAGACTGCATTTTTATACATGAATATATAAGACAGGATGAACCGTACTCAGCTGATATCGCAGTCCACAATGCAATGCAACATTGCTTTTTTTATTTTTAACCATGACTAATTTTAGTTCTGAGCGAAAGTTTATATTTCTTATTATGATGTAGCGACATGCAACGATGCGACATAAGATTAAGCTAATGTTGTGAGTTTTTTCACACTTTTGTAGGTGTCGAGGAACCTACCTCGAACACTACTAACACAGGGTCGTACAGGATCTTTACGAGAAATGAATATCTGGATCATTCCGACTTGCTCTGACAGACGCTGATTTTCACACTGCTGATTTTTCACAGCTGCTGTTTAGAGGTAACTGAATAATTCAGGCGAACCGGCAAATTAAAAGTGTTTGGATGTACAGTAATTCTGCAAACTAGCCAGATTAAGTAGTGGGCCCCCTTGAGAGATATCCATTCTAAACGTGTGTGTGTGTGTGTGTGTGTGTGTGTGTGTGTGTGTGTGTGTGTGTGTTTGCACTCCAGGCAAGGCTTCAGACAAGATTACACCAACCAATAGTCCTGTCTCACTACTGTTCTGCTTTGTGTCCTATTAATTTAAGGAAAATGGGAGAGATGGCACGGTGCACAAATCTGTGTGCGTGTGTGTGTGTGTGTGTGTGTGTGTGTGCAAAGAGAAAGAGAGAGGGCTTTTCACCTGTTGAAGAATCTCTGGTTTCACAGTACATAGTATGCAACCATAGGACGCTATTCAGTAGAGTAGTGTGAGGTTTCTATGGTGTTTCAGAGGAGGGCTCGAGGAAAGCTAGTGCTCTAGTGACATCAGGAGCCAGGGGGACCTAGAAATTAAAAAAAAAAAAAAAAACAGTCTGTAGTGGAGCTGTCAGGCCGCCCAAATTGCACAATATCATGAAAAATCTGCTGCACTGTTTACTCGGATGCTTTTAGGTGGTGACGCTCGGTGGACCACAAGTGCAGAAAGGGTAACCTACAAAAACCTGAAAGCCACAACAATCGGTGCAGCGATAAAATAAAGCATAGCGGCGCGTTTTTAAAAACAGTGAAGCCCAGCTCACTGCTCATGTGCAGCACTGTATACTTATTAAACGTCAGTCTTTCGACCGATTGTTAAAAAGTGTCAAATTGTTTAACGTCACGCACGCATGATCAAGATTCCTGTACCAGAGTACTGACTAGTCATCCGCTCTCTTGGTATTTTTATCTCATTTAATGAAGCAAATGTGTGGATTAAATGGTTCCTCTCAGGAACCATCTGGTCCCAGGCTGCTCCCTCTACATCCAGCCTCGATCCACCACGGTGCAGTTTGGGATGCAGCCTTGCTCCATGGGATGTGACCAGTTTTCCTTTTGGATTCACGTAATACTCTTCAGACACGATAGATTATCCAACCCTGTGATATGTGATTAGCCACATTTCCAGGTGAAAGGTGCAAAGACAAGGACAAGGAAAGATACAGTTTAAGTGTCTCAACTTTTTTTTTTTTTTAAATATGAGCATGTATATCATTTGGTCCCCAACCTGTTGCACTGCATTCTGAGATTCCTTGAGAGCTTTTACGTGGATATTTTCCACACTTCTTCTAGACAGAATTCCCAGAATAAAGCACACACTAAATGGGAGAGGAAAGACGCGCACGCGCAGAGAAAAAAACAGGAAAATCCGTAAATAGGTTAAAAAGGAAAGTCTGATTAAAGAGAGCTAATGAAAACCTTGACTCCCTGACAGACATCTTGCGGTTTAGTTAAATTAGCGCTGTTTTCTTTTCTTTTTTTTCCATTCGGTCTGTTAACCTTGCCCTGGTAGCCTGGCTAAATCTGTAATGAAACGTTTTTTTTCTTTTTTTTGGTTATGCCGGTATTACGACGCGATTAAATGAGCCACAGATGTCGCTCGTGAAATTTTTGTTTTTATGTTTGTTTTGTGCGCGCTCCTGACGGCGGCGGAACTCGCCGGTCGCACGCATCTCTTCAAGCGCGCGCGTACCGTTTTGCGTTCGAATCGTTTGGGCTGTCGCGCGCACCTCTCTCTCTCTCTCTCTCGCTCTCTCTCTCTCTCTCTCTCTCTCTCTCTCTGCAGGTGCACATCTCTCTCTCTCTCTCTCTCTCTCATTTTGCGCGTGCACATCTCTCTCTCTCTCTCTCTCTCTCTTTCTCTCTCGCCCTCTCTTTCACTTTGCGCGTGCACATCTCTCTCTCTCTCTCTCTCTCTCTCTCTCTCTCTCTCTCTCTCGCCCTTTCTTTCACTCTTTTTGCGCGTGCACTTCTCTCTCTCTCTTTCTCTGCACGCGCGCATCTCTCACTCTTTTTTTTTGCCCGTGCACATCTCTCTCTCTCTCTCTCTCTCTCTCTCTCTCTCTCTCTCTCTGTGTGTGTGTGTGTGTGTGTGTCTCTCGGCGCGCGCAGACAGCTCTAATATCATTTTAATAAGGTCGGTAATAATCTCGGCGGAGGAGAAAACCAGCCCAGCCCACCCCCCGGTTTTCTCTTACACACACACACACACACACACACAGCCCACTACCTAGCGCAGCCGCGAGCTGACCCGCGAGCTCCCAGAGGAGTGTTTGTGCGCGCGAGAGCGGCCTGATCGCACCTCATTGTCAGCGGCTCGCGCTAATCACGCCGTCTCTCCCGCGGGCTCGGCATGGCGGCAAATTAATTTGATCAAATTATCCCGCTGGAGCTCGAGCTTTTTTATTACGCTGTAATTAAAATCTGACCCGGAAGCCAGGCTTCCTATTTAATCCTTGACAGAGGGAGGGGAAGGGTGTGGGGGTGAAATTAAATTATGTGTTTATTGCTGCTGATTGTCTTCTGTCTCTTTTGTGTGTGTGTGTGTGTGTGTGTGTGTGTGTGTGTGTGTGTGTGTGTGTGTGTGGTCACAGAGAACAGTACAGAAGAATGCAAAGTATGTTTGTTTGGCCAGTAAAAACTGCCCAGTGGACAAAAGGAGAAGAAACCGCTGTCAGTACTGCCGCTTCCAGAAATGTCTCAGTGTGGGCATGGTGAAGGAAGGTAAGAGCTCTCAGATGCATGCACACACACACACACACACACACACACACACACACACACACACACACACACACACACACACAGAGTAGCTATGTTTACATGCAATCTAATAAACCCTTAACAAACCCTCAATATACCTACTATTGCAGTGAATAATACAAACACACATTTGTATTACTATCATTGTGAGGACCCTCCAGTGACATCATTATTAATGCAGCTAATTAGTACTTTACCTACACTTCAATATAATCCTAACTAATCCTAATTTAACTTTAGTTTTGTTTTTTTAAATAAAAGATGCAGTTTATCAGTTTTTGTGCAGTTGTCTTCATAGGGACCAACCAACAGTCAGATATACCTATCTTTGATATTTGGACATTTGGTTCATGATATAAAAACACACCGCCACCACCTCCCCAACACACACACACACACACACACACACACACACACACACACACACACAGATCGTTCCAATTTAACTTTAATTCCACCACCCTCCCTGTAAGCACTTATCATACTAAGTCAAAACCTCAACTACGAGCTTGCTGATATCAAGGAAATTTGATCAAAACAAGTTTGTCCGTACGTCTGTCTCCTGATGGCTTAATTTAATCCCTCAAACTCCGAGTACCAATCAGCAGGTCTGCATCAGTGCATAGCTTTCCTATTAGTCTCATTGTAGTTCCTGAATAAGTGATTCATGAATTCATAAGTTAGTTACTGACTCAAATGCATAAGGACTTATAACCAAATACTATTCAATGCTTTTAAGGTATTAACTAAGCACAGCTGGGTTTATCTTAAGTTGCTAAATTCAAAGTGATATACATACAGTTGCAACACAGACCTCGTTTTTTTCTGAAAATCAGGATGAAAGCACTCATGCCTAGAACATGCAGTGGATTCAAATGATCAGGGAATGTCAGAAAGGCTGGTTTGAGGGTGTTAGTTTAGTTAACGCATAGCTGTCTAGGCACAGTCTGATAAAGAATAGCTACATGGAGTTCACAAAGAATGTATTAGGAAGAATTTACATCTCCATCAAGTTTATCAGCTACCTTCACGTAGCCATTCACGTAAACTAAAGACGCTGCGGCTCGACAATTTAATCCCTGCGCACATAAATCCCGATGATAGTTGGCCACTCAACTTGTTGACTATTTATCACAGCAATTTTGGCCATGAGCCCAGTGCATATGACCCCTCTTGGACCTGTGGTTAGAGACAGGAGGAGACTGGAAGTTAATCTGCACGTAAATCACTTAAAACACCACATACACACACCTACAGGCTACAGACGTCGAGGATATGCACCCTAATAAGGTGTTAGTGCTCAGCTCGTCCGGTCGGCACAGGAATGAATTAAAACCTAATGGGAATGTTTATCAGTTACAGGATTTCCATCGCACACTTCGCCTCGGCAATCAGGTTTGATCCGCTGCCGTAATGACACGTTGCACGGTGCAGGCATGTATAGGACACGTGTAGATTGTGTTTGTAATGGGGCTTATGGGAACGTATGTCCGCTTCTGCTGTTCCAGCATTAGTGACAGTATTAGTCGGAAGAAAGCACACATACTGCATGATTGGTGTAATTGAGTGTTTGATATTATGATGAGCACACAGTATGTGTCAGGCAAATGGAGAAGTCTTTGTGCTGTACAGAGAGTTCACGGTAGATGACCAGTCGAAAATCTACCTCTGTTAGATGGTAGACAGGGTGTCCAGATTTATCCGCAGAGATCCAACAAGTTTTCAGAAACAGCTCAGGCAAACCAGTAGCCGTTGAGGATTGAGAGAAAAGGAAAACAAGCGAAATCATGGTAATGGTTGGTGGTAGTAATGAAAATCCATAGCAACACTCATCTTTAGCCAATAAGATTGTACATTGTATTGTATAAAATTAGACATTGATTTTTAAATACTGTTTATGTCACATTTGAGCAAACGTGCATGTATGATGTATTCGCCGTAAAATGATGTAGTTGTGGAGATGCTCAAGGTGCTCAAGGCTTTAAGGCTCAAAGGTTGATAAAACTACATAGATAAAGTAGATACAAAAATTTCTATTTAGCTGCCATGTGTTAAGATGTGTTTTTTGAAGTGAAGTGAAGTGACTTTGTGGCCAAGTACGGTGACCCATACTCAGAATTTGTGCTCTGTATTTAACCCATCCAAGTGCACACACACAGTAGTGAACACACACACCTGTGAACACACACCCGGAGCAGTTTTGTGGTACATTAAAGGAGCAATCAATGCCTTTTAAGTCAGAACACTTCGGGTTTTTTTTATTTGTCCTCGCATTATTGCAGATATTAATAAAATATCTGCTCAGGCTCTCCAAGCCAATATTTGTTTGGAGTTTGTTTCAAAACAGCTAGCTTCAACGAACGTCTTCCAAATCCATATTTAAATTTATTTCAATCTTTCACTGATTTTCAGTCATCATATACCACTATACTGTATATACTGTCAATATATTGAACACATTATATCGTAGCAGTAACACCCACACCTACCCTGGGGTAGATGAGTGTGTTTAGTCCTACATTGATTTAGATCTCAGGTAAAGTTTTTTTGGTGGGTAATAATCATGTGAGCGTGCGGAAGGCTCAGTGTGACGTATGGACGTGATGTGTGTGCATTTCACAGTGGTGCGCACAGATAACCTGAAGGGGCGGAGAGGTCGTTTGCCATCGAAGCCGAAGAGCCCGCTGCAGCCTGAGCCGTCTCCACCTTCACCCCCTCTCAGCCTGCTCAACGCTCTCGTCCGCGCCTACTCCCAGTCCATCCCCCGAGAGCTCGACTACAGCCAGGTAGCTGCACGTGTGTGTGCGTGTGTGTCGGCGTATGGACCCTTGCTGTCCTTCTTCACATTGAAATCGTATTTAAATGAGATTTAACAAAGTCATAACATCTTTAGAAAGTTCGAACCATGAACTTTTTTTTATTCTATATTCTAGAGTTGTTCTTCTTGTCTCTCTTTGCTGTCTCTTTGTACCTCTCCCTGTCTCTCTCTCTCTTTCTTTTATATCTCTCACAATTTCTGACACCTTCTAGTAAAGTAAGACAAAGAGACAGTACGACAAAGAAAGAGTAAGAAACGATAGAAAGTGATCAAAGTGATAAGGAAGAGTATTTCTCTCTGGTTCCCTCATTCTCTGTCTCGCCCCCACACCTCTAATTCAGTTTAGTTTCTGTGGCATGACAAATCACGATACTTATGATACTTATGTACTGTCAAAACTTAGATTATAAAGTTGGGAAGTATTACACAATACTGAAATATGAACTTGAAATCTAAATGTCAGAAATGAGACACAAAATGCTAAAATGGTCTTACTGTAGGATTGAACGCATCCTCTTTGTCTCTCATTCTAGTTCAGTGCAGTAGAGACGGGAACTTTAGCTGAGGCTCAGCAGATTCAGCTCTTCTACCGCGTCCTCACTGGCTCCATGGAGGTGACGCGCCGCTGGGCCGAGCGGCTCCCCGGCTTCACTGAGCTCCACCACGATGACCAGAGTCTGCTCATAGACTCAGCCTTCCTTGAGCTCTTCGTACTCCGCCTGGCCAACAGGTAAGGGTCACACACACACACACACACACACATTTTTATTAATACATAGTATTCAAACTAATTACAGCCATCACCTACTCTCATCTTATTATGTTATAAATGTATATTAATCATGGCCTGGCGAGATTCAAAGTGTGTGACAGGATTAGTTAGGACTGCTTGATCCTTCTGGCTTTACTACAATCCTGTTTTAATAGATTGGTTCAAATTAGGGATAATACAATGATGAACACATTTGGAATTGCTATATCATTTTATACAGGGTGTCCTAAATGTCCCCATACATAGGGGACTATGTATGCCAGCACCAAATTTGTTGTGCCTTCATCAGTGGAAAAAATTAGACGTCCAGTTTTTAATTTGTTAATAAGTTTGGCATCAGTGTCATGTGTGATGTTCTTGCCATGTTTCCTGTTAAAGTCCATTGCAAACCTTTGCGACAGTTTCCCGCTCCAGCCATGAGGCTGATTTCAGTATGTTCGTGTGTGTGTGTGTGTGTGTGTGTGTGTGTGTGTGTGTGTGTGTGTATTACTTGGTGTGGCACCTCATAGATTCGTATTTTTCAAGGTAAAAATTCTATATTGTTGTAAACATAATTCTAAAAATGGATCATTTAACACTTACTTCTATGTTATCTTCACAATATACTGAAAACTGCGATATTGGATTGTACTGGGAATTTTTCCAACTAGATGAATGAGTTTACATTTGAAACCAACTCTGATCTCCATGCTCTTGGTCTTTCGTTGGTTTGGAGGTTGCTACGGTCACTTGGCTAACCACCTTCGGCATGTACTTTGTTTAAATTTATGGGATAGCAACCCTCCTTAACTCTCACACTTATACGTAGCAACCCACCCACGACACAGTCACATTATACGTCATGTTGCTGTCATGCGTTCCAGTCTTTCTTGTTATTTTTTGTTTACTGATGTAGGTTTTTCAACACTAAACTTGATAAAAAAAAAAAAACTAAGTGCGATTTTTAATTTGTTTGCTTGCCGTGACTCAGTGGCGTTCTGATTTCTTTGACAGGAAATGGAATTTTTTTTGCTCCGCATTTAGCTAGCAATGCAGCCAAACCTCATCTCTCTCTCTCTCTCACACACACACACACACACACTCTCTCTCTCTCTTTCTCTGTGTGCTTCATTCTCTATGTCTCTCACTCAGTGTGTGTGTGCGAGTGAGCAGGTGCAGGGAGGGAGGCCAGTGGGTGGTGCCGTCACAGCCTCAGTAGGGGGCTTCTGACTCACCCGGGCCTACGTCACACATGTGCTCGCATAACCAAGCTCACACATCATGTACGAACTGTACACGGGAGCAAACGTGCACCTTTACACTCATGTCAAAACTCTTACACACGCAGTGCGTTTTTAACACACAGTCATCCTCATTCACAGTGTCTCATACACCCTTGTAACTGTTGCACATGACGTAAATGTAAAGAATGCGGTTTCAGGAACCTGCTGTTCCCTTTCTTTAGAGCTGTGCCGTGTCTCTGTTCGTCACTGCAGTAATAGATATATGTAGAGTAGGGATGTAATCAAATATGAATGCATTATTATTCCGACTGAACAGATAATGTGTTTGACACAGATACAAATACAGGTATGAAAAGGAGGTTCGCTATTGTTTGTTTGTCTTTTGTTCACATGGTGTCTGGTTGAGACTAGAGGTGCGCGTCGGACCTGGGATCCAGCGCGAGACAACTTAAAAAGTCACAAGTGAGAGATTTTCACTTTCATGTGGCTGTAAGAGAGGAGTCTGATATGAAGCTTGCAGGAAAAAGACCGTGTTTATATTGCACAGCACGACACGCTACGTAAATGTAACATGTAACACAAGTAAGGGAGTAGGAATCATTGACGGACCAGTCCATCACAGTGGTTTACATTAGGCTACTAGTTTGGTTATATTTTGGGAAATAGAACCAATTCAATTCAACAAGCAAAAAATAATAACTGTGATCTCGAGTGATGTAGCTGAAGTTGAGGAACTGTCAGAGCCAGAATTCACACATCATGAGGACAATGCTGGCGTTTCTACCTCTCATTTTTTCCAGTATTTTCGAGGGCTTGGTGGAAGGGTTCATATTTAATTTTTTCATATTAAAAAGAAAAGAAAGAAATATTTTTTTTAAATTAGGCCAAACTCACTCCAGCAATCTTTAACCTATCCTCTATCTACCACACATGTTACATATAGACACTTACTAGGCAATGGAAAGAAAAAAATAGAACATTACTCATTTTTTTTTTTTTTACCTTTTGGTCTAATGTGGTTTGTTCAGTTATTATCATGCCTGTTGTTGACTATATAACACACATTCAAAACTACAATTTTTGTACTCTACAACTAAAGGTAAAAAAGTAACTCTGGTTGCTTACTGTATGCTTTCATTAGCGACGGCTGAATGTAGTCACAATATTGAACGAATCAATTCTGCGTTACTATTATGAAGCCATTAAGGTTGAGGCTTAATAGCACACACTCTCATTGTAGGTGGTGCTGCTGCTGTTGGTTCCACAAAAGTAAAAAAAAAAATAATTAATTTAAGCCATTTGAAAACAGCAAATAAGACAATTAGGCCATTTAGACCATTTATACATTTATACCAGCCGGTCCTGGCTTTCATTAAGGTTTTATCTGCATGCATGGGCAGTCTGGCGGAAACTGTAGCACTTTGACTCAGAAACTTTTGGAACAAAACATAAATCTGGAGTAGAGAAAGAGAGTTTCTTCGTGTAAGATAAGATTATGACACTAACGATCGTTAAACCGAAACAAACGTCGAGACAACGATCGGTACACGGTCTGTGTTGTTTTTCTGAAAACTCCACCCACATCACTATACTGATAAAGTACTACAAATTCTCCCCCCCCCCAAAAAAAAGTAGTTCCTTTTCTGAAATTATGAATTATGTAAGGAATAAAATGTATCTCGGGGCTTACTACCGCATCATGGATTATTTTCCTATAACACCATCTCTCAAAGTGGAATATTCCTCTTACAGTACGAAGGACATTTAATTTATTCATAAATAACACCTCATGGTTTTTTAACCATTTATAGTTGCATTTATTGTTGTACGACATCCATTCCTGTTATCAGTCCCATTATAGCAGCTATAAACTTTATTTACTGTCCCGAAGACTTTCTCATGGTGTAAAACCTACTGTTACAAAGCACTGAAACTGGAGTCTCCTTCCATAAATGTTAAATAAACATCTCCTTACAGAAATCTTTACTATATGAATTATTACTTATACATTTTCCTTGTAACACAAGTCTTATATTTTGTAGTATGTCCAACATAGACATCCCCAAGCATGAGTTGGTACTATAGATATGATAACATATTACAACATATTCATATTTGACTCACTAGAATTACAGTGTACACTATTGTCCGAGCTGCTGTTATAGAAAATTAATCAGATTTGAGAATATAAAAAAGTGCTGTGGTTAAAAAAATAGCTTCATTCAATGGAGAAAGTTTGAAGATGAAAAAAAATGTGTTGTGAATTAATGTTTATTGGCCCCAACATTTGCACTTAGACTTCTATTGTAAGGGAGTTTTGTGTAATCAGATTTTTGCTCTTTCTCAGGACAAAAACAAGAATATTTCTTTGTGGTAATTTCCATATACTATAAAGGCAGCTTTAGATAGATTAGGTTGAAAAATGCTAGAGATTTCTTTTAACGTCTTCTTTTTTGCAACTTGCACCCCTTCCCCTGTCCTCCTCTTCTCTCCTGCTGGGTCTGAGTGCATTTGCATTCCATAATTGTGTGCTAATGAAGAACAGTTCACAAGCAGAAGCCAGCACTCCACAGGAAAACGAGAGGAGGTTTTTCCTTCCTAAATTGCAGGGTTGCTAGCGAAGAGGTAGCGAAGTAGAGCGGTGAGAAGGGGACAGATGAGGAGAGGAATACGAGCGAGATCGAACGGGTCATTCGGTTTAAATCTGGTTCGTCATTTTAGATGAAACCACACCGAGCAAAAGAACGTAACAAACTCACTCCACGAGTCCTGTCCCACATCCGAAAGAGTGAGGGAGAGAGATGAGGGAGTTGGAGGAGGAGAAAGAAATCTCAGGAATGTTTTAAAAGCTTTAATTGCGAGAGCTCGAGCGTAATTAAGTCCCGTTCCGATCTTTGATGTACTCTTCCCTATGCTGGCTTTCATTTGTGCCCATGGTAACTGTTCTCCTGCGTTAAAGACTTAAACCCGCTCCAGTCAGGGCTGCTCAGAAGAGATGAGACAGAGCGGGTGTGGACGCTTGTGCAATGTAGGTGCTCATATGTAATCAGTCAGACAGACGCAGAAGAACGGAAAACGATATCGTTTTTTTTTTTTTTTTTCCTTTGAGAGAAAACGGCGGTGATTAATTAAAAGATGAAAGTGGCGTCGACTGAAGTTCAGCCATCAAACATCACCTTGAAGGTGGAATAAATAACAACAGTTTGTGATCAGTCCCTCTCTCCTCTCTCTCTCTCTCTCTCTCTCTCTCTCTCTCTCTCTCTCTCTCTCTCTCTCTCTCTCTGCGCCTCATCAATGTCAACAGAGTATCAGAAAAAGTTTTTGTAATTGGCATGCAGCTTAGGGAATCATCGCAGGACAAGAGAAACAGAAGCAACCAAAGCAAGCAAACACCACTCATGAGGACACACACACACACACACACACACACACACACACACACACACACACACACACAGCATTTAAATAGATTCACAGTGGCATGAAAATTGTAGCTTGTTGTAGTTTGTTTGCCTACATCCCAAACCACATACTACCACCCTAAACACTCAAAATAGTGCCCTACTATAGGTAGTGATATATTAGTAAGTGGCAGATTATTGCATCTAAGGGCTGTTTTACAGAAAATTATCTTTTACAATAAGATAATAAAACACTGCTTGTCATGTTACAGAGAAACTCAAAAGCGTAAGACTCTCCAATGGTAGAAAACTTGCTTACTGGCCTAATGGCCTAATGGTCTGAGAGTCTGACTTGTAACCTGAAGGTGAACCCGAAGGTCGTGGGTTTGAGTCTCGGGTCCGGCAGGGATTNTGGGTTAAATGCAGAGCACAAATTCCGAGTATGGGTCACCACACTTGGCCACAAAAGTCACTTCACTTCACTTCACTACTGTTGCAAAGCACTGACACTGGAGACTCCTTCCATACATGTTTAATACATTTCACGCAACACAAAGCTTCATAATATCAATGATTACAAACAATGACAACAGCAGACATTGTAACAGAACAGCTTATGTATGTAGGTTGTGTATAGAGATATAAGATGTGTATAAGAGTCGGTCTTTATGATTACAGCAGCTGCTCTCGGGTACAAATCTACATTATCCAGGTGAGATTATCCATTGGAGCAATGGTGAGGCTTGAGCAGAAACTGGTTTTGGGAGGTAAAGGTCTTTAAGGGTTTCTATGTGGGACTTTCCACAGCAGCAGAAAGTGATTTACAAGTGCAGAAGCTCCATGCAGAAGCAAGATGAATATTATCCACTACTTTTAAATATGGCTACAAATCAGAAAACTGAACAGCGGGCATTTCTGGCTGTTGCACATCTTCTTGATTGTGAATCCACCTCTTGGTGTGGACTTCATATCAGTTCATTTCAGACAGGCACCGAATGTACGTAAGCTGTAATCAGGGTGTTCTTTTAATATCTAATGAAAGGTCACATTTTATTGGCTCTAGTTTCTCAGTATTAACTTTTGCTTTTTGGGGTTTTTTTCGGGGTGTTTAACTCTCTGTTTACTTTCCCCGTCGCTTTCCAGTTTCTCTATAACACACAAGTAGTTATCATTTTTGGTTATGCTTCTTCTTTTGCTTCCTTCCTTTTTCTTGCCTGTTTTTTTGTCCCTCAGCCTCTCTCTCTCTCTCTCTCTCTCTCTCTCTCTTTCCATTTCTGTACAGAAAAGTTTGTTCTCTGGACAGGTTGTAATGTCTGCGAGGCTGAATACATCACACTTCATAATTGCGCTAACTCCTATTCCTTCTCTCTCTCTCTCTCTCTCTCTCTCTCTCTCTGTCGCTCTCTCTCTCCTGCAGGTCGTTGTTGGCAGAGGAGAAGTTTGTTTTCTGCACGGGCCTGGTGCTCCACAGGCTGCAGTGTCTGCGAGGTTTCGGAGAATGGCTCGACTCAATCAGAGATTTCAGCTCTCATCTTCAGAGTCTCAGCCTGGACTTACCCGCGTTCTCTTGCCTGTCAGCCCTGGTGCTGCTCACAGGTAACACACACACCGCAAGGCTAACACACACACCACGAGCAATAACACTCACCAAGAGGATAAGCAACCTCAGGAACACTCTCATTTTCCTTTTTCCCCTTCCTCTCGACATCCCTCGCTCTCTCACTATCACATTCACACCTCTTTGTGTGGCCAGTGCTGATTATCTCAGGTGTGGGACAGGTGATGGCCGAGACTGGGTTTACCTACACGGGAGGACTAATCCCCTTTTAATCACAGCAAAAGAGAGCGAGTGGGAGAGAGATAGAGATAGAGAATGAAAAAGGGTTTTGTGTATTTTCTATAAGGACAGCTGGGGATTATTGATTATCGGGTGGCAAAGTTCACATAAACAGGTGTATGTGTGTGTGTGTGTGTGTGTGTGTGTGTGTGTGTGTGTGTGTGTGTGTGTGTGTTGTGAGAACCAGCAGGTGTTTCAGGTATTATGCACATACATGACTAAGACAGACGCTACACATTCGTCTGACCCAGGGCTTCATTTGAAGGGGAATGTCATCCTCTGGTTTCAAAAAAAAAAAAAGATAAACATCATCTACTTTTTTTTCTGCGTTGAAAAGATGTTTTATCGGTGCTCTTACTCTGTGCATGTGATTCACACACACAGCCATTTTATGTGTATTAGGTATGATCACATACTGAGAAGGAGGTTATGCAGAAATGCACGCTTTATATTGTGATAAGTAATAACGGGTTAACGGGTTAGTAACGTCTTGGGTGATTGATCTGATAGCTAGATAAGTGGCTAATGATCTGGGTCATATGTTGGTTCGTATGATTCTGATTTATTTATTAATTTTTATATTATTTAGTTTTTTTTAGCATAGCTTGACTACTGGTGTCCGCCAGAGTAAGATGCAAGTGATTACACATCATTTTTGATTGCAGGTTTTCACACTGAAACACATAAAAGGCCATAATATAATATAATAATTTTTAATACTAATGATAAGAGAAGTAATAGTGTGTAATAGTTGATTATCTGTTTTAATAAAATTATGGAAAATTGCGGAACTCAAGGGACAGACCTGTCTTTCCATGTGTCCGTTCCCAGAACCATCAGCCTTTAGCAGAGTGTATGTGTGTGTGTGTGTGTGTGTGTGTGTGTGTGTGTGTGTGTGTGTGTGTGGGTATGTTTTGGCCCCCATGGAGCAGCACTTAGCTCGGTAGTGGGAGGAATCGAGCACTACTCAGTGGAGCCCTGCTCTCCTCTATTCCCCCTATCTCTCTCTCTCTCTCCCTCTCTCTCTCTCTCTCTCTCTCTCCACTCCTCTACTCAAACTATCGACCCTCTAAAAGTGTCTGCAGTGAAAGTGCCATCGATCAGCCCCTAGAGAGCGAGAGAATGAATGAGTGAAAGTAGAACGAGGAACAATGCAGCTGCTGAACACCCACAGCACGAGAATAAATAAAAGCCACACACACACACATAACACACACACACACAGTATCTATGTTTACATACAGTCTAATAAACCCTTAACAAACTACCTGATAGCTCAATTAGAATAAAAAAATCTTTCGGATAACCTAAATCCAAATACAGTAACCTGATTAAGAGCAATTCAAATGAAATTTCGACCCGACTAAGCATTTAATAATGTGTTAAATACAAAAAAAAAATAATAACTGCGTAAATATTTGAATCCGATTACTGCTACAGTCGAGGAAGTTATATATAATTTTCGATTTTACATTTTTATGGATAAGGTCTGAGAATGACGTCTATAACTAATATTTCGAAGTAAGCAAGGTGATTAAAATACTCATTTCAGCAACTTAATGTGACATAACTCCTTGTGTTACTTGTTGCTATGGCAACACTGGCACTAAAATGCCACTCCTCACATGCACATTGCATTCAGTCTACATGTAACATGCATGTGTATAGGGAATTTTGTAACTAAGTGTGTTTAGGGCGAATATAAACAGTTTATAATGTGCGATTCGTTTGGTTTGACGAAACATCCAGCGTGGAGTGAGAAGTGTGTGAAGTAGGCAGGCTGGAGGCTTGTTATTGACACACCAGCACTAAAGTGATAAAGCAGAAGCTTCACACTAACTCAGTGAGACAGCAGCTAGGAGCGAGTGTGACATTTGTTCTTTTGTAACCCAGACCACACACACCACAAATTTTCTCCGTAAGGACATGCTCAAGTTTTCCTTTTATTTAATCCCACAAATTAGTAAAAGAAGTGAAGATGTGTGTATGAGGTGTGTATATGGTGTGTGATTGGGGAGGGGGGGTTCGGGGGGGTTCGGGGGGTATATCACGCATCTGTCGCACATTAGGAAGCTGGTGGTGGTGTCGTGTTTGGTAACTACATGAGTAATGAGCTCTAATCAGATTTGGCTCACATTTCTTATCTTACTTATTGTCTTCCTAACTTTATGGTAATCCTTTTAGAGAAATAATCATGTGTGTGCCTTTATTTCCTACATATGTGTATGTACATAGTAAAAAACATGCCCTTACCTTGCATAAACATCTTTCTGAGGCAGAAAATACAACCATATTGACCCAGGGTGTGTATTTTGATTGTATAACAACAATTACAAGTGTAAAAATGAATTTCAAATACAATAGAAACATTACCTTCAACTCAGTTCAACCATATTTATCAAAGGAGACATATAAGATGCCTTGTGATGGTGATGGCAGGTGTGTATGGTGTGTACAAGTGCAAGTATAAATAATAGCAGTAGGGAATGTAGACTGTAAGCTGTCATTCACTAAAGAATGTGCTACATTTAGTCAGTAAATTTGGCCTACTTTCACAGGAAGAGGTAATTTGACTGACATGGCGGACATCCAACCACAAACCTGGTCCCACAGCCTGTCAGTAAACATGTAGGATTATCTCATTTACTTACTGCCTCAAACAAAATAACCTTTATCAACAACAAGTCAGGATTGTGTGATTTTTTCTTAATCCAGTGACTACAACTTACTCCCAAAAAATATTTGTCTCACAGTTTTTGTGTATATATACACACAAAGGTTCAAAGAGCCAAGTAAATCAGATTGTAACCTTTAAGATTCTGAAGATTGGGGCCAGAAAAGTGTACAAAAGATGTTGAAGGTTAGAGTAAACACAGTCACACACAGTTTTTGTTTTAGATGGACAAGTCAGTGACATAAGATGACATAAAGTTATTAAAAAAAAAAAAACATTGAGTTGTAACACCAAACCTTGTTATTCATTGTTACATTTACCTTTTGATTTAACAGGTACTTTTATCCAAAGTAACTTACAGCTGAGAGAGAATGTAAACACTTGAGGGTTTAAGTATGATATCAAACAGTGTTCCTCTGGCAACTCTAAGATTTGAAGTCATGACTCACAACCTGTCCCTAAACATAATACATGGTTTTATTATTTGTAAAATGACTAATATTTACTGGGAAAGTGAAACAAGCCTACTTTTTAATGTTGGAGAAATTGTTGTTGTATGGTTCAGCTTTAAGAAGAAATTTAAGTAACTCAAACAGATGGATGGATGGATGGATGGATGGATGGATGGATGGATTGCATTCAGTAGAAAATAAACATTGACCACACACACTCATTCTTTATTTGTCTCTTTCTCCTCAGAACAATGTCCCGGCCTCAAGGAGCCCAAGAAGGTGGAGGAGCTGCAGTCCAAGCTCATTTCCTGCCTTCGAGACCACTTGAGCTCCGGAGGGGCCACGAGTGTGGCCGCGGCAGGCAAAGCCCCGCCCCCGGTGGCTGCTGTTCTGGACCTGAAGATGGAGCTTAGGTCACAGCGCACTCAAGGCCTACAGAGGATCTTCTACTTAAAGCTGGAGGACCTGGTCCCACCACCTCCACTCATCGACAGATTCCTGGACACACTGCCCTATTAATACAGACACGCCCCTAAGCTCACCTGGGCACGCCCACAGGTTGGGGACACACCACAGAGGACAGAGCCTAAAGAGAGACTCACTGAACTCGATTTTCTCTCAAGGGGCTCCAGATGTGCACTCTTTCCACCTCAGCTCTATGTCTGATAATGTGTGTATGTGTGTGTGTGTGTGTGTGTGTGTGTGTGTGTGTGTGTGGGGCACAGGGGGTGGGGGGTGGGGGGTGAGGGAGCAGAACTGTGCTTTTGAACTGTTGTTCAATGTGTGTGTGTGTGTGTGTAAAAAAGAGAGAGAGAAGGTTGGAAGGGTTCTCTTCAGTCAAAAGACAGTCAGTATGCTCCACATACACTTACACACAGTTACACATGAGACACAAAGGACATAAAAAAGAGTGCATGTGAGAGTGTATATGCGTCTCTGTGGAAAGCTTGAGGCAAAACGAATCAACAGACGTCCCAACAAAGTGCATTAAATTCTAACCACCGAATCACACTCCCAAAACTGCATACAAGTGCAATTTACTAAGTGCTATTTAAAAAAAACAAAACAAAAAAACCATAAAAAACAAGGATTAGACCGAAGAGTAGGAAAGAGTAGAAAGCGCAGGAGAGTGTGTGTGTGTTCCATTTCTATTTCAACTCTAAATTATTTTAATACTACGACTCACCCTGTGAAGTAATGATATCAAACCAGGCAGATGTCTCACACACCAGTCTGCTCACTAACTCTTGCAACTCTTGAGCAAGTTCTACAGACTTGAAATTACTGTAGAGTTTTTCTTTTTTTTCTGGTTTTTGCAAACCAGGGAATTTTAGGGTTAGAAGTGTAGAGCTAAAAAAGAGTGCAAGGGAGCATTTGCGCTAGAAGCACTTAAAAAAGAAAGAAAGGAGAGAGGGATGGGGCACGGAAGGAGGGAATGGTAGAGTGGGAAAGAGGGTGGGAGGGACGAAACATTCCGTGCTCACACTCATTTTTATAAGTTTCTATTGTTAACACCATCTATTAATACAGAGGACTTTGTTGCAAAAAAAAGTTGTCTTTTATTTGTACAAAAAAAAAAAAACAGATTATATGCATGGTTTTCTCTTTTCTCGCCTTTCTTGCCTGTATTTATTTTGTTTGCGAAAGACGGCCAGCTCCTCAAAGGGCTCGGACACATTCACAGACTGGGCTTTTCCGCTAACATCGCCCAAAGGCAACCATTTGCGACAAATGGAGAATTATATAAATATATAAATATATATATATATACACAATACAAAACTAATATTTTGAAGTGTTTTTATCCAATAGATTTTTCAAATCTTGTGGTACGAGTTGTGCATTTTTTTTTGTTTGTTTGTTTGTTTGTTTGTTTTTTTCAAAGAAAAAACAAGATTACAAAAAATGTCTCTTTTTGATTTGTTTGGATTCCTTTTTTTTTCTCTTTGGTTCACTGGAGGCTCTGTTCAGCACTTTGAAATCATAAAGAAAAAAATGATTATTTTGTCTTCAAGTGTGTGAAGTTTTGTTGGTGCAAGAGCGCTTTCAAAAGAATACTCACCAGGGGTGTAAGAATCTGGATAATTTACAGTGTGACAACATATAACACTTAAACCTTAAACGTATAACGCTTAAACCTTCACATATTTCACATCCATATATGTAGTTAAGGAAACTTCTAAAGTAAACTAATTGAGGCCAGTGGAAATAGAAAATAATCTTTTTAATAATCAGTTAGATAGAAGAATATATATATATATACACACAAACACACATACATACATGTATACGTGCATAGATCTAGTATATATGGAATTAATTATAAATTCCAATAATATTATTAATATTGTTTGTATAAGACATAAAACAATAAATATTGTCATAAAGCATATTTACATAAATCTTGGTGCAGATAATATAAATATATAATTTACATAAATCTTCAGTTCAAAGTTCAAAGCAAAGAAAATAACATTGGCAAAAATTATAAAAATGCATTTACTAAACACACCAGACAAAAAAAGAATTTTATGTAATGTGGTACATTCAGGTCCGTAAGTATTTGGGCAGTGACGCAATCTTTGTAATTTTGCATCTGTACAGCACCACAATGGATTTGAAATGATGCAATCAAGATATGATTGAAGTGGAGACTTTCAGCTTTAATTCAAGGTGTTTAACAAAAATATTGCATTAACTGTTTAGGAATTACAGCCAAATTCCTCAATTTTTTAAAGAGTCCCTTCATGTTTCCTTGTTATTTCATGACATTAAGGAGATAAAAGGTCTGGAGTTGAGTCCAAGTGTTGAATTTGTATTTGGTAGCTGTTCATGGGAACTCTCAATATGCAGCCCAAAGAGGTGCCACAGTGAAGGAGGCCATGAATAGGCTGAAAAAACAAAACAGACCTAATATACAATTTGGTACATTCTTAAAAAAGAAGGACTGCACTGGTGAGCTCAACACCGAAACGCCTGGAAGATCATGATTGTAGATGATTGTGGAATTCTTTCCTCGGTGAAGAAAAACCCCTTCACAACATCTAGCCAAGTCAAGAACACACTGGAGGTGGTAGGTGTATCATTGTCAAAGTCTAGATCAAGAGACGCCTTCATGAATGTAAATACAGACGGTTTACCTCAAGATGCAAATCATTGGTAACACTCAAGATCAGAAGGGCCAGATTAGACTTAGCTAACAAAAAAAAAAAAAAACCCTCTAAAAAAGCCTGACCAGGTCTGATGCATGATTAACTTGTACCAGAATGATGGGAAGAGAAAAGAAGGAAAGGAAGGGCTCATGATCCAAAGCATACCAAAACATCTGTCAAACGTGGAGGCAGTGTTATAGCATGGGCATGTGTGGCTGCCAATGGAACTGGGTCACTGGTGTTTTTTGATGATGTGACTGCTGATAGAAATAGCAGGATTCAGACAAATTCTGCAAAACTGACAGAACAGCGCTTCACAGTGCAGATGGATAATGACGCAAAACGTACCGTGAAAGCAACCCAAGAGCTTGGAAATGGAATGTTCTTTACATGATCAAATCACTCACCTGACCTCAACCCAATAGAGCATGCTCTTTTCACTTACTGAAGACAAAACTGAAGGCAGAAAGACCTGAAAACAAGCAGCAACTGAAGACAGCTGCAGTAAAGGCCAGGCAAAGCATCTCAAGGGAGGAAACTCAGCATTTGGTGATGTCCATGGGTTCCCGTCTTCAAGCAGTCATTGACTGCAAAGGATTTGCATGTAAGTATTAAAAATAATCCTAATTGTTATGATTATATCAGTTGTCCAATTACTTTTGAAAATTGAGGTAATTCCTAAACAATTAATGCAATTTTTTTTGTTAAACTCCTTGAATTAGATGAAAGTCAACACTTGACTGCTTCATTGCAAATCCATTGTGGTGGTGTACAGAGGCAAAATTCCAAAACTGTGTCACTGTCCAAATACTTATGGACCTGACTGTAATTCAAATACATGAAATTCATATTCAAGTCATTTGGGTAGCCTCTAAGCTCCACAGAATCAGCCTACAATCATTGATATAACTATTTGCAATATCATCACAATATACAGTACACTTATTCAAGTACATCATTACAGCCATAACACAAGGCAGCAAAGGAACCTGTTTACAGATCATTAAACCTGCCTTCTTAGCTACATACCCTAACCCTTATCCCCTAACCTCTGTGTGTAACTGTGTGTATTGGTGCTGCTTGTTGTCCCCCAAGACCCCATTATACTGACAGGGTGAGAGAACGTTAAGTATGGAGGAGGGACGATGATTTTAGGGGGATTCCATGAATGAGAGTGGGCAGATCAAGCATCCAGGCCTCGTTAAACCCCATCGATCCGCATGGTGACATTTTAGAGGCGAAGTGCACACACACACACACACACACACACATGAACACATTTCAAGCACACGCACGCACATTGACATTGCTGCTCATTCTCACCCATGCACACACAAACGTACACATGCAGTAAGTAAATGCATGCTTGCACACACCCACTCAGTAAAATGTCATGGTCTTTTGTTGTTTTTTTTGTTGTTGTTGTTTTTCTTTCATTTTGAAGTAAAAATGGCTGTGTAATTTTAATTACAAGGATGCAAGTGGACTGTGTTAAAATTTAATTCAGGTCAACTTTATTGTTATACATATACACCAGCTTTTTTGGGTTAGGTGTAAATCAGCATTAAACATATAGCGCATGTAAAGAGTGCAAATGGACAGCCAGAGCAGAAGTATATCTTCATACAAATAATATAAAGTACATAAGATTATATAGCTTCTATAAACCAGGAATAGGCAATACACTGGTATAAACTTATCACTTAACAGGTGAGAATAGTCAAATCGATCTATTTCCTATTATAAGGTTACAGTAAACCATATAAAACATTATTCAACTTATTTCTACACATTGTTTACTAATTTCAAGCTTGAAAAAGTCTTGTTTCATTGGCAGATTATTTTTTGCAAATTTCAAGCATTTATCTCTAAAAAGAAGCAAAATTATCTGCCAATAGAATAAGAAAATTTAAAGCTTGAAATTAGTAAAAATGTCTTAAAATAGGTTTAATAATCTTATACCCTTGGTTTATTATGATTGTATAATAAGAAATACTAGATATATGTGACGTGATGATGACATGGTGGCTCAGTGGTTAGTACTGTTGCCTCGCACCTCCAGGGTTGGGGGTTTGAATGTTCTCCCTGTGCTTTGGGGACTTCCTCCAGGTACTCTGTTTTCCTCCCATAGTCCAAAGACATGCGTTGTAGACTGATTGGCATTTCCAAATTGTCCATAGTGTGTGAGTGAGTGTGTGTGTGTGTATGTGTCATTGTACTTTGCAATGGGCTGCCCCCCAATCCAGGGTGTCCTCCGCTTCGTGCCCCAAGTTCCCTGGGATAAGCCGTATAGAAAATGGATGGATTTTAGAGCAGCTCCTTGCACCATAGCTGGTTAGAAATTCTCTGCAAGCATCAACTACTTAGCAAAGCCTGCACCTTCGGTGTGAAAAATTCACAACACTGCAACAGTGCTAATAAAAACAGTAGCATTTTCAGATGTCAAACAGACATGTAGCAATATGACGACTCTCTATACAGCTACTATACAGTTACAAAACACATGCATGGATATGTAATGAGTCTTTAAGATATCACCTAACTGTTCTTTTCCAAGCTAGCAAGTCAGATGCTAGTTAGCAGGCAAAATGGCTATGATCGTGTAACATGATCTATAGGAAACTCTTGTCAAAACCTTAGACAAATACAACAGCATGGTAAAGTAATACTTTAGAAACAAACAAACAAACAAACAAAACAGTATAATTAATTGACACTTCATAAATTAATGCAGACCACCAGTATGATTTTGGAAATACCTAGCATTAGCATTAGTTTACATCCACCAGTATGCTTTATTAACTAAGTGTCATTTCTCATGTCTTCCATATTAAAGGTTTTTCTGGATTTCAAAATACAGTTACTTTAATAGGGACGCATGAACCTCTGCTTAATTATGTAATTATTCAAACAGCCAATCATGTGGCAGCAGCACCATGCATACAATCGTGCAGACGCAGGTCAAGAGCTTCAGCTAATGTTCACATCTGACATCAGAATGGGGAAAAAGTGTAATCTCAGTGACTTTGACAGTGGCATAGTTTTTGTTCCCAGACAAACTGGTTTGAGTATTTCAGCAACTGCTGATCAACAATCTCTAGAGTTTACAGATTATGGTGCGAAAACCAAAAAAACATCCAGTGAGCAGCAGGTCTGCAGGCGGAAATGGCTTGTCAATGAAAGAGGCCAGGGTTTTTAGACTGATGGTAGTCTTTGTCACTGACCTAGTGAGCCAGCAAGAGGATGTGTTTTTGATAGAGACTATAAAGCAAAGCTCTGAAAGTCGCTCTGGTTAAGGGGGTCTGCTAAATGCTGTAAATGTAGGTCAGAGGAGAATGCTCAAACTGTTTCGGGCCAACAGAAAGGCTACGGTAACTCAAATAAGCACTCTTTACAACTGTGATGAGCAGAAAAGCATCTCAGAGCAGAAGACCACATCGGGTTCCACTCCTGTTAGACATGATTGGCTAATTGCATGAATGAGCAGGGGTGCCAGTGTTCCTATTATAGTGACTATAACATTTGTGGTGTTTTATAGTATTTATCAAAATAGATTTTAATGGTTTTTCCTGCCCATCCATGGACATTACAATAAATTGATGGCCTAGGTAGTCAGGTACAACATTTGAACATTCTGGTTAACCTCTTAAACCCACAGCCTATTATTCAATTATTCATGTTGAATCATATAAGCACTAGGAATTCCAAAACTAATACAAAATATATGTAATTATGTGAGTGAGGAAGTCATCATGTATCATGTAAGTATGGACTT
>CM074966.1:6430593-6453716 GCA_037577455.1 Pangasius macronema | reverse complement strand
TTGGCTAGTTAGTGATCTATCATGATGGTGTTGTGGTATTAGCATGAAATTTGAAGCATTTGAGCTGATCTGTTTGAACAGAATGTACAGATGAGGAGGAGATAGTGCTGGAAAGCCTAAAGGACTAAAGCTCTGCTGCAGTGCTCTCTTTAGGTAGAGATTAAGCAAGTGCTAATTCCCACTGGTGCCACTGCCAACAGGTACTCCAATGGCATGGTGGGTAATGTAGGAAACCATTAACCTGAAGTGAAAACCGTTGATCACATGTTAATTATAATGATTAGTAACCAAGTCTTCAGGGTGGATTTCTCCTTAAAAACATAAACAAATTAAATTGCAATGTAGCATTTACTATACACCTGAAAGATTCTCAAACTGTGAGTTCCGCGAGTGCATTGTTGCTAGTAGAACACAGGATCCTTAACCCCCAGCTGCTCAGCTCCATGCTTGGATTGTATCCTGCTTCATTTGGGTGAAAGTGTCTGCAAAATAAATAGATGTAAATGGAAATTCCTGTAGGTAATGCCATGATATACAACATATTGATGATTACTGATCCAGTTCTTACTGTGGATTTATTCTGCAGTTCCACAGAAACAGCCAATGGGACAAACTGCACCAGGAGCACATCAATGCTAGTCGCACTGTGCAGGTATGATAAACACACCACATACGCTCTTCCACATTGTACAGAACACACTTTCAGTCCAGAAGCACACACAAACATATCATACACATTGGACAGCTACAACACAATTTGACATACAGCACGTTATGATAGGAGTGTGCCTGTTTTTTTCAATCATGTGCATGTGTGCATGTATGCCAAGAGCGTAGAGCCTCGTATTTGATATGGCTGTTGTTCCCTGGAACTTTATTGAGGCATTCCCATCAGGTCAGCTGCAATTCCAAATTACAGAGAATCCTGATGGTTATCCAGTGTTTATAGAGCCACAGTTACACACGGCTAGAGTTCTTTTCCGCCCCTCCTGTCTGCCAGAGGCGATGAGAATTGCATGGTATGCCACTGAAGCCACTGGGTGGGGTGTTAAGCTTGTAGAATCTGAAGAAGGTGCATGGTGATGCCCAGGTAGCATCAGCGCAGACCTTTAGACCAGCCCTCGTCTAAACCAATTAGATCTCTTTTTAGATGGGGGAGCACCAGGGGAGGAATATATGGGCATAACTAGAAATGCCTATCCCTTCATGGAATGCTGTGGTGATCAGTAGATCGATTGACAATAGTCAGAGTCATCCGGCCATCCACATATACAAAGAAAGGTTACTGCCCAGGAATACAGTTCTCCCACTCTCTCTGCTGAACTGATTGCTAGCAGAAATGCAGGAAAGGTCTTCAGAGAGACCCATTTCAGTTTGCCTTCCTGTGTGGGCTAATAAGAGGTCTTAAGGGACTCCAGTACAAAGGTGAGATCCCAAGCCAGGCTGTTAGGGGAGCGTGGTGGACGAAGTTTATGAATCCTCAGCAAGACACTATTCAGTGCTGTGATGTGTTGCAGTGGCCGCCACACACACCTTCAGCACAGTTGGTGACTTTCCATTGTCTAGCAGTCTCTATAGGAAGGCTAGTACTGCAGGAACTGGATAGTGCTCTGGATCCAAACGATGAAGTGGACATCATTCATGAAACAGTTTCCACCTGAGAGCATACAAAGCCTGTATACTTGAGACTCTTGCCTTCAGCAGTGTCTCTGGGACTGCTGGGTGGCAGTCCTCAACCTGCTCTTCACTCAGGGTGACCTGGCTGAGGCTACCAAATGTTTTTGTCCAACAATAGCTGCCAAAGCATTCTGTCCACTAGTAACAGAAGCAGCAGAAATCAAGGCTTCGGAGCCACACACTCTGTGGTCTGATCTCTGAATTCTGTGCCACGTGGGTGATAAACAGTGGGGTCTTAAATGCATACAGTAGACAGTGAGGCCATTTGTGGGCTCATGCATCCTGACCTAGTGGACTGTCCAGTTGTGCGAGGGTGAACCACAGTTGACAGTGACTGTATTTGGCATTGGTGAAGAGGTCAACCTGTGCACTGCCAAACTTACTATGCCACTTATTCCACTTACTATTACTAGATCTGGGGCACCACTTTTGCATGCAGACACCATATAACTGCCCTCAGTTCCAGCTGACTGATGTGTTCTACACTCACACTTGGCCTCCACATACCTCCTGTGCCTCTGTGGCACCACACTGCCCCCCAGCCAGTGAGGGAGGCATCCATGGTGACTGTCTCTCGCCAATTGGGCACCACTCTCAGGCAGACCACTTTCATGAGAACAGCCTTGTGTCTCCAGTGAGTTTGAGCTTATGCCCCTCTTGCTGAGACAATGCCACATCTCTGTCTGTGGTATTTGGTGTTTAATTGCAGGTTGATCCTTAATTCCAACAGGCCCAAGGGAATTAATGTTGGATTGGTGACAGGGTGGCTAGCATTCTCAGTGAATCTAGCTTCTTGCCCAAGAATTGTAGAATGGTCATATTTGAAGTGACCCAATGTAAGTAATTTCAACTCATTTAACAAATATACTGTTTCAGTGAAGTACAGTAGAATGCGAGTAGACATGATATCATTGCCATAACGCTTCATTACAGGTTGCTGGAATCATATGCCACTGATATGGCACCGTCAGTCCCAGTGCCTCGAGAACATTGTTCAACAGTTAACACTGTGATGGATTTGTGACTCCTGGGCCCTGTATTATTTAATCTATAAATGCTTCCCCTAGCTGGTATAATTAACAGATATATCATTTGTTTACAGTTGCAGCTATATCGGTCTTTATCACATGATGCCTACAATTCTACTGACTCCTTGTTTAACTGCACGGTTGACTGTGAATGTCTCATAACGTCCAGCAGTTAAACTCAAATAAGACTTAACTTATGGTTGGTGGAAATGAGGCACTTGTTTGTCTAGACTCCTTGTCTATAAAGGCCAAATATTATGCCTAGTCATATGTTTTTGACAGTGATATATTGGTTTTAAGATCAGTAATGTCTGCAAAACAGCATACCATCTCCCCTGTTATATTTTTCCCCCAAGTTATGTTTTAAATGTCTACATTTCTTATTTTTAAATTTCTTCTAACGTATGATGGTGAGACTCTTGCACATACCTTTATCAACTTGATGTCTGCATAATTTTTTTTGTCTGAGCTATATTACTCCCTAGTGTAATATAGTGTAATATGTACATTGTTGTGTTCAGAGCTGAAATGCATGATTCTACTTGGAATTTGGGTTGTTCGATATTACGATAATATCGTCCCTACATGAAATTACACTGCCATATCTAATGACATTTATTTATATGCAGATTATATTATATTACCAGACCTGGCAACCATTACGCGTTTTGTGCAGGAGTACCGCAAAGCGTCAGAGTACACTAGTGTTATAGAGTAAAGGGTTAAATGTTAGATGCATTGCATTTTGGTTATTGTAGTTTGGGGTGGAGGTTGAGGCTGTGAGTTTGTGAGAGCTGCTGAGAGAGACAGTGTCTCTCAGAGAACAGGGGCTCCCCGACCGCGGCCTGGAGGCGGAAATCAGGAAAGGTAACACTAGTACGAGTTATAGCTCAAAATCTGCCAAAAAGAGCAGTGTTCTTTGAATGTGAATCAGTATGTGACTCTGCAACGATTTGTGCCACCTTCCCCCCATCTCGGCCCGTGTGGGCACCCTCGCGTTCTGTTAAGGTAAATGGAGAATGTTTTGAGTTCATTCAGTGAAATAAAAGTCTATCAGTGTATCAGACTTTGCTAACATTAAACAAGTATATATTTAACATCAGTTTGTTTTTTTAAATCACAGATGCTAGAGAAAATGGTCAAAAATGGTCTAAACTGCTCTTTTGGTTTTTGTCCAGAAGAGTTTTCTCTTTCAAAGGAACGAATGAAAATTTTTGGCCCAAAAAGATTAAATATGCCTACAAAGAAGTGTCAAATCTAACACTTTACATAAATGGTGATGATAATTAGATGGTGATTAAATACACTTTTTTTTTCCTTTTCTCTCCTGCACAACAATGAGGATCATGAAAATGTTGGAAACATGAGAACTGCTTGTTTATCGTGATATTTTAAAATGGAAAATCAGGGAAATCACGGAAAAATCAATATCACACAAGCGTACTTGGAATAGTTTCGTCACTCGGATGGAGAGTTCTACACAGAACTCTTAAGGGTTCTTCAAGAGGGATAAACAAAGGACCTTTAAGGGTTTTAGATTTGACACCTTCTCTTTTTTCACAGGGCAGCGTAACACACTTTGAGAAAAGCGCATTCCGCCCCCTTCCGCATTCAGAAGCTCACACACACCCATGATTGCCTAGTGTCTCCGTGATTGATAGGGGAGAGAGAGAATGCCTTCTTTCCCACCCAGAGAGTGCTGTGGTATCTGGCACCAAGACGTTAGCAACAGATCCTTTAAGTCCTGTAAGTTGCGAGGTGGAGCCTCCATGGATCGGACTTGTTTGTCCAGCACATCCCACAGATACTCAATTGGATTGAGATCTGAGTTGCCTTCGCTNCACACCACAAGACCTGCCGTTTTGAAGATGCTCTGACCCAGTCACCTAGCCATCACAATTTGCTCTTGTCAAAGTTGCTTACATCCGTACGCTTGCCCATTTTTCCTGCTTTCAACACCTCTACTTCGAGAACTGACTGTTCACTTGGTGAAGCCTCTCTTACGCTCAGCGTAACACACTTGGAGAAAAGCGCATTCCGCCCCCTTCCACATTCAGAAGCTCACGTACACTCATGATTGCCTAGTGTCTCTGTGATTGATAGGGGAGAGAGAGAATGCCTTCTTTCCCACCCAGACAGCACAGCCAGTTTTACCCTCTTGGTATCCCGGGCCATGTTTCAAACTTGCGATCTTCAAACAATAGGGCGAACACATTTCTGTTGGAACCTGTCTGTTATTTTATCTTGTACCACAGCACTGCAGAATTCTCTAATCTGATTGGTCAGAAGGTGTTTCATTTCTCTGTAATTGTTGATAGTTTTAAGTGAGGAGATGTTTATTAAGCATTTCTGGAAGGAGTCTCCAGTGTCCTTGCTTTGTAACAATCAGATGTAACTTTGAGTTCTGCAACCCTTTAAAGTCTTGAAGGGCTTTGCAGATTCTCAATAATATGTCAAGCTTCAACTTTTGCCTTATGAAGTAAAATAAGATTGTGTAACTTAAGATGTAACTTAAGTGATAACAGGAACTAACATGTTTCACAGATGTTCCATAACAACAACAAAAATAAACTTAAAATAGAAAAAATGTAGAATGTGGTGTGCTTTAATAAGTTAAAAATAGCAATCATTGGTAAACCGCTGTAGTATAAGAGGAATAAAACACTGTGGGTTGTGCTATTATAGGAAAATAATCATCTTCGCATCTGGCCACATTACAGCACCCAGTTGTTGATTATTTCACTATAACAGCTTGCCCCATGATGTTTTATTCCCTCCTCGTTTTTTTTTTTTTTAAATATTTTTTATTATTATAAGCTATTCTAAATGCTCTTTTTAAAGTGCTAGCCTCCGTAGACAAGCTTTATCATTGCTAATGTCAAAGTCTACATCTAATGCAGTCTGCAGGCTTGCTGCTATAAAACAAAGACTGTTATCTGTTCTTGGCCACTGTGTGTTGACAGGTAATGCATGGAACTCCCTGGTGTGTTCCTTGGTGTGCGAGATGTTACTCTCATGCCTTTTCTCTTAGAAATGGGCTAGACAGTCAAGTAACTCGGTGTTAGAGTCTCTTAGAGTCTGTTCCAGGTGCTCAGGGAACAGGCGTGTAATGTGTGTGTGCGTGTGTATGAGTGCAAGTCTGGGTGTGTGTTTGGTATTGGTTGTGACCTTGGCACCTGGGCTGTTTCCTCTGGAGACCCCAGAGAGCTTTCCTCTGTCTACCACTGTAGGTGTACGTGGCGTAGATGGCTGACGACACACAGTATAGTGAATATAGTGAAGATACTGTTTAAGTGCCTCTCTGGAGTGGTAGAGAGAGAGAGAGAGAGAGAGAGAGAGCGAGAGAGAGAGTGAGATGTAGATGCAATTCTCATCACGTGCACACATAAGGGAAAAATGAACAGCAAAGTGAGTGCATGTGTCACTATTAGGTGTTTACCTTTTGACCCCTACTTGAGATTCTTGCCCAGATGTCATTTTGTTAACGTGTATGTATAGTACAGTATGTCTTTGTAATTGAACAGTGCTGTATGTGTCAGTCTTTGCACACATATGGCTTTAATGAGAGCACTAGAGTGGAACTGGTTGATTGGACTGCTGTTGACCCTTGACTTCTTGGCCTGAGGCTGCTGGATTGATCTGTGATCCACTTGATGTCATTGAGTGTGTGTGTGTGTTTGTGTGTTTGTGTGTGTGTTTTGAAAGGATACTCCAGCATTTTTCAGTATAATTTCCATCTAACACATCTGTACACCGATTAGCCATCGATAACATTAAAACCGCCTGCCTAATATTGTGTAGGTCTCCCTTGTGCCACCAAAACAGCTCTGACCCATTGAGGTATGAACTCCACAAGACCTCTGAAGGTGTGCTGTGGTATCTGGCACCAAGACGTTAGCAACAGATCCTTTTAAGACCTGTAAGTTGCGAGGTGGAGCCTCCATGGATCGGACTTGTTTGTCCAGCACATCCCACAGATACTCAATTGGATTGNCCTCTGAAGGTGTGCTGTGGTATCTGGCACCAAGACGTTAGCAACAGATCCTTTAAGTCCTGTAAGTTGCGAGGTGGAGCCTCCACGGATCGGACTTGTTTGTCAGGCACATACCACAGATACTCAATTGGATTGAGATCTGAGTTGCCTTCGCTCCCCACACACATCAATGAGCCTTGGTGCCTTTGACCCTGTCACCGGTTCATCGACTGTCCTTCCTTGGACCACTTTTGGCAGGTACTAACCACTGCATACCGGAAACACACCACAAGACCTGCCGTTTTGAAGATGCTCTGACCCAGTCACCTAGCCATCACAATTTGCTCTTGTCAAAGTTGGTTACATCCGTACGCTTGCCCATTTTACCTGCTTTCAACACCTCTACTTCGAGGACTGACTGTTCACTTGCTGCCTAATATAGCCCATCCGTTGACAGGTGCCATTGTAACGAGATAGTCAATGTTATTCACTTCACCTATCAGTGGTGTTAATGTTATGGCTGACTATGTATTTACGTCTACCAAGGACCATGATATTCAACACATTTTTTTTTTAACAGAAAACCAATTTACCTGAAACCCCCGTGACAATGGAAGTCTAAGGGCAGTTGATGGGGCAGTCAGTAGATGTTTATGGATATGTGGATATATTTTCTTCCTAAAATCAAGGTGTTTGTGTCTGTCAATCTGCATAATTTATCAATCCAGAGATGGGACTAGGTTTTTCATATGGATAAATATGGTTACGTGACTAAAGTAGTCTGTGTAGCTCAAAGTAACCAAAGATGTGTGTCAGTTCTATCTAGGGTGGAATGTAGTTTGGGATGATGTTTGTGATTTATCTTGTGAATATCTGCTGCTGGTTGCTAGCAATAACAGGGCAGAAAATAAAAAGACAGAGCTGTGGAAAAGAAATGCTCCATAATGACCCATTAACCATTAGCCTGCGTGTGTTATCAGGGAATGCTAGTGGTTAAATTAAATATAAAATCCAGAGATAAAATACAAACAGAACCTTTGCTTGATATAACTGAAATTGAAATGCATAACGCACTGAAAAACACACCAAAGACACTAGTTAGACACCAGCCAGCTTGTGTTGGCGTTCTAGTTAAAACGAAACACAGGGTAAATGAACACAGCTCTGTTGAAATTACACGCACCGAGAGCGAACAGATGCTGATAGACTTGGTCTTGCCAACCACGTTTGAAATGTAAAAAATACAAATGAACACATCTCAGATACACTTACAGTGACAGGATGCCGTTATCATGAGTTCTGTATACTCAAAAAAAATGTGCTGGGTTAAATGTAAGCCAGTTTGGGTCATTTCTGTAACCACCAGTGGGCCACTGGGTTAATTTGCCCAAAAATGACCCCAAACTTGGTTCACCGGCCCAGATACAGGACTTTGAATACATTTTAATGATTAAAAAAAATATTTTTTATAAAATCATTGGACACTTGCTTTACTTAGAATTCTGGAAGCTGTTTTTGCGAAGATTACACTTATTTTGCTTGTGTGTTAAATAATCCAGTGCAGCTTTAAAAAAAAACAAACCTTTTCTTTAAATTAGATTTAATAAATAAAACCGATCTTGTATATCAAACAAAACAGGTAGACAATCCATATTAAAATTCTCTTCTCTTCTCCCTCTGCAGCAGTTGCGCTCTAACCTGCACGAGATGGAGAAGTTGTGCCAGCGTGTCCGCAGCTCTGAAGCACCTGCACTGGAGAAACTTGTCCAGCCAATCAGAGAGCGCGCCTCAGTCGCCGCTCAAGACTTCCTGCGGCTTCATTCGGACTCTGTCAATCATCCACGGCCACACCCACAACAGACCGACAGCACAGACACTCACGCAGCCTCCGATTCGGCATTTAGTAAGTGTGTGACGTGTGTTATGGTTTTATAGATGTCATCAGTGTTTTTTGATGTTACTATGGAATGTGTGCTATTTTTCAGGTGAAGAAGATGTGGGCGGGGCCGAGTCACCTGTCACTCAGTTCCAAGTTTATTTACCTGCCATTCCAGCTGAACAGAATGCTGCGGAATCCTGGGACTCGTTAGAAGAGGTGCAGTATACACACATACAGACTGTGGAAACTGCAGTAACATCTATGTCTCAGTGTAATAAGGTTTTGTGTGTGTGTGTGTGTGTGTGTGTGTATGTGTGTGTGTGTGTGTGTTTCCTCAGGATCTGTTGGAGCTCAATGGGTTAGTGACTGAGTTCTGCTCCCTCGTGCATGTGAGTATCAGCTTCTCTAAACTCTGTGTCAGTATTTTTAAAGTGTGTCTTTTATTGTGTGTGTGTGTGTGTGTGTGTGTGTGTGTGTGTGTGTGTGTGAGAAGGGTTTGATAAAGTGTAGTGACAAATGTTAAGGGATACCAGGAGCTGTCAGACAGACAGCCTCTTGTCTTCTGAGAGCCAACAAGAAGGTATTGATCCCATCAAAGTGGGCACGTGTGTGTGTGTGTGTGTGTGTGTGTGGGGGGGGGGGGGGGGGGGGGGGGGGGGGGGGGGGGGGGGGGGGGGGGGGGNACCAGGAGCTGTCAGACAGACAGCCTCTTGTCTTCTGAGAGCCAACAAGAAGGTATTGATCCCATCAAAGTGGGCTCGTGTGTGTGTGTGTGTGTGTGTGTGTGTGTGTGTGTGTGTGTGTGTGTGTGTGAGTGTGTGAGATTGAGCAGAGACACAGACATCAGTGACAGTCTGTCAGCCATGCGCTAACCAGCAAGGATTAATGAGAATCTGTACGATCTACTCGCCATTAACACACACACACACACACACACACACACACACACACACACACACACACACACACACACACTCACTCACACACACATACGCACCTTACATGCACTGTTTGAGTTGAATCTCTATAGTGGATGGCCTTCAGGAAAATAAAGCTGCTGTGTTTTCTGTCAAAATAATTATTGTAAAAATGTAATTGTAAATGTTTTGTAGGCCAAACTGAGTTAAGGTTGCCCTTAATATTCCTGCTAACTCTCTAAGTTTCTTCATACTTGCGTGCGTACGTGGATAAATGCCAATCAGGCATAAATTACCAAGCGCGTTTACATTTAAAGACGCCCACAAAACTCCATAAAAGGTAAAGCTCACAGAGAGCCGAAAACAACAAAAATGACAACTAAACAGTGAACAAGCTTTTAGAGGGTGCCATTTCTTTTGTTGTAAATGAACAGCTAGTCTTATATGTCTGAATTTATGGATTCTTGTTATTTCATTAACAAGATGTCCATGTGTGTAACTGAAATAAATAAAATTGGTGTAACTCATCACTAGTTATACGATTTGAAGCCGATCAGTTGAGGTTCATATCTCAGGAGCTCTCGTCAGATACAAAAGAGTTTTTCCCCGAAATAACTGGATTTTCATGAATATATAAGATAAACTTTTAGTCCCTCATGAGGAAAGAGAAGTGTTAGAACAACAGGATAGTAAGAGTCGCACATTTCTTGGCAATGATTTACAAATAAATACGTTCGTATGATGGAGCTTCACAAAATGAGGCCCATCGTTCATGAAAGCTGTAAAAGACATATATATGTATGCTCACACACAATAGCTCAGACACACAGAGCCAAAAGTGGACCCTGGAGGTGTGTGTGTGTGTGTGTGTGTGTGTGTGTGTGTGTGTGTGTGTGTGTGTACACACGCCAGTGCTCTCCTGAGTGTCTCTCCAGGTTGAGAGCAGACGGTGCTGATTAGCGCATGGTCCTAAGAGACACGGAGAGGAAGAAAGGAAGATTTCGTAGAGATCTGTCTAATTAGTTTAAGAAGGTCTGCGTGTATGTTTGCACTAAACACTTAAAATGTTCATTCTAATCGTAATTGCTTAAAATGGTTAATATTTGCCTGCGTTCGTGACACCGAGTGAACATTAGATAATCATTAGATAAACATTGTGAGTTCATTTCATATTTATTTATTAATAAAACTTTAATCTTTCAGAACGGTTGAATCCCAAATGGCTTCACTATATATGCTCACTACATAGCGTGTGATATAATAATTATAGCCACTACGTAGTGCACGATAGACCCAATACAAGCCCAAATACAATTTTCTTCAAGAGTTACAAAAGTCTCATCTTAACCAATCAGATTTAGATTTTTTTTTTCGATTTGAAGATGTGAATAGTATGATGCGCGTCTTTTCATGGAGTTTACACATGGGGGTGTGAATTTCTGATGTCTTTGTAGGTTTCTTTTACGTTTCCAGGTGTGTGTGTGTGTGTGTGTGTGTGGGTGTGTGGGAGAGAGTGTGTGTGTGTGTCTGACTGCAAACATAAGCTTTGCGTCGGTAAATATCTCTCCCTCAGTGCCACAACCCCATGAGTAAAGGGCTTCGTCCTGACTGACTGCAACTTTCTGTACAACACACACGCAAAAACACACACTTGCGTGGAAATTATGAGGGGCAGAGATTAGGAGAAATACTGTAGTGTGTATATTTAAGTACATACACGGACACATTTGGGTGGGAATTTGACCCATTCTGGAAATGTCCTGAAAACACATCACGAAAAGTTGCATGTACCAAACACATAAAATCAATTATTTCTGAAACACACACACACACACACACACACACAGAGCACAAATAAAGGCATAAAATAAAGGATTGCAGGACGCCGAAATTAATGCAGATTTAACACTTCACACACTGTGTGTGTGGTTTCTGTGTGCAGCGATTACTCCGAGCTCACGCTGATTGAGACAGAGAGACAGCTGCCACTCTTTGAATATTTCATAAGGTTTCTGACCGACTCCCACATCCCCCTGGCCCCTCCGATCCCCCCCCTCCTGCCCCAGCACACACACGCACACACACACACACTGCTGGTGGTGAGTCTGTGGGGTGTGGGTGTGAGAGCGGGGCCAAGCTGTGTGTGATGGGGCAGGAGGGGGAGATCGGAGAGTGATATCTGTGGCTTTGTTAAGTGTGTTATGGGTCAGGCCTGGGTTTAGTGCAGACTGAGGTTAAACAGACGTGTCAGTGGAAAAAGCCCCTGTGGTTAATTCTAATTTGTATAAAATACATATTTATATTAGTCTTAAGTAGTGCTGGGTGATGGACAATATCGATATGGTTCTTATATTGGTATAAATTATGCCGTGATAATGATTCCTGTATGTCAGTAACACTGATAGTTACTCATATTGATTCTACATGATTGTATGTTAAAGTATATATTTTGTGCGTATTTGTTCTCAACAAAGAATTACACATTCATGGGATTTGCCTTGCAGTCAAGACTAAGTTATAGAAAATGAAACACCCTCTGACCAATCAGAATCCAGAATTCAACAGCGATGTGGTACAATGTTCAGTTACACATTTTATTCTCATAAGATGCGAATCAGCTTTCCGAGAGGAGTTAAAGATTTTGAAAAATGATTATTTTTGCATTTGGGGGTGTCATTTATACTATATGCAATGCATACTGTCTATTTTGAAGTTATAAGATATAATATTTTTAGCATATCACTGATCTATAGGCTTCAGCAGGTGGTCTGGTTAATGCTTGTGTATGTTTGTGTTAGATAAGTGCTTGTATGTATGGGATTGACAGTGTGTGAGAAACATGCATGAGATTTGCTTGCGTGCACATGTTTGCGTTTCCAAAGTCCATAACTTTCTCCTCTACCGTCTCGTCTCAGGCTCAGCAGGAGAAGATCGACAGCATCGAGGCCAACGTTAGTGCGGCGGCGGCTAACGTGGAGGAGGGGACACGCAGCCTGGGGAAGGTGAGGAGAGAGAGGCAGCTCCCGCTGGGGGATCGATCTCACTCCAGCCCCCTGCTTCAGCCGAGGCCTAGCAACTCCGTCGGGCCATCGATCCACACCGGCGTGCAAGGAAGTGGCAATTAAGAGCATAAGGAGGGCGGAAGAGGGTGGGAGGAGCGGAGAACGGGGGAGAGAGGCAGAGAGGGTTTGCGGGGTCGGTAAAAGGCGTGCAGCCGAGGGAATCGATGTGTGTTGTGTCGGCCTCTCGCAGAGAGTCGATGAGTGTGTGACTGTGCGAGTGAACAGCGGTCTAAAGGGTGGAAAAGAGTGTCTAAAGACTGCTTTTGAGCTCCAGCTGAGGGTTCAATACATGCGCACACACACACACACACACACACACACACACACACACACGCTGGAGTTGCAACAACAGTGAGCCGAGGAAGGGTTAGAACAGAGGTATATAGTGTGTGTGTGTGTTGTATTGATCCAGTTAGAACTGAAATATGTCTGGGTGTACAGAGTTGATGTGGTTCCATTAAGTACTGTGTTTCGGTTGTGTGTTGAAAGTGGCTTCACTTCTGGCTCAGCTGAAAGGAACAGGAGGAGGCACACACCCACACACACACACCCTATATATCTCACTTCTTAAAGTGCTGTCTCAGGACTTTTCAGAGCTCTTTACCACTGATGCAATGTGGTGCTCGTTCTTCTGCCCTCTGACGCTATCTTTACAAGTGAAAAAAAAGTGAAGTGATGTGTAGCCAAGTATGGTATAGCCAAGTATACTCGGAATTTGTGCTCTGAATTTAACCCCTCCAAGTGCAAACACAGTAGTGAACACACACCCGGAGCAGTGGGCAGCCTTTTTTTTTTTTTTTTTTGCTGTCGTGCCCGGGGAGCAGTTGGGGCTTCGGTGCCTTGCTTAAGGGTCTCACCTCAGTCGTGGTATTGAGGGTGGAGGAGAGTGCTGGTCATTCACTCCCCCCACCTACAATCCCTGCCAGACCTGAGACTCGAACCCACGACCTTTAGGTTACAAGTTTGACTCTCTAACCGTTAGGCCACGACTGCCCCCGAAAGAACCCTTACCCTTACCCTTACCCTTACCCTTACCCTTACCCTTACCCTGACCCTGACCCTGACCCTGACCCTGACCCTGACTCTGACCCTGACCCTGTTGAGCTAGCAAAGTGATTCCAGGTATGTACATAATGTTGTGCTACTGCACTTTTAGCCTCTTGCTGTAATTGGCAGCTTATTTAATACTTTATTTAATACTCAATTTTATAGAGTGATATTTGCCAACTCAAAGCCAACAAGCCTTTCAAGCACTGAGTAGCTACAAATAATAAACCATTTGTGTGCTTGGTATTGATGCTAAAGACTTTAACACTGGAGATGTTAAATATGTTCTTAAAGCAGAAGGTGCAGCTTGTTAAATCTTCTCCATCTGTTATTTTTGTGTCATGTATCAGGAAACCCTCATATCTGATATATCTGATTGCATAATGGGTTGGCTGTTAAAGGTTCAGCGAATATTCCCTGAAGCAGCACAGTTGTTGTCAGTGGAAAAGTGGTGTCAGAGTTACATCATGGTTCATGTCATTCATACATAGTTCTGCTTTTTCCTTCTCTTCCTCTCTCTTTCTCTCTCTCTCTCTACTGGTGGTGTTGGTAATTAAGCTCTTCTGAAGTTGGTGAGATGAAAAAGATGAGAGGAGAATAAAGGTGCCATTTGATGGGTGCCTCTGCCTTAAAGTTAAACATGGATGAAATTAGCTAAGTGTGTGTGTGTGTGTGTGTGTGTGTGTGTGTGTGTGTGTGTGTGTGTTATGTCCTCCTTTTAATTAGAGTGTTTTGGTTTCTCCTTTCACCCGATATCACTTAATGTAGCAGTTCAAGTTTGATCTGCTATCATCCATTTCAGCCTTCCTGTACTGAGTGAGATATATAGTGCACACACACACACACACACACACACACACACACACACACACACACACACACACACACACACACACACACACACTCAATCTGAATGCCCCCAATAACTGTTTTGTTCAGTCTGAAAAAATGAATACAATATTTCTCTAAACGAAGATTTCATAGCTCAGGCTACTGTAAGTTCACAGTTTCACACATTCTGTCCATGTATTTGTGGGTTTCCTCCCACAAACAAGTCAGCGGTTTGATGACCCCTAAATTGCCCCTAGGTATGAATGAGTGTACGAATGTGTTTATTGTTGCCCTGCAAAGGACTAGCATCCCATCCAGGGTATATTCCTACTTCATGCACAGTGTTCCTGGGATAGATTCCGCATCCACCGCCACCCTGACCCAGATAAAGCTCAAGAGAAATGAATAAAAATAAGATTTCGTCATTCTTCACTAACACAAGACATGACGTTCAGTCAACATCAGGCGTGAGAGAGTAAAATTAATGCCGTTTTAGGAATATCCAAGCGTTACATGTTTATTTAATGTATATGCATATATGAATGGGGTCATACAATAAAGAAATTAAAACAATATTTATATTTAAATTTTATACAACGATATCTCAAATGAAAAGTAATGCATTCTTGATGAAGTATTCTTGTATTAACACTAAAAAAAAAAATAAGTTGGTAGAAAGACTCTGACTATTGTGTATACTACTATAACCCTCAGACTAACGGCGCCCCTGTCTTTGTGTGTGTAGGCAGCGCGTTCAAGCCTGGCAGTGTTGCCCGTAGCAGGTGCAGTGGTTGGCACCGTCTTGGCTGGTCCACTTGGATTGCTGGCGGGATTTAAAGTGGCCGGCGTGGCAGCCGCAGTGGGAGGAGGCTTGCTCGGCTTCGCTGGAGGAAACCTCATCCAACGCAAGAAGAAAGAGAGAGTGGAGTTGCAGCTTCAACGACTCGACACTAACCAGGAACACGAGCATGTGCAATAACACACCTGCTCCTGCTGGGGAGAGTGGAATCCTGTACTGACACACACTTTACTCTGCACAACGCTGGTATTTATACTACACTCGCCTCTCAAATCTACTGCCTTAAACAGACTGGTTTTGTAGTAGCATATAATATAATAACCTGTGTTATTGACGTGACTGTTGGTCAGATGGTTGTTCGTTTGCAGTGTGTGTGTGCGCCATATGGGGACACTTTAAGCTGTGGTTTAAAAAAAAAAAAAATTGAATACCAGGGGTCTGTTATTGATCGAGCTGTGCCAGTTTGCAGACGTCAGAGATCACCAGGGTGTCACTGGTGTTGGGGTTATTAATGATGAGCTTGAGTGCAACACAGATTGTACACTGTGAAGTGTGTGGCTATGAGCAAGGAATCATTCGTTAAAATCACGCAAATATGAGACAACAATAATAGTCAAATAATCACAAGTAGGCACGTCCCAATTGTTTCATAACAGTTTTGAAATAATTAGTATTATGACTAAGTCATTTAGATTCCAAAATGTTTGTTTATATACAGTATGTATGTATGTATATGTATATATATATATATATATATATATATATATATATATATATGTAAAGTATTTATAACTGTTTTTCTGTTGAACTTGTAATTTAGCCATCTTTACTAAAAACTTGTAGATGAAGAGAATTATACATTACTTTTACTTTACATAGTTTCTACTGTAATGTTGTTTTGGATACCTTAGTAATAAGTTTTGTAGCTACATTTCTTTTTTACAGTCCAAAAAACAAACACAAACAGAAATTCAGTATGAATTTACATATGAATAGCTATATAAAATGAGCTCTGAATGTGCATTATTACACTACAGTTATGGATATATAAAGTCCCCAGAAATGACAGTTACATTGTTAATCATCAGTTTTATATTAGCGAAAGGCCTAATCACAGTAATTATTTAAATGGATTTAACTATTTAAATGGAATCAGACTACAAATCCTGTCTCTACACAGGGTTCATACAGATGCTTGAACTCTGAACTTGTGTTTTTAAGGTGTGAAATGTTTTGTGGTGCACAGGTTTTGCAAGAAAGACATCAACAACATGGAGACATTTGCAATTTGTGCCAAATAGCATTATAATACCTATAGCATTGCAATACAATTGTGTAAATAATGCAGGTAGGTAACTAGCTAGCATTGTTTCAAGTGTTCAGAGTCAGGACCTAACATTATACAATTTTAATACAGTGTGAAAAATCAAAGCTACTGTCATTTCTTTAAACCCAGTCATTTCTGCTGAAACCTATTTAAGCTTAAAAGTCTAATGACCCATGTAGAAAGTTCTGGAAAATTCATTAAACTGTGTTCATGCTGAGATTCTGATTTCTGATTTCTCACTGTAAATATGAATAATAGATTCCAACTGAGTTTTGCTGTCCAAGTGNTTCGAAGTACTGACTACTAATTGGTGTTTATAAGCTGATTTACATATTTACATCTTTGAAATTGTGAAACTGTGATTCTGACAGAAGTGCCAATCACACATTAGTGGTAGTAGCAGTGTATAAAAAGTAGTTTGAGACGTTTGTTTAACATTTATGGAATGTGGCTCAAGTGTCGGCGCTTTGTAACAGTCAGTAGGTTTTCCGCTACAGGCAAGTCTTCAGGACTTCTCCGTGACATGACGAGCTGTGTCTTTTGTCTTATTAACTTCCAAAGAGAGAAAAAAAGAAAGGCCGGTGAGGGAATGGCATGTTATAGCTGCTATAATTTAAGCGATAACTAACTTGTCTCATGGACAAAAAAAAGCAAATATAAATGGATAAAAGTACAACTTGTCATTTATTAATAAACTGAAATTTGCTGTGGTATACGAAGAATAAAGCACTTTGGGACATGCTGTTACTGGAAATGAATTAACTTCAGGCTCCACTTAGCATCAGCGTGCACACCACCACGCCCTCGTTGATTATATTTTTTTATAACAGCATGCTTTGGTGTTTTATTCTGTACTTAACACAACATATAACATAACCTGACTGATTTTGGATTATTAATGAGATTGTTGACTCTGATTACACCTCTGGAGCTTCAATGCCCAACCAATCCCAACTCTGTTTTCCAACTTTTTCAACGGTACACTTTTGTAAAACCTTCATATCACATTACTGACGAGCATGTCGCTGAACTCTGGATCTAAAAGCCTGACGCGTAGCTGCTTTAGGGCTTTTGATGACGAAGCCCAACAAGAAGCCAAATCTAATACAGAAATCAATTCACAGTGGGGTCTCCTCAAGCACAAACAAAATTTCAATGTTATTTGATCAAAGTGCTGTAGGAAGCAGGCGAAAGCTGAACAATGACCTTTTTTTTGGCTTGTTATCGATCCTCATATTCAGCTGAGAATAAAATGGAATTGTTTACAGCTCACTGCTAGCTGGAGCTAGTTTGTATCTAATGTGTAGAGTGGCTGGATGTGTGCTAGGCTCGTAATAACAAAACATATTTTATATTCTAAATCATTATTTAATTACGTTTATACCTAGCAAGAAGTATGCATGGACACAAGTCAGCATGTCAGCATGAGATCCTTTTTTATTTAAATTCTTTCTGATAGTTTTCTGATGTTAAACATCGAATGACCCGAACTTGGGGTTATGTTTTTTGGGATATATGGGGAAGCCCCGCATACACACAGACCTGATTTGAGCTACATGTTATCCCCCCACGCCTTCCGCGTAACACACACAGGACTTCCCCTGAGTGTGTGTGTGTGTGTGTAGATGGGCAACTGTGTCAGATGCAGTGTGTGTAGATGGATGTGCGAGTGTGTTCGACTGCCTGGAGAGGGGGGGAAAGTCCCAGTGAAAACATTGACCTGACTCGTGTCTGCGGCCAAGACACCCCACACTTTCCACGATCACGCGGAATGGAAAAGCAGACCATCCGTGCGCCTGGTGCGTGCGCATGATATCATCACGTCGCCTGCTGTGACGGCATGGGTTTCTGCCGTGGGTGGGATGATGTCACAAAACATCCGCGCCCACCTCTCGCCACTTCCACTTTCCTCAAAGTGGGCTTCGAGTGCGAGTTTTACCAAAATAAGTCTTCAGAACGTTCCTCAATGTACACACACGAGTGCCACTGAAGTGTGAGTCACTGTTTCCATGTCAGCTTCCTGCCACAGTTAAGTACACTCCTTGATCTTCGAGATTAATTAGGGTTCAAAAGGAAATCTTGCAAACATACCATCCTGTGCTGTCACCTGAAGTCAACATGAATTTGTAAATAATATTTAATAATAAAAAAAAAAAATACACAAATCCTTGATTGCACTTGATATAAAATACACAGACACTCTAGAATCCTGTAAAATGTTTTCCCTTTAATTTTTAATTTACTTTTTGTTTGTTTTTTTTGTTTCCATTCCCCAGTCTGAGATTCTCTGTTCTGAGATGATGTACAAACACCCCTTTACAGCCCCACCCCTTATTAAGCCCCACCCCTTACCACTCCTCCTCATGGAATGGGCTGATATGAGTCCGGATTTTAACAAGCAAGGACTTTTGACGAGTCTGGAACTCCCACATTATGTAAGAATACAGACTATTAATGTACCAATGTACTCACTCACTCACACACTCACTCACACACACACACACACACACTCTCTCACTCTTACACACTCACACTACTATAGACTGAAACAAGGGACACCACAGGGTTGACCACAGAGTCATTTCCCATGATTCCCCAGGCCTTGAGTGTGTGGATCCTGCCAGGGTAGGACCATCAATGTTTATCTTCTTATTTTTCTTCTTACAAAAAAAAAAGGAGACAAAAACCTAGGGGTTTAAAAAAAACAAAAAAACAAAAAAAACAAAACACTTATTTAATTTAGACAACTCACCTACAGAGGACATACATATTTACAAGCTCCAAAAAAAATAAAAGTAAAATCAATCTCTCTCTCTCTCTCTCTCTCTCTCTCACTCGCTTTCATTTCTTCTTCTCCCCACTCCACCAAAAAACTTCAGATATTCTTCTTCTTCTTCTTTTTTTTTTTTTAGCCAAAATAAAAGTTATGAAAATAGAGGTGACGCAGGTGGCTGCCTGCCAGGTGTTCTGCGCTAGGTGATGATGTGAGACGAGGTCACAGTTCGTCCCGATCCCTGAGGATGGTGTAACGGTTCTCGCTGGGTGCTAGCTTCTGGAATGAGCTCTCTGGAGGATTGCTGGCCACCTCTTTGTTCTCTTCCTGCCGAAACACACACACACACATACACACACACTTCAGTTGCTTAAAGATGACAGTTACAACGTAGAGAACGTGGTTTTCTCAGCACTTCAACCTCACTATTTTTGTTTTTTTTTTAAATCCTGTTTTACACTGCATGATTTCTTTTAAGATGATTACTTGTCACTCTGTACGAGACGATCCCACGAAAATCTTTGCCGAATTCTATAACAGGCTGTGTGGTAACGTCTTCTCCGTGTCAGATTATACGGTGAAGATGGTCTAATGATAGATCTGCGATTAAAGATGTTCTGCTGATGGCATCAATTGTGTCAAGTGCAGTGTGGAAAATGGCTCATGAAGAAAAGGGGGTCGTGTAAACAAACATTTTTCAAAGTGAGCTTGAGGTAATACTTTTTCTGTCTCGTTTATGTTTCTCCATTGCCACGAAATCATTCGTAGCAGTGTCGTGAGTTTTGCGTCATCCTATTGGTAGCTTTTGGACATGTGTCTTAGCACTTTGTGGCATAGTTACAGCATTTAGTTGCGTCACATCACCAAGAACATTCATACCAAATGCTTTGCTTAAAGGTGAATTAGGTAGGATTGGTGAAATATAGGTCTGTGTTGAGTCTGAGTTGAATAAGATTTGAATTATTATTTTTTTACTCATTTCCACAAATGTACACAAAGCTCCAGCCCCAAACCTTATGGTGGTTCAGCTAGAGTTAGCACGCTACCTCCTACCATTAGCAAGGACTGTCATGACATCACTTTCAAGCACACTCTGATATTCAACTGCTTGAAAGCCAAGTTACAACTCTGCAAACATGCCAGATTCTCCTCATAATGATTTAACAGGATGTGAAGGGATGTTGGGGGCGTGTCTATAAAATGACTGACAAGAGGCCACTCCAAATTCCAATAAGTATTCCAGACTGGAAAGCATGCTTCCAAACCTGTTTTTTTTCAGCTACGTAATACACAATGTTCTGAGACTTTAATTATATTTTAAAATAATTTCTACATAATTTTCCACATTGGTTGTACTAGTAAGAAATGAAAAATATTGACTTTATTGCATCTTTAAGGCAATAAAGAGTAGAGTTTATTTTTTATTTGGTTGCTGATTACATTTGTCTGCCAGGCAATAACAAATAAATGATAGCCCATGAAGGATAGACATGAAATCTGCTTGTCCTGGATGGCCAGGCTACTGATTTGTTTATCCCTGAATCACTTATAAATGAATTACTGTAAATGTAAGACTGGACGTGGATGTACACATCTCACAGCGTTGGCGCATTAGGGACTCTGACTCTCTGTTCTCCATGCAGACGTCAGCATTAGTTAATAGTGTTAATTACATGAAACCTGCATTCATTCCCTTAGGCTTGATTCATTTTTCCAGAACTGAGCTTCATTCTGACATCTGGACTTGTCACATACTCGACTTTGATCATCGAAATTAACCAGCTAAAATGTCATCTAAAGCACTGGCTGTATTAAAGATAGTGACTGATCCTTTGATGACAGTTCAAACGAAGCAGCTATCTAATGCAGTCACAAAACTAACATATACATTTCTGCTTGACAAGACTTGAAATGCAGTAGCGTCGGCCTCCATTACCTGATGTAGCTCGCGTTCTAAAACAAACGCAATTTTCTTATCATTTAATACGTCCTTTAAAGCGCCAGAATGTCCTGGTTACACACAATTTACTTTACTTAAAAATAAATAAATTTGCATGGCTTATTGGGAGTTAGAATCCTGACACTAGCTTTTGGCTCTTTAGTGCTCATTAGTGCTCTCCTTTAAGCGTGTTCAGCTGTCTAAAGCAGGTTTTACACTGTGCGATTATAGCCATCTTCGAGAGAAAAAGATTATTACTTATCAAACTTTATAAGACGATCCCAATAAAATCTTGGCCAAACTCTAGACCAGACTGTGTGATAATATGCTCTCCTCATCAGATTACATGATGAAGATGTTGTAATGATAGATAGAAGAAACTGTTCAACGTGGGCTTGAGATAATAAGGATATTTATTTCTCTCCACTGGGGGCACGGAGGCTTAGTGGTTAACACTGTTGCCTCACACCTCCATGATTGTGGGTTTGAATCCCACCTCCACCCTGTGTGCGTGGAGTTTACATGTTCTCCCCGTGCTTCGGGGGTTTCCTCTGGGTTCTCCGGTTCCCTCCCCCAGTCCAAAGACGTGTTATAGGCTGATTGGCCTTTCCATATTTTCCATGGAAAATATTCAGGGTGTTCCCCGCCTTGTGCCCCAAGTCTCCTGGGATAGGCTTCAGGCTCCCCATGACCCTGCATAGGATATGCGGTACAGAAGATTGATGGATGGATGGATGGATTTCTCTCCATTAGCATTAGTTGTCTGTATGTTTAGTCATTGCTGCTACCGTATTTGCCCAGTGAGTTTGGAGTCATCCTATGCCGTCTTCCTGTTAGAGGCTTTTATGAGAGCATTGTAGGAGTGGACCCTCTGACATTTTAATATAAAATTTCTGACACTGCGACCCCAGGACCAAAGAATTGTTTTACGATGTAAAAGTTACGATACGATACAAAAATCACAGGTGTTGGTGACCCAAATTAAGCGAGAGTTTAACTGGAGGTGTCTGATGTCTCAATACATGGTGTTTTCATCATAAATAGATGGCAGCGACTACGAAGAGAGATCATTTTTCATCTTGTTCTGACACTAACAGACAAAAATGTACTGCATAAATTACATTTACATGAGCTTTTTTTTTCTAAGCAAGGAGACATCTGATTTCTGGTCAAACATCTGGTTTTATACATGGCATCCAACCATGGCAACCAGTAGTCAGATGGGCAGGGGTAGCTCAGTGGTTAAGACGTTGGACCACTGACTGGAAGGTCATAAGTTCAATCCCAAGCACAGCCAAGCTGCCACTGCTGGGTCCTTGAGCAAGGCCCTTAACCCTTGACTGCTTAGTTGTATAAATGAGATAAATGTAAGTCGCTGTGGATAAGGGCGTCTGCCAAAATGCCATAAATGTAAAATGTAAATGTAGTCATTCAGGATAGGTAGCAGCAGGAAGAAACTTGAAAAGTGTTTTCAGTAAAGAACAACCTCTAATAGTAAAGAGTGATTAGATGGTGTTCAAGATCTTTAGTTTTACTGACAGTTGCAGTGCCATGGTTTCTCTGGTTGTGCCATGCTAGTGCAATATCGACCCAAGCTAGCTACAGAGTGTATATAAATTCACACACTCCATCATAAACCAGATGATTTCCCTCTAGAGAAAAATTCTTGTGTGCCTGTGTGTAAAATGCATCTGTGCAGAGCATCACTGTCTCCTAGTGTCAGCATGAGCCTAAAACAATGTGTTGCTTTTTTTATATATATATATATATATATATATATATATATATATATAAAAGAGTTTACATGGCTTGATTTACTGAAACAGAAATCTAACATTTAAGCTTGTTGCAGCAGCGTGAATATCAAGTGG
>CM074966.1:6386817-6430493 GCA_037577455.1 Pangasius macronema | reverse complement strand
TGGAAGAATGGTCAAAAATTCCTATAAACACACTCCTCAACCTTGTGGACAGCCTTCCCAGAAGAGTTGTAATAGCTCTTCATGGCATCTCACATGCCATTAATAAAAAAAAAATGTCAGTGATTTTTTTTTTTTTTTTTTTTTTTTTTTCCCCCCGATACGTGTTTCACAAAGCCAGAATGTTAAGCTATTGAACAAAAACTTTTTTGTGTCATATCTGTGATTGGTTTGTTTGATATAAAGTAAAAAGGCTGGGTGAACATCCTCTAAGTGTGGTGATTCCATAATTTTTGCCAGGGGTTGTAGACAAGAAGGTATTCAGTGGTGAGAAGGCAGAAGTGATAAACCTTATAAAAACAACATTCTGTCTTCAACATAAACATATCAATCAGACTCCATCACCTTCCAATGAAGATTTGAGAATTCAGTGGCCTTTCCTTTTTACCCAAAGGGGTATCTTCAGTCACTTTGGGTTACTAACTGACATTAATGCATTATATACCTTAGACCTCTCCATTAAAGAATGTGTACAAGGAATTATGAAGTACTTACAGACTAAATCAAAGAACAAAGATGTGCAGTCTGTCATCTCCCAGGGTGAAGATGGAGAGTTGACTACCATCCAGCTGCTGATGGCCTACTTTGATGAAAGAATAGAGGGACTGATACTCCGTGCTGATGTACATGTTGTTTATTATTACTTATTTATGCTTGCTATGACTGGGCACACAATTTCATTCATAATTTGTATACCATTGCCTTTGTTCTATAGATGTCTGCCACTGCAGCAGATGTTGAGTGCACCCTGACCCTCCCCACCACTCCACAACTGATAATGCTGTGTAAGTGTCAGATAAGCAAGGCTCTCCCATGGGTTTAACTCATCAATGTTGTTTTAGCCATCCCAAGTCATGAAAAATATCGATCCTCAGGAGTTTTGATACTTATTGTAAATGGAGGAACAATATACTGCTCAAAACTGTATTTAAAAAATGCAGGCATATGGTGCTGATAACCATATTTGATACTGTTTTGGGATATTAACTATAATAAAAATGTTGTCTGTATCAGTTGCTGGTGATGAAGCCACAATTGGTGGATGGATGATCAGCATTGAAAACCATGTCATCTGTGAAGGTGTCCGCCAAAGCTTCATCACAGGGCTGGCTGCGGTTTTCGCAACATACTATGTCTTCAACTTACAGTACCAAGAGGAAGCCTCAAGGACCCTGGAGTTTCTTCAAAGGTAAATATTGTTTCTATATTGTGCCCCTCTTCCCAGCTCTGTTCAGAAATTTACATTTACTATAAGCTGTGCTGTAAATTAGTAGCTCTCTTTTGTTCCTATATCAACTTTATAATTACAGTTGTTTATTTTGATCGTGAGTTGAAGTTTAAACTGGATTTAGACTGAATGTATTATCTCACTGCATGTTCTTGAATAGAATATAATTCTCTCTTTAATTTCCACTCCAACTTTTTCTTTGTTTCTGTCAAACACAGAAACATCTCAAAGCACAGCTTTGTTAAGGAATGGGACATTTCAGAAAGAACATGTCACTGCTTAGGGCACTACACATGGCTAGTGCAACAATGTTTGAGTGTCTAGTCAGTTTTCTCTGCATGCTACAGTCAAATTTAACAGGAAGAAGAGAACTGTCAATAACATGAACCATGCACCCCTCTCTCACTGATGTCCTTAAGTTGCATCAAATTGAGTACTGTCAGCTTTATTTGTTCTGTTATTGATAGTTAAAGTTTAATTAGAAGAACTATCAAATTATCATTGCATCAACCATGTTATACATCTCCATTTTGGGATGTTTATATGTGAATAAAAGCTAAAAGTAAATCTGTTTATCATATAAAGCTATTGTGTCCCTTCAGAAAACTTGGATTAAACTGCTTGGTTCATATGGATTTCTTTTATGATCTCTTTATGAGTGTTTTGAAGTGTCAATTTTGGTTGAATAGTCTTTAAATGGAGAGACAAAAATCTCTATTTGATTAAAAATATCTTCATTTGCGTTCCGAAAATGAACAAAAGTCTTACGGGTTTAGAATGACATGAGGGTACATAATTGATGACAGAATTTTCATTTAGGGGTAAATTATAATAGTTAATTCAAGGGGTAAAGGATAATAGTTAATTCAATTCAAATCATGTTTATTTGTATAGTGCTGTAACAATACATATTGTTTCAAAGCAGCTTTACAAAAAATGAATTTTTCTATGTTACAGTTTATAGTTATCTGTTATCAGAGGTGACTGTGTCAAAGTAATATTTATATGGCAGAAATGTACAGTTCTAAGATAATACAAATCTTGTAGTTAGTTAATGTCATGTGTTCAGTTAATCTGAAACACGTTAAATCAATATTTACATGTTGTGATCATAATTATATAAGGAAATATATTTGGCGGTTTTGTATGTTGATTCAGAGTTGGCATAATTTTAAGTCCTCACAGTGTGGGTGTCAGTCCTTCACAGGTGTTGGGGTAATCTGAAACACAGAGGTCAGTATCATTAGTAAACATCTTGGAATAGTCTTAAATTCAATTAATCTTGGCTTACCAAGCCTAATATATTATATTTCTATATTGCTTTTTAGGCACTTCATTGGTTTGAACCCTGAGAGAGGAACAAAGGCCTGCCAGGTAAAGGTGGTATCCAAGAAGACAGGGAAATTTGTCCATAAAAAGGCTGCAACTGTGAATCCCCATGTGGCCACCCACATTAAAAATCTTTTGGACTTTGAGTAGGGCTTTGTTCAGTAATGAAAAGTCAGAGCGTTGAGTTATATACAACTATATAACTATATACAACTATAGTAGATGTTCATGTGAAGTAACAGCATTCTTTTCTACAACCACATCTGTGTGCAAACTCACAGCATTCTGTTCTGCAACAAAAGATGTTCATGTGAAGTCTGCGCAGTGTTCTGCAAATCAGTGTTCATGTGACATCACAGCACTTTGTTCTGGAACCACATCTTTATGTAAAGTCAGCATCGTGTTCTGCAATCACATCTTCATGTAAATTCATAGCATTCTGTTCTGCAACCAAATGTTCATGTGAAATCAGAGCATTGTGTTCTGTTCAATCGCAATGGTGAAGTGGAAACGATGTTAATGAATGCATTTCCAATTTGTACCAACCTGTAGTTATGTGTATACACCCCTCTCCTTTTTTGTTTTGTGTTAGGATTTTTGCTTTAGCACTATTTAAGCCATTTATGCACAGTGTATTTAGTTTAGTTTAGTAATTCTGCTTGTATTATAGTGTTTTTGTATATATAGAGTCTTTTTGATTTTGTTACCTCATATTAGAATAGATTTTAATCTATCTTGTTCTTGTGTGCATACTCTTTCTGTACTGTACCCCTGCTGTTGTTAAATGCAATTTCCCCACTGCGGGAAAAATAAAGGAATATCTTACTCTTACTTACTTACTTACTCTTATTTTATATACTATCGGCTTTAATAAAAGCCTAATGTTTTAAGTGGTTGTTTAAGTGGTTTTCTGTGGTTTTGATTTTAGAATGCAAATTTTAAATCATAAATAACAAACATAAAGATCACATTCTACAGTATTTTAATACATTTTACAGTAATGAATTCGTCCAGAATTCGTCCATTTCTTTCCACACAGGCTACACAGATGCTTGTTCAGTTCCTTGCCGTTTCAAGACTGGACTACTGCAACTCACTCCTGGCAGGTCTGCCTCTGAGTGCCATTCGTCCTCTGCAACTGATTCAAAATGCAGATGCACGATTGGTTTTCAATCTTCCTAAATTCTCCCACACCACCCCATTGCTGCAATCCCTCCACTGGCTTCCTGTAGCTGCCTGCATCAGATTTAAAACACTGATGCTTGCCTACAAAGCCAAAAACGGACCAGCACCCACTTATCTCAAAGCTCCCTCCGGTCCTCTAGCACTGCTCGACTGATCCCACCATCTCTCAGGGTACAAGGAAGACATGCATCGAGACTCTTCGCTGTTCTGGCACCAAGGTGGTGGAATGAACTTCCCCTAGATGTCCGAACAGCTGAGTCACTGGCAGTCTTCAAACGACGTCTAAAGACTCTTCATAAAGTACTTAAGTTAACACTTGCACGCACGCACGCACAAAAAAAAAAAACCCAAAACAAAAAAAAAAAAACAGAGTTTTGGACTGATGGTATTCCTAGTTTGTGACCTAGTGAGCCAATAGCAGAACGTATTTTTGATAGACTTCAAAGCACTATTGTAAGTCGCTCTGGATAAGGGCGCCTGCCAAATGCCATAAATGCAAATGTAAATGTAATGAAGTTTGGAAAATCAAATGAAACATGATTGTTTATGTTAAATTGCATATTTTTATTAAAAAAAAGTTTTTTAAAAAAAGTATAAGACACAATGTAAAAAAAAAAATCATGTGGAGAAAGGTATTTTTCTTCAAATATGTAACGAATTTCTATGGGCTTACACAAGAGTGCACTGAAAAGGCCGTTTTTCATGCAAACGCATAAGTGTGCGTCCTAGTCAAATGTTTATATTAAAATTCATATTTTGATAGTAAAGTGTTAAAAAGTCATAATCGTGAGAAAACCATGTGTCGAAAAATATTTTTCATCAAATATACACTAACAAACTCTCTTCTCAAGGAATGCTTACATGCTTACACAGATGTGCACAGTTAGGCGTTTTAAACGCTTATTGGAAAGATTCAGGAATGCAATTTTTCATGCAAAAATACATGCACACTGGTGTAACATGTTAAATAGAGGTTTTTCACTTTTTATGATCGAAAATCATATAAAATCCATATTTTCATAAAATTAAAAAAAAAATTGCACTCACCATTCAAGCTCATGCAAGGTAAGTTGGCAATACTTCTTATAGCATATACAACACTGATTAACTTTGCAGTATGACACAGATTTCTAGTTATACATACATATATTATACACACATATACAACTACACATACATGTTATATATATATATATATATATATATATAAATATATATATATATAAATATATATATAAGAGTTTACATGGCTTGATTTACTGAAACAGAAATCTAACATTTAAGCTTGTTGCAGCAGCGTGAATATCAAGTGGCTTAGGAGCTGTGGGGAGGAACGAAAGTGGAAATGAAACACAGCCAGGTGAAAAATAGAAACGTGTCACCATCCCACAGTCCTATCGGTAGTCGCCAAAACGCCTCATTTCTCATTTGTGTTAATTTGAATGACTTCTAGCTGCTTGGTCACATCACTGTTGGTGTGAGTGAAGAGTTTGGGTTGATAAAACAAACAGATATAGGTAGTGGATTTGGACTTTTGGAGCCTGGCTGAGTTTTCTGACCTGTCCTGGAGTGCTGTCTGTGGGGTCAGGCCCATGGTGGAACTCTCGATGCAGCTTTCCTGAGTGGAGGTCCAACACAAACTGCCTCAGTTTTCCTGGAACTCTGAAAACACACAGACACAGGAAAAAAAAAAGGTTTTTGTCTGAAAGCTAGTGAACAGATGAATATAAACTTGAGGAGCGGCCCTTGCTTATTTGATAAGCGATTGGCTAAGAGCTCAAGAAAGCCGGGCCATCACCAAAACCACGCGCCTGTAACGAGATAACGACGTTGTCTAGCCACAGACGCCACGGTAACTCAAGCTCCTGGCCAATCAGCAACATCAAAGTCTGCAGATAGGTGAGCTGATAACGCTGAGATTGAATAATGGTACACAACGATTGGTTAATGAAATACAGTGTGTGCTGAATTATGATGCTTTCTGGAAATGCACTGAATCTAGAGTCCAAACCTGATAACAGTAAAACTGAAAAGAAATAAGTTATGTATCCATCTGTACTGTATGTATAAACACACACAAACACCAAGCCATGAGGTCAAAGAAACTGCCTGCAGAGCTCAGAGACAGGACTGTATCGAGCCACAGATCTGGGGAAGGCTACAAACATTTTTCTGCTGCATTGAAGGTTCACAAGAGGACAGTGGCCTCCTTAGTTCTTAAATGGAAAAAGTTTGGAACAAGCAGAACTCTTCCTAGAGCAAACCAAGTAAATGGGGAAGAAGGGCCTTGGTAAGAGAGGTGACCAAGAACCCGATGGTGGCTGAGCTCCAGAGATCATGAAGTGAAGTGAAGTGAAGTGAAGTGAAGTGACTTGTGGCCAAGTACGGTGACCCATACTCGGAATCTGTGCTCTGCATTGAACCCATCCAAGTGCGCACACACAGTAGTGAACACACACACCCGTGAACACACACCCGGAGCAGTGGGCAGCCATTTTAGCTGTGGCGCCCGGGGAGCAGTTGGGGGTTCGGTGCCTTGCTCAAGGGTCTCACCTCAGGCGTGGTATTGAGGGTGGCAGAGAGCACTTGTCATTTACTACCCCCACCTACAATCCCTGCCGGGCCTGAGACTCGAACCCACGACCTTCGGGTTACAAGTCCGACTCTCAGACCATTAGGCCACGTGTGTAGATTATGTGTGGAGATGAAACTTTCAGAAGGTCAACCATCACTGCAACATTCCATCGATCTAGGCTTTATGGCAGAGTGGCCAGACGGAACCATCTCCTCAGTGCAAGACACATGAAAGGCCTCTTGGAATTTGCAAAAAAAATATCCAAATTTCATGTTTTCATGCTATCATTTGTCTTGCACCGAGGAGAGGCTTCCGACTGGCCAGAGTGTCCTGATTGTTCCAAACTCCTTCTATTTAAGAATTATGGAGGCCACTGTGCACTTGTGAATCTTCAATGCAGCAGAAATATTTTTGTAGAATTCCCCAGATCTGTGCCTCGACACAATCCTGTCTCTGAGCTCTGCAGCAGGTTCCTCTGACCTCATGGCTTGGTTTTTGCTCTGATATGCATTTTCAGCTGGTAGACCTCATGTAGACAGGTGTGTGCCTTTCCAAATCATGTCCAATCAATTGAATTTGCCACAGGTAGACTCCGGGAAGTGCAGAAACATCGCAAAGATGATCCAGAGAAAGTGTCATAGCAAAGGGTCTGAATACTTATGTCAATGTGATAGTTCAGTTTTTTTCTTTTTACTAAATTTGCAAAGTTATCAGAAATCTGGTTTTCACTTTGTCATTATGGGGTATGGGGTGTAGATTGGTGCGAAAAAGAAGAATACTGTACATACATACATACAACACACACACAAACACAGATACGCTGCCTATAAAAGACACTGTTCACTCGCATAGCGCTTAAATTAATTAAAGGAACTATCTAAAAGTTAAAGAGCACTAGACACACACACACACACACACACACACACACACACACACACACTACCAAATTCCCACTTCCGTATTACTCGTAAATTAAGGTAGGTATCTGCAGCTGGAGATAGCCTGCAAGGAGGTGGGGCTGAATTATTCTCTATATTCTTTCAAGTACTAACACACACACCTGCTTAATAAGACACTGTGAGGAAGAGAGTGAGACAGGTACTTACGAGAGGTCGTTGAATTCTGGGAAGACATACATGTGGCGAAAACTGTCTATAGCAATGACGGGGCAGTCGTCAGGAGTCTTCTGGATGTGTAGCAGAGGGTGCCGAAACTTATCGCAATCAGCATGCAAGAAATTTATAGAGCCTGAGACGCAAACACACAGACAGAGTGAGATTAAGACAAACAAGATACTTCAAGCATCGTCAATATTTATGACTCAACATCACAGCTATCTGTTCCAATACAAATATGACATATACTGAACTCCAGAATTATTGGCACCCTTGAAAGGATGCTCTGTAAATAAATTTAATGAACCCATGACCTCAGCTGTGTGTGTACCCTTCTTTTCATGCCTGTCTTGCGTACACACCCTTCTCAGTGATAAGCTGGCGTGCCACCTCCTGCTGGAACTTTTCTAGACTAAGGCATAGGAGAAAGACTACCTTCTCCTAGTCCTTACCTTACGGAAGAAGACAGTCGAGGATGTGTGTGGCTCTTCTTAAATTCAGTTAAATCAACTCTGAGCAGGAATGTATGTCTTTCTGTCTCGTTGCTCGCTTAGATTTATCACATTTTATCACAGACACATAACAAAGACCTTCTCATAGCCTAATAAAAGTGAATCACTGTACACTTACGTCTGTTCACTTGCTCATTCCAATCAGCCAATCATGTGGCGGCAGCATGATGCATAAAATCGTGCATGTACAGGCCAAGTGTTTAAGTTCATACCAAATATCAGAATGGGGGAAAAAATGTGAAAAGTCTCTGTGACGTAAACAGTGGCCTGGTTGCTGGTGAGTATTTCAGAAACTGTGAGATGAGAGAGGTCAGAGAATGACTGGACTGGTTTGAGCTGGCTAGAAGGCTACAGGAACTCAAAAAAACCATGGTGAGCAGAAAAGCATCTCAGAACACACAACACACCAAGCATGGGGTTCCACTCCTGTCAGCCAAGAACAGGACTGTAGGGTTACAGTGGGCACAGACTCACCAAAACTGGACCGTTGAGGATTGGAACAAGACCTGGGCCTGAAACTCGAGTTGTACCTGCATGATTTTATGCACTAAGCTGCGGCCACATTGGCTTACTGGACAACTGCAGGAGTGTAGTGTATTTATGTATGTGTGTGTGTGTGTGTGTGTGTGTGTGTGTTTATATATGTATAGATTTTACCTCTCCATTCTCGAAAGTGATCTCTCGGACCAGTGGCACACACTTGTCCTGCACCCATGCGTATGTCAGGTCAAAGTTTGTGAGTGAGCCGAGATACACCATGTCAGGAACAGTCTCTCCTATTGGCTTATAGATAACGTTATCACCACTGAACCTCTCGGGCTTAGACACCTCACTGAACGAGAAAGAGAAAAGGAAAAAAATTAAAAATAAAATAAGCCTATGAGAGCAGCTACAGAATGTTAACCACTGTTAGGCTCGGTTCTAACAAGACATTTTTGGTTTGTTCATTATGATTCACAGTTCCCTTTTTTTTCACCCTCAGTAGAAAAAAAAAAAGGTCATACCTGCGAGACAACCCATCACTTGCTTTAGTACTAAAATGAACAACCTAGCAACAACCTGGCACTCCTGTGTGAGTATGTGTGGTGTGTGTACATGGAAAGGGGCTTGCAGCAATATGCAAGTGCTGTAAATTGTGTGAACCCCACCAGGGCTTCTTTTACACAATAAAAGTCTTGGGTGGAGTGTTCTTGGTTCATGTGTTGGTGAATCTCTCTGTGTCTGGAGTGACTGTTACAGAAACACACACCTTGCTCTGATAAAAAGCAAGCTGCAATTGTGAGAAAATATTTAAAATGGGGGAAAAAAAATCTAAATAATAACTCAGAAGAAGGCTTTATTTATAAGTGTGGATCTTTCACACCATTCAGCTTGTTTTAACGCTGCACACATTCAGATGAACCCTGCCTAAGGGGCATGTATGGTGCTCATAATACTCTTTCATAAATTGGTGAAAAATACGAAAAACTGTGAACAGACTTCAAGCACTAAACTTGAGTTTGGGAGACACCCTCAATTTCTGTCTTATTGCATTGATTAAGAAGGAAGCTGATCGTAATTTTCTTACTCAAATGCTGCCAGGAAGACGCAGTCATCTCTCAAGATATTGGCCACCCTTTCATATGTGTGGTAGTTCTCAGAGTTCTTGTGCTCAAAGTAGCCGATGATGGTTCGCTTACTCCTCTGAAACAACGAAGGGAAGAGAATGAGAGGGAAAGAAAGAAAAGGAGTGGTCTTGTATTGCAAAAATGTCACATTTTGGACAATGCAGCTCATTGATTGTGCATGTGTGTGTGCGTGTGTGTGTGAATGCGAGCGAGTGTGTGTACTCACATCTACTTTGTTGACCTCTTCCAGGCTCTGGATTTCTGTGATCGGGTCCACTTTCTGCTGCCGGATGAAGTCGGCGATGGCCGTCACTGACCTTTGACCTCGGTACTCCCTCTTCATCATCATCCCATTTCTGAAGAGCTTCAGGGTCGGGTACTTGCTGATCCTGTAGCGTTGCGCTATATCGGCTAGAAAGAGAAAGCACGCCAACGTTTATATAACAATGTGTTCTAACGTGCTGTAAAAGAGCTTGGGTGATCTTTGCATCTGCGAATTGTTAGTTACTAATGTATTAGTTCGTAATGTATTAGTAATTAGCAATACATTTTAATTCTTTGTACCACAGCACTGTTGAATCCTTGATTGTGCTTGGTCAGAAGGTGATGGTTAATTTGCAGCTCAGAATGCACACCATGTCAAACCTTGATGCAGATGGGCTACTAGAGCAGAAGACCACATGGGGTTCCACTCCCGTCAGCCAAGAACAGGAATCTGAGGCTGCTGCTGGAACAATTTCATTCCAATTCAGTTCAATTTCATTTGAACGGCACTGTACAATGGACACTGGCACAAAGCAGCTTTACAGAAAGAAACAGATTCAAAATCTGAGATGATATGAGCAAGAAACCTTGAGAGGAACCAGACTCAAAAGGGAACCAATCCTCATCTGGATGCTAATGGATAATGCAATTATCAATAAACCCCTTTCTGTAACTGTGTACTACATGGATGAATAGTGCAACCAGTAAATTCATCACAGTTCTCACAAGAAGTCTGGTTTGTTGAACCTATCCACTGTCTACTGATGGAGTCCTGAGTACAAGAATCTCTCGGACTGGAAAAAGACCAGATGATGTTGGTCCAATCTTCAGCTGTTAAGACCATACTGTTGTTGCCCACTATAACCTCAGAACTCCTGTTCTTGGCTTGCAGGAGAGGAACCCAGTGTAGTCTGCTCCATCCGTCTCAAGGTTTGGCATGTTGTGCTTTCTGAGATGTTTTTCTGCTCACCACAGATGTAAAGAGTGGTTACTTGAGTTCCTATAGCCTTCCTGTCAGCTCAAACAAGTCTAATCAATCCTCAGACCTGTCTCTTCAACAGAGCGTTTCCACTCACAGAACTGCCACTCACTGGATAATGTCTGATATTAACATTAACTGACGTTTTTTAGATAACTGCAGCTTTACTGCTGTTTCTGACACATTTGATGGTGAGTGTATGTAGATAGACGAAAGGACGACTATAATCAGGAACTGTACAGCAGGCATGATCTACAAAAGGATTTGAGGAGAATGAAACACAAAGCTAACATTCTGTATTTTAATTTGTTGATCTGAAATCTGAAATAATCTGCAACAATGATGACTAGTTATATTTCACTGACATAAGGCTCAAGCTTTTCACTGCACATTTGCTGCATTCTATGAAACTCCGTTTTTCGATTAAAGCTCCTTAGTCAACCAAATTTAGCACATTTCCTTTAACACTGCATGAACTAAATTATAAAATTACAATGTTACCAAAGCCACAGCCTCTCTAATTTGCCCTTTTTTTCTTTTTTTTTTTTTTTAAAGTCAGCCTATGGTTGGTTGAAAGTCTAACAGTTTCAGTGGCTTTCAGTATTTTTGGTTGGGACAGTTTGCAAAGTCACGAGTATACGTTTGCACAGATCACTTACACCCTTTCTGTGACTTGGTGTTTTAGACTTGACACACGCATCCTTCCTGTAGAAACTACAATTTGAGTTTTCAATTCGAGGAAGTACAAAAGATGGGTTTTACATAGAAAGCAAATGGCTTGTGTGCTAAAACACTGTCAGAGGACGTGAACTAAATGTGTCTCCATTCAAACAAATCAACACCGAGTTTCTTAGATTTATTCGAGCATCGTAGCCTGGACCATATACTCATAATAGTTATATGTAAAGTTGCTTGTGTATTTAAAAAAAAAAATGAATAAAATGAAAAACTGAAAAACGGAATAAAATGAAATGAAACGTAGCTGACCAGCAAGTGAGTGGAAGATGAGAAAGAGGAGCAGAAGACAGAAAAAGCGAGAGTGAAGATGAAAGCTAACCCCATACTGAGGGTTAAATACTCCAAAGCTCATCGGGTGGAATCTAGCTCTGTCTGTCACACACGGACAAACGTGCAGCGACACACACGCTCACACAGCGGGGGATCTTTGAGCCGCCTTTACTTCACAGAAGATGCAGTTTTGTCATTAAACCATCAAACACTTTATGGGTCATCAATAATTCTGTTTAATTTATTTTATCTGAAAGGCTAAACTGGTGTGTGTGTGTGTGTGTGTGTGTGTGTGTGTGTGTGTGTGTGTGTGTGTGTATACACTCACTATGTTGGTCACAGTCCACACGGGCAAACACCACCTGTGAATGGTCTGGAAATTCTTCTCTCACCACATTAGAGGCTTCCTCGAAGATAGGGTGTAGCATTTGACTGAACCGACACCTGAACACACACACACACACACACACACACACACACACACACACACACACACACACGGACCATCAATGGTTTATGACAAAGGAAATCCACATATGTATACATATAAACACCACATGAAATGGACGATTTAATCCTAAACACTACTATTAAAAGGTACATCCAAGCTTTTGAGTATGAAAAGGACTTCACAGAGAGGAAAAAAACGAGGTGAGGAATCATTTATATCTTCTAAACGCAAATGATAGCAGGGAATAACTTATTTCATGAACACAAGATTATGTACCTAAAAACAGAAAAAACTACACCCAGTTTTTTAATCAAGTAAATTGTGTAATCATTGGGGGGTGGGGGGGGGTAAACTTAACGCTCCATTGTGTTGTGCTACTTACATACTACACTTCTGCTACGAAATAAAACTGTAACTTTAAACCTAATCCTAAACCCTAACCAACGACATCAATGTCCAAATGGTTAGATTATGAAATAAAAGGAGCGCACTTATAAGCATATTTATGTCTTACGTTATTGCCAAAAAAAAAAGCGCAAGGTATTTTCCCAACTATTTTCTCTGCTTAAGACGTTTACTCTGGATGTCATAAAAATGGCATCAACATGTACAAAAATACATTTTGGGTGATTAAAATATTCAGAATTTGCAGCACATGGAAAATCCGTCGCCCTCTTATGATTTTTAAAAAGGACGTACTGATGCATGTCAGCAGTACATCAGGCACTAAAGGAGAATTTTAATCTACCAGGAACTGCTAACATTCGTTGATTACTTTTACACCAGAGATGACTCCAAAATGATGAAAAACAAGCAAAGCAGAATTACAAGAGCTTGTTTGAAAACCAAAAAACTGTCTTGCACATCTTGCCTAAATGCTTTTTTTTTTAAATTCAAATCAAAAAACGAATGAATGCAACATATTGATCAATAAGGGCAAATCATAATTTCATTAGCTGGCTTACAAGCGAAACTGTAAAGGCTTAAAATTTGTGCCAGTCCCATCTAGTTCATCTCCCCTTGTTAGATCAACTTTTATTTGAAAAGGCCAACTTTACGTCACCATCTGACAAGCATATTTGGGCATTTTTCTTTTCTTTTCTTTTTTTTTTTCAGCATTCCCACTTGAAAATGAAAAGTGTACAAAACCACACAGTGCCATACTCACCAGTCTGCATAAAAGTTGACTAAAGCCACTCCAGCATTGTCTGTAGAAGAACACATTTCATTTCGGTTAACCGGGTTGCAATAAACACACAACCTGTGCCCACACACACACACACACACACACACACACACACACACACACACACACACACACACACCAAGCACTTACTGAGAATTTCGTCAATGTTCCCTGTATCCAGAGTGGTGATCTCTCCTCGCCCTGGAGTGTACAGCCCGGTAATCTGTAAAAACCGAACAAAAGACACGACATCGTTACCTCAGCGGTGAAATCCAAGCAGGATTAGGACAAAGATTTTAATCTGACTCAGCACTCAGCTGGAGTGTGTGTAGAGTTTCACCTTACAATGAAATACTCTTTTAGAGGTGAAGAACCATAAACACCTAGTTGAGTGGAGTGATTGTTAATTGGTCCGATGGTGAAGTGTGTTAAAGGGGTACTCAAACACTGAAGAGGATTTTGAATTGAATATGTAACTCAATATATCTGAAGAACAGGTTAGGCCGTTCCACTCTTCACTAACAATAAAGACAAATTCTTATTAGAATATATGTGACAGAGCAACGATTTATGTGCATTAATATAGACTATGTACCAGTATTTGAATCCCTGAGAGGCGACTTTACGTAGAGGTCTTTATCCTTTCCTGATGTTTCTGGTGACGAAGCATTGTGTTTGTGCCCTGGACAAAAAGTCTCTGGCGAACATTTTGTTGTTTTCCTGCCACACATCAAGACTTCCTTTAGTTCTGGCTAGCATCTTTATTTTTACTCGATTACATGTTTAGCTGTCAGGTGACTGCGTGTTGTGCTAGCATTATAGCGTTGCACTGCTGCTCAGTTTATCAATCAATCAATCAATCAATCGATGTTTATTTATAAAGCACGTTTAAAACCAACCAAAGTGCTGTATGAAGAATAATACAATGAAAAATACAAAAAGTAAAACTACAAGAAAATCAAAACAGACAAAGTAAAGCAAATACAGTAACGAAACAGTGATCAAACCAATGTTCATGGAATATTGAAGGCCAGAGAGAATAAATATGTCTTCAAAGCAGACTTGAAAACTGAAATAGAAGGAGCTAATCTGATATGGAGAGGTAGACTGTTCCAGAGTTTCGGACCGGCGATCGCAAAGGCGCGATCAGGGAACAGAAAGTAAGCCAAGATCATCAGGTTTAGTCCCGGTTCCAACATCCTGATTCTGGAAAGATTGCCTAGCATCCTCTCAAGCTAATACGCCTGGTAAAACTATTCCTATGAACAGCCACAGCACGTCCTCGGTCCCTGTGCGGAGTGCAGCAGGTGGTGGGATTGGAAAACGATTAGCATGTGGCACAGCAAGGTTCTTTGCGCCACAGAGAAATACACCAAACGACTGGGGCGTGTTACGTTTAAACGATATTTTCTTTTTCCGAAAGTCAACAGGACGTAGAGTTCTGTCTCTGGTTGTTGTATAAGTGAAGCAGAAAATGCTGACCATTATATATAAGCTAACTACTGCACCTGCTTTACCCAGCAACAGAGGTTACTTTTTGATTGTCTTGATCTCTAAACAAAAATATACTGGAAGATTAAACTCTGTTGTAAATTTCGTATTTGTGTCAAAAACCTTCAGTCAGCTCAGACCATCCACCGTGTCTGTCAGACAGCAAACTCAACAAGAACACAGGTTTCCAACTATTTTACAAGTACACCAAATACTAGGAGTGTGGAAAAATAATTCTTAGATGCAGTGTGATTCTGTCTCTAACAATTCTGCACTGATGCTCGCAGTCATAATCAAACCTTTACACAGGCTTATCACGGTTTATCGTCGGTCATATTTGGTCTCCGGCACTACCAACATGGATGAATTCCAACACGAACAAGATCTATCTGGTACTAACTCTCTAAAAACTACATGCTGCGTTCAACTAAAATTTGTAGCTCGGAATTACTGACCTCTGACTAGGAAAACAACAAAGAAAACTCGGAATTCCTACTCAGGAACTTGGGGTGGTCTTGTCAACCCTGAGCTCAGCAAGTGACGTCAAATCAACATGGCTGCACACAGCACCAATAAACAAAGTAGCACTTTTTACTTTTAAATGAGTTACGCTGTATATACAACTATTTGCTTTGGACCAATTAACTTACAGACTATTTGCTTGTTGTATCTGTAAACATCGACTATAGAGTTTACTGTTTTGAGAATATAAATACACACTCATTACAGTTAACTGGCTAGATTTAGACGGACTTTGAGGTGTCCAAAATGCTAGGTTAAAACTCCAAAGAAACTGAACTTGTCACATGCAAAGTCCAAGGACGTTCCAAGGAATATTCAAACAACATATTTAGATGTAAAAAGTGTTGAATATATGAACCTAAAGGGGAAAAAAAGGTCGTGCGGATCCTTTGAGGTTACCTGCTCTTTTAATTCAGTTGTGTTTACATAAGAAACATCCACTGCGTTGTACCACACTTTCACTAGCCATCACTGAAAACATCCCTGCTGGGTGGAATTTTTTTCCCCCTAGCACCAACTACCTGACCTATGATGTCATCGCCAACCCGATGCTGTAGGTGTGGAAAGTCCACGAGAAGTCCAGAGGCTGTGTGTGTCATCAATGCATCATGCGTCCATGTCACCAAAATGGAAGTAAGGCAAACACTGCTACACAGTGTGAGTCGAGGGGTCAAGTCGTCAGTCCCGTGACTAGTCCCTCCGCCGGTAAAACTCCTGACAGTCAATCGCAAAATCCTTCGCTCTCTAAAAAAAAAAAATCACACAATGCCCCGCAAAAACCAGAGAGCTCACTATGTTCCCTTTCTGCAAATGACGTCATGTTTTCTGAAGCCTCCCAGCTCAAAAAAAAGGGTTGTTATCATTGTTGTAGCTCTCAAATGATTACTTACGTTAGCGATTTTTACCTTTATTTGATGTTCTATATACAGCTTGCTTTGAGATTTCCAGACACTGTTCTGTTGAGTAATAGTGCCGGAGGATATCTGTAGTAAACATGATTAACTCGCAGGTGTCTTCACGATGCACACATGCTTGTCACGCTAGGAATTCCACGTGCACTACATACACCTCATCTGAATACAAACGGATTATTTTGACCTTTATTATAAGAGCACAATCTTTACTGACATTTCAATTCAAACAGGATATATATTACGAGGCGTTATTCCTACTGGACGGTTTATAGAAGGTAAACGGCACAATCTTTCCTGAAGAATACATGCACGGTAAAAAAAAAAAAAAAAAGATATATAAATATCTTGTGAATATTTATCGTTCTGTAACTATAAGATTATAGAAAGATTATAAAAAAATTACTGTTGATCAGATGGTTACCTTACTGTTGATGAAAATGTGCTTAATCAGTATTTTGAAAAAAGTCAACACTAAGATCATGTCATCTGATCATACACCGTGACGAGCTGTCGTGAAACCGTGACACCGTAACAACCCTACTTGTGTTTAATATCAGTATAGCATGAGGAACAAAATCCATCCCTTTAAACGGAGCAGTCATCCCAGATCTGCTTCACTCAAAGCACCATGTTGTAGTGTCATTTATCCTGATATTATCATATTCATATCTGTGGTACCAATGATAATGATTTGCATGCAAGCACAAATACAGCTTGTTAAACCATTTCACAGGTAAATGTGAATGAATGTGGCATCCCACAGGTCCCTGTTCTAGGTCTGCTCTTGTTCATTTTAAATGGTAAATAGGATATTGTTTCTCAGGCACAGATAATGCACACATGCCACTCACTCAGGAATATTTCAGCCAAAGTTTTTCATCCAATGTGCTATCTTATTGCATTTATGGTTATCTGTGAAGGTTTGTCTTTTACCAATACTGGCATTTACCTGGGGATCAATAAAGTGTCTATCTATCTATCCATCTATCTATCTATCTATCTATCTATCTATCTATCCATCCATCCATCCATCCATCCATCCATCCATCCATCCAACAAGTCATAGCTATTATCTTCACCAGTCCTTCCCATTTTCTATGTTCAACTGGTAAGATACTCTATCCAGCCATCAATCCATCCATCGATTCATCCATCAATTCATAGCTATTATCTTCACCAGTCCTTCCCTATATCTATATTCAATCAGCGAGATACTATATCTGTCTATCTATCTATCTATCTATCCATCCATCCCTTCATAGCTATTATCTTTGCCAGTCCTTCCCATGATCTATACTCAATCAGTAAGATACTCTATCTATCTATCTATCTAATCTATCTAATCTATCTATCTATCTATCTATCTATCTATCTATCCATCCATCAATTCATAGCTATTATCTTCACCAGTCCTTCCCATGATCTATATCTGATTGGTGAGACACTGTACAGTTTTATTTCTAGAATGGTTAACAACCATCGCAAATCATGCTACTGGTCCTGAATCCCACTGCCTGCTGCATTACACACACTGGCAAAGACGCGAACATGATGAAATACACGTGGTAGAGAAGCAGTAACAGACCATTCACAGTGTTACAAGTCATTTCAAATGACCTAAAGTCATAATTACAAGTGATGAACCATATTTTTCTGATATCTAACACCAAGGTAAATGGTTTCAGCTGGGTTTTAAAAAAATTATTTGTAATCTAATTTCTAGAGAAATTAAATGTAGTAGAAAAATGAATTACAGGAGCGCAGAATGGATGACATGTGTGATATCCTGTATCAGGTATTCACTTAAGGATTAGTTTATATTTGCTTAAGGATAGGCCGAACACGTTCGTAAAACATTTTCTTGTGCACACACGCAGAACTGTAACGCTACATTACCTGATTACAATTGCAAAACAGGTCAGTATCGTCATCTGAGATCTACGTGAAACAGAGCTAAGCATCTCGGTGTGTTTCTAACATGATAGTGAGCCCACTGACCCTGTAAAAAGAATCTAACCCACCATAATAACATATTTAAACACACACACACACACACACACACACACACACACACACACACACACACACACACACAGACAGTCCGCAAGCCATATGGCAAGCACAGCCATACTGTTGGCAGCCAGTGAACAGCACTGCTTAAAATCGTCAACTAATCTCACTCCTACTGTCAGCAAAACATAACAGAAGTACAAACGAGCCAATTCCAAGATTAATCCACAATCCACACAATACGGCACGCTGCCATAGTTAGACCTCCTAAGATCCTGGCATAATGAGAAGAGCCACACCAACTGCCACAATAGACATAACAGATGAGGTAATACATAAAAGGAAGCCTAATGGACTGTTCGTGAAACGTTGAACCACTGCGTTATAACAATGGCATCCTGATATTGTGCTCTCATTCTGCTGAAGATATTGTGGCGTTTTGCTCTAAGGCTAGACAGAGACTTCTCAGAACGCCATGTTCGTAAGTTCTACTGAAGTTTAATGCGATTCCTCGACTGGCGTCGCTATTGTTCAGTAATAGCTTCAAGCAAAACAAATGCAAAGGGAGTCGGAAAACAGTTTCACTATCACAATTATCTGTGATAACTGTTCCGCAGGTGTCAGCGAATACTCCAGCGAACAAGCGGCAGACAGGTCAGCATTACAAGAGTTCAGCGTGCCACTTCTTTGGCAGGGAAAATAATTAGCCAGAATTTAAACACATTTAAATGAACACAGTTGTCCTGACGCCAATATGGGTGTGTATATGAATATATGTATGGCTATAAACGGGTTAAAGTTCTGGTTAAAATGTATATTTTTATACTAATACTACTTTTCAATACATATTTAAAATGATATGAAGGAGAAGGCCATTTTAAAGGTACAATAGTCAATTACATTTTCTTACTAATAATATGAATAAGCTGGAAAAACATGTTGAACATGATTTTTTTTTTTTTTTTTAAACTATGGCTTAAGATGTGAACTTGAGACAAAAGCTTTACAGGGCCGAGAAAACCAGTTTGGAAAATTCTTTTACAGTCCAGCATGCAAGTCAGTCATTTTATAGACACTCCTTCACATCCCTTCACATCCCTTCACATCCCTTCACTCCGCCCCCTGCTAACACACTAATATCGCAGCTTAGCGCTCATAAGAGCTTATTACGAAGAAAAGCAGACTGCAACTGCACTTGTGATCATTCTAAGAAATCGTTATGAGCCGGATTTTGTATGTATATAGTGTTATATAGTGCACTTGAAAGTTATGTCATGACAGTCCTTGCTAGTGCTGTAGGATCTGAGGGAGGAGCTTTGTGTTCATGGGCGGGGAAAAGGGGGTGGGGCTTAAGGAGTTTAAAAAAAAAAAATCATTTAGCTCCACCTACTTAATTGTTAGAGACCTAAATGTGACAATTTTGAATCTAACCTAATGCACCTTTAATTAATAATGCTTAAAGCTTATTTTTCTCCTATATCTATCTATCTATCTATCTATCTCTCTCATATATATATATATATATATATATATATATATATATATATATATATGTGTGTGTGTGTGTGTGTGTGTGTGTTATCCACTGTCTCTGATCCTGTGTACACTGTCTCTGGTGTGTGTACAGCTATTTTATAATCATAAAAATATATATTTGTAATTTTTTATTACTATTATTCATATAATAACATTTTATTTTATAAGTTTACTGTCCCAGCAGCAAGGCCTGTGTTATCTTTACATCTCTCTCAGAACAGCGCAGCGCTTCAAACTAGTTCCGGGTTGCCAGCCAATAGGATTAGGCCACAACAGAGAAATCGACCAATCAGGTTTTTCCTACCGGAGTAGCTGTAAAGGAACGGAATGCATCCCAAAATAACTCCGTAAACTTGGGTTAAGTCAAATACCACATTCGATGGATAAGACGAAAAAAGGCTAAAGTGGCCAGTTCAGTGGTTCTGGTCGCTAAATGACGCGCACAGGCATGAAGAGAACTGCCTGATATGATTTTTCTGCTTGGTTTCCTATTAAAATTACACGGTACTGAAGCCTTAATTCAATTCCTGCTTTCACACACTGACCACCTACACAGCGGAATGTTACGCCGCGTAAATTACCGTAATAACCACAAATGAACGAGGTTTCTTTCCAGATATCAGCATTTGTAAACAGAGCCTTGACTTCAGCCAGAGTAGCTACTTTATTATCCTTAAAACAGCTCCAATACACCATGAGCTTTCTTACATTCCCTCATAGCTACAGAACTAAGTTAACTCGTAAAAAAGAAATAAAAGGTTTGGAAATAATGCAGCGTTCACTAAGCCGCACTGTGAGCCAATGATATGGACAGATAACAGATCCAGTTTGCCAGCTACTTAACTGATATACCTGTTTGGAAAACTTATCGCCACGTTGATTTACTTGCCGGATGTCTTAATAACACTTAGAAAAGTAACCAGTCATGCTAACTAGCTAGTAACCCATCAATCAAATGAGTGCACACACAGCTAGCCGGGTTATAATGGAACTAGATCTAAGGCTTACTTCATATTAAAATGATACACGCTATACAAGATCACTAACATCAGTTTGTACCTATGATATGATATGATATGATATCTATAACTTAAGTTTGCAATGCACTGTTAAATCTCAGGATATGCACTCAACTCCTGGCTAGCGTTAGATGCTAACTGGCTAGCTTGCTAGCATAACTTCTAGTGCAAAAGAAGTCCCAGGGACGATGAAGTGCACACAGATGCACGAGCACTTACCAGTAGTATGGTGAAATAGTGGAGTTCAGAGGCGGGCGTGAATGAAGTTAATTTCATTGTACAGTGGAGTTTATTAGGATTATGATGTTAAATATTTCCAGTCTCTCGACACCACCTCCTCTCCTCTGCCGCAAGGAAACGACGGACGGTACGCCGAGCCGAGTCCCGGAACTTCAGGGAATTCCGGATGGCTACAAATGAATCATGGGTAATGTAGTTTATTAAACCTAATTTTGTATTCATCAACGCCGCGTTGAAACTACAAATCCCAGGCAGCCCCGCATACAATCCCGGAACTCGCGTTTCTGCGGTACTTGTAGTTTTTCTTTTTTTTTTTTTTTTTAAACGCTCCAGATGTGTTTGCAGTAAGGAAAAAAGTTTTAGCGGTCTACTTTTTGCGTAAATCCAACAGAAAGCCAATGAAGGTCTCGTGAATGTTTTTACAGTATGTTTTTACTCTATGATGCATTCAGTCACATAAAGCTACTCGTAGGCTATTTCATCTTGAATGAGGTAAGTTGCATCACCGTTCAGGCTATAGAGAAACTTGAGCTGTGTTTTCTTTTCTGGGAAATCTGGCAGCTGTGTGACTTATTATCCATCAGCATACATATTGCACAAGCTGATCCCCATAACCAGGAAATGATAGGCTTTCCACACTCAACTGCAACGACTCCTTTATTGACAGTACAACAGTGTTGTTGTTATAACATGCTGTAACTTTGGGAATCAGTGTTTACAGAGCTGCAGTAAACTTAGATATATTACAGGTCGACTAGTTTACCTCCAGATGAAGTGCTTTGCATCTTAGATCGTGTGCTCAGACAGTTTTTTCTTTTTTGGTGACTTTTATCTGCTTTTACTGTGTAGCATTTGTCAGTGATCAGAAAGTTCTACTGAAATTTCAGTACTAGTTTTCCTGAAATATTCAGAACAATGTGCATATGTAGTAGAAAACAGGGAAATTCCAGCATTGTGGTTGAGATTTGAACTTATATACTTCAGCATTTGGGAGACAGTGTCTGTATTTGGTCATGTGACTTTTCAGGAAGGAAGCTATTCATGTACATATGACCTTGTGAGACATGATGCTCTTCCACAAGTGCATCTCCTAGATTTAAGTTATGTGTCGTGACATCACCACCAACTAGAAGCACAGCTTTGTTTGACTGACAAGCTCTCAGAATACTCAGTCTGACACGAAAAACATGCCTGTATGCACACAAACAACCAGAGAGAGAATATTATATATCTTTGTCTTTGCATTAAAATTTCACAACCGTACGACCTTATTTATTCATTCATGTATTCATTCGTTCATCGTCAGTAACCCCTTTATCCTGATTAGGGTCTTGGTGGATCCGGGGAACACTGGATGTGAGACAAGAATACACAATCCATCACAGGGCACCATGCACACACACATTTACCCATTCTTTCACACCTAGGGGCAATTTAGATTTGAGATTTCACCTGTTTTTGGGAACAAACCTGAGAGCCCAGAGGAAACCCGCACAGACACAGGGTGAACATGCGAAACTCCACACACACATTATACCGAGCTCAGGTTTGAACCAGGGATCCACAACTCAATTGCACTTCCAATCCACCTACAAGCATTACATAACATATCTTTATAGCAATACTTAGCTACATGGCTGTTAGTGTAACTAGTGTAAAATGGCGAATTGTGATACCTTCACCCTTGCCCTGTGGAGGTTGTTGGTGACGTCACTGACTGTTATTTTTGGGTTTTTCTTCACAGCTCTCACGACCTTTGCCATCAACTCTTGTTGTTTTCCTTGGCCGACCTGTTCTATGTCTGGTTGTTAGTACACCATCGGTTTCTTTATTTTTCAGGACATTCCAAAGTTTTCTATTGGCTATGCCCAATGCTTGTGCAATGACTCCGAGCGATTTTTCCCTCTTTTCTCAGCTTCAAAATGGCTTGCTTTTCTCCCATAGACAGCTCTCTGGTCTTCATGTTGGTTTATCCTTTTTTCAACAACAAATGCAGTGTTCACAGGCAAAACCCAGGGTTGGAACCAATAGCAGACATCCAGAGCTATTAATTGTTTAAGCAATCAATCTAACAGAGCACACCTGAGCAAAAAGAAACATCAACATGTAAAATATTTTTGATCACTTGAAAAATGGATGGGTTGAAACAAAAGGTGCCATGTTCTAAGTTGTTTAACACATCTAGATGTAAATATTAGGAAATGAAAGCTGACTTGATTTCAAACCCAAATGGCTTTGGACTTGCTGTTCCAATACTTTTGGAGGGGGCTGTGTACATACAGTGTTTTTGTTCCAGTTCATACCAAATGTGCAGGACACTTGAGTTCTTCTACTCCAACCTTGGCAAGCCATGTCTTCATGGATCTCGCTTTGTGCATGGAGCACTGTCATGCTGGAACAGGTTCGAGCCATTTAGTTCCAGTGAAGGGAGATCGTAATGCTATAGCATACAAAGACGTCCTATACATTTGTGTGCTTCCAATTTTTTGGAGAAGGTCCATATACGAGTGTGATGGCGAATGTTTTGGCCATGTAGTGTATATATTTGTATATATCAGATATCATACAGGTTTTTCCTGACCACCACACGTATATGGAAGCATTTTATGTTGCACAAATCTTTGTACGAATCTCATCATTCAGCATACGCTAGTTTGGTGAGGTTTGCATTTGATGTACATGTTCACAGTTTCATAGCTCACTGAAGAAAACATAGTATTTATTTATTTGTTTGTTTGTTTGTCTTATAATATCAAATTTAAATGAACCTAAAGGTCAAACAGATAATCACTTTAATGTGACAGTGGAGTGTAATGTATTCAGTCAGAAGACAGCTTTGGCAGGCCAGCTCAGAGCAGGTGTTTGGTGCTCTAGTGTTTGTGTGTGTGTGTGTGTGTACGTGTGTTTTATCCATTGTCTCTGATCCTCAGGAAGGTGCAGCAGAGCTGCCAGGGGGACCTGCAGCGATTCTTGGCCCAGCGAGGGAACACTGAGCTGGGCAACATCTGCTGAGGCCTCCTGTTTCCTCCTGTACTATATCATGGTAAGAGTCAATGGGCTGGTTGTCCATCTAACTATTCAAACCAATCTAACTGTAGATACCTGGTAACCATTTACCTGTAAAGAGGTCCCTCAGTGGCATACCCAGTTATGTATCATAAAGCTTAAAGCTAGGCTTCTGATTGGACTGAAGGACGAGGATGTCTCTTGCATGGCCAGACATTGTACAGAGGCGAAATTAATATTAATAATTTAAAAGTTGAGTCAAGTACGTGTAGTAAGAAGTTACGAATACTAAATTTGTGCACATCAGTATTTAGGCTTCAGACACTGGTGGGCAAAAAAAATGGGCCAAGCCCAAAATGTCAAAATTTTGACCAATGATTTGTTGTTAAGACCATTTAAAAACTTAATATTTGCCATTTTGCCATTTTGGACTTGGCCCATTTTTTTGCCCAGAGATGTAATGACAGACACACAACACATAACTTGAACATTAACTTGTACATCTCAAATACCATTTTTTAACGCCACTTACCTTAAAGTGCAGATGAGTGCTCGGCCAGCTGATCATTTAAACCATGCACATGTTTTCTTTACAGCATTGAATTAACCAAAGCATTATTTTATTAATTTGACGTCTAAAAATAGTGAATTAAAAGCGTGATAAATAGCCTGCATTCCGCGCCCACGTTACAATTTCATGACCTCAATTTAGTATCTCGTGGCCTCATTAATGTGTATGCACAAACAAAAATAAAATGCAAAATAACAGGTTGTGCTGGATCAAGTGCTATTTTATAAGCTTCTGAATAATGATAGTGGAAGCAAATTTGCAGTGATCAATATGATAATTACAACTAGGACAATACTGATAAGAATCTAGTATGCTAGACTCCTACTAGATCTTTATTTGAATGCTATTAGTCTTTTTTTATTTTACATTTTTAAATGGTCTTTTGCTTTTATGTTACATTTTATTACATTTGACACCAAAGAACTAAAATATGATCTGCTTTTCTCAGCATGCATTTTGTATACTCTCGATAAATCAGGGTTTAGGGGCTAAAAGGCAGGTGCTTGTGTTTGAAGGTGGTGGTTTAGAGGCTACTGAAAAATCCCATTCAGGACACCTCTCAGAGGCACGAACTACATCCAGATGTTCTGGGCCGTCCAGAACATCAGCTTAAGCGTCTGCGTAACCCAGTTCTGATTACGAGGAACTTTCCACTTTCCTAAATATTGATGTTAACTTTTGAACTTAAGCTGCAGATTGAAGTCATCAACTCTGAATACAGCCTGTAATGCATTTCTCACACCTAAAGGCACCAAAGTAGAGAAAGAGTTAATTTTTCATAAAACATTTTTTTTTTACTGATACATACAATTATTACCTTAGTCAGAAAGCACTGACTATATTTATTACAGAAATTTACTCAAAGGCATCTCTTCTTGGAAGGACACGTGTCAGATTTCGTAATGAAAATATTTTATTCATATGTATTTAGAGAGCATGAAAAACACATGATTTCTTGTTTATTGTTGATTACACCATTTGACATTTTCACACATATTAACTCTGTAGATTCTGCTGGAAGATATAGAACATTCAATCAAATGCACTTTAAATCAATATAAATACAAATAGTACATTAATGAGAACACAACACAAGTTTTAAGTTACAAAAAAATCTTCTTGAAATTCTTTTGTCATTGACTCAAAAATATAGCAATCCATACAGACCAATTACACAGCCAACAACATGCACACAACATGACAAGAATAGACATTTGTACTTAATTAAGGAATAGTATGCAACAGGAGCTGCTGTTATAGGAAACTAATCAGTGACAAGGTGGTGTGATGCAGTTACCACCCCAAAGTTGATTCTTTTCCAATAACAGAACATCCTGAAGTGTTTTATTCGTCTTATACTACAGCGATTTTCCACCTCTAGCAAATTTTTATTTATTAAAGAATGACATATCATGCTTTTTTACAGTTACAGGTAATGTTATGGAATGTTCGTGAAACAAGTCCACTTACATTATTAGCAGCTATAAACAGTTGTTCCCTCACAAGACGAATAAACACAGGACTTGGGATGATTTGGATCACGTTTGGCTCCACCTCTTAGACTTCTGCTCTTGTACTGAGGGTAGCTGTGTTGATTGTCTATTCTAAATTGCCTCTAGATGTGAATAAGTGTGTGTTCCTACCTTGTGCTCAGTGTTCTTAAGAGCTGGACCGGGATGAAGCGGTTAGTGAAGATGAATGAATTTTGTGAGGATGAATGCAATTTTAGTGAAGTGTGCCAATAATCAGAGATGACTATATCTTCTTCTGGTCAGTTTATGGAAAAATGTATCTCCATGAGCTCCTGTAACAGCTGTATGCCTGAAAAACCCACCAAGTTGGTATTATACTGTACCTGAAACAATGATCTTTTTCCATGTAAGTAGCTTTGAAAGTCTCAGATAGGAAGAATGTGGTGTAGCAGGCATTTCGGAGAATGTCAAAATGGTGCCACGAGATATTATAGCACCATGGGAGCCACCATTGTATGAATCTCAGCATGTAGAGTGTTTGGCTGACTTTTCTTCATTGCCATGTACCAGGCTCCACAACGACTATGACCCTGATGTTAATATTTGATGAACTGGGGGCTAAGTGAATGTTTCTCTGGGAGGCTTAGCCATCTCCAAGGTTAAGTGGGCTGTTAATAATTGATGGGCTGCTGATTCTTTTATGGCTGCGTGAGCGTGTTAATAGAATAATGCAATCCCCCTTACCAACTGCACTGACACAATAATGTTTGGTGCGTGTGAGCATGTGTTTGCAAACTAATATGATTAGTATGTGTGTAATGAATAACACGTGTACACATACAGGCCGCACACAGTCCTGTAGAATAAGGCATCTCTATCTGCAGGTTACATATCCATCTAGATTAGCCCTCATTCCCTCTTCTCTCTGTCATTGATTTTCTGTTTGTTTTTTCAATCGCATTATTTCCACTCGCCACCGGCTAAATGGCCCTTCTCTTACTAATTGGATGTTTAATTGGATCACAGATTTAGCCCAATTAGGTGATGTTGGGGAGGAAGGGGTGAGCCTGCAGGCCGTGTGTGTTTGTCCGTATGCGTGTTTTGTTCGCAAAAAGAAAAATGTCGCTGTCCTGGGCTATTTATGATGCTAAACGATGGTAGGGGAGTTTACAGAGAGGAGCCCCTAGCGGTCCAACCAAACAGAACAGCGGTCTACTAGGATTGCGATTCTTACCAACCATAAGTGCAACAGCGGTTAAAATCAATTCAGCTCTACCAGCTCCCTGTCACAAATCAGTTATAGATCAGCAATCAATCCTGCACCTCTGTCAGTCATCATTATTTCACTCTGTTTAGTTTCATTAACAAAAAAAAAAAACACACACACATGCATGAATGACTTAAGTATACTTACATATTAAATATACTTAGGTACATGAGTATTATTCTGGTGTATTTCTACTTTATTGAGTTTTGCTGAATTTAAATACTTTTAATTTATTTTAAATTTGCTAATTCTGTTTTTATTTAGACCTTTAGAATACTCATTACAAATCACAAAGATCTTTTCGTCATCATCCAGCTAATGACTGTACGCTGTATAGACTGTCACTTGAATGGGCTCAGTGTAACATTCAGTCATTTCAGTTTATCATTGAATCAAGTTTTAAATAAAAAAGCAGAAATATCATGAATCGTGCCAATTCATCAATTCCACCTTCTCATGCTACGCAACGTAGTTAGTGCTATAGTTATTTGTGTGTATTTGGATATGGATAAGCTGCAGTGTCGAACTTGTATCGATAAGCACTCCTCACTCAATGTTTCAATATGCTGGAGTAAGCAAATATTCTTACAAAATGAGGCCTTTGTATGAAGGCATAAACTAAATCTAATTTGAAAAGCATGTCGAGGTAAGTTTCGCTCGTTTGCTAAGGTTAACTGGTTATTTTTAACCAAGTTAAACTGGAGCTAACGGAAAATTTCTAGGCACCAAATCAAATTCAAATTCTAGCTAATGGTAACTTATTTACATGATTTTTTTTCCCCTTCTGATTAATTCATTTGCAAATTTAGTAACGTCATGAACGTGAGCAGCAACCCTACAGAGATTGAATGATGCTTTCAGGAAAAGTTACTTTAAAATGAAAATCATCTTCTAACAGTACTAAAGTAATAAAAGTTACTTTTCACATGCAAAAATTTCATTCGAATTTTTTTTTTTTTGCTACTTGAGTACATTTAAAAGTAGCTTCTTTTTGATTTTCATTTTTTCTTAGTAAGATTTCGACTATCATTATCTATGTTTTCATTTAAATATAATTTCTCAGTACTATTTCCACCCCTGTAGTATTGAAAAAAGTGTACAACTTCTGAAACTTAATACAACACAAGAGGTTAGTACTTTCATCATTTCAGATGAGATTGGGGATTTGCCGGTCCTGTGTATTATAAAAACAGATCAAAACATCCCTAGGATGTACAATACCGTCTCAGTGGTGCTACCCAGTGTGGAGTGATTCCTCAGCCGGTGTTCCATCTGAGTGTATTTGGTCCCTGATGTATATTGTGCATTTGCAGAAAACACACTGGGGATGGATCTGTCTTACACAAACAACATAAACGTACGACTTATATGTCGCTGACTAACAGAACATACATACAGCTCTCAGTTTCAGTTTCCGGTCCTCATTTCAGAGTTGGCCTACCAAAAACTTTGTGCTAACACAATTTATGTGTGTGTTAACGACTTAATCGTGTAGTGTTTAACTGGCCTTTTGGATATGATTGACAGCTCTGGAGCCCTCTAATTGCATTACCCCCTGCCCAGAAGGGGCGACACCTCCCTTACCTGAGGAGCTTCTTTGTCCTAATGCATTATGGGTAATCTCAGCTAATGAGGCGCAAGGCGATGGTTTCGTTCATCCCCGATCTCCCGGAGGACCTGGTCCGCTACTTGTTCTCCTGAGAGAGAGAGAGTGTGTTAATGATTGGTCCTCTGAGATTGAGGCTCATATGATTGGCGTCGGTGTCGTTGTAGCGAGGCACAGAGACAAAGGTTTGTGCTGCGTGCACTAGCGCATTTGTTGCCAAAAGCTACACACACAAGCCGCTTTACTGAACTTCTGACCCAAAGATAGTCTTTTATTATTCTTTCTCTTTAATTTATGACTCAGATGGTTGGTCCTTAAGATGTTGGTGGGGAGTCACTAGGCAGGGCAAGGTGACCTGGATGGTTGCCCCACACACACACACACACACACACACACACACACACACACATACAGCCAGCCTGCTTCTTTTGTTTGCAGATTATGTGAATTTGTAATGTATCCATGAGCATCTGTTGACAAGAATGTGTGTGTGTGTGTGTGTGTGTGTGTGTTTTGTCTATGTTTAGGCTTTATACTGCTATAAAATCATTTACACATCTTTACTTTAAACATTTTCTACTTTTTTTTTGTTCAATAATTGTTTAGCTATTAGCACAATGTTCACTTATCTGTAATTGAGTTTGCATAAACTGGGAAAATTGGTGGATTATTAACAAAAAAAAGTCTGTGTAATTATGTGCATTAACTTCTGTACTGAACTTATGTTATTTGGCTGTGTGTGTGTGTGTGTTCTCACATGCGTGCGTGTGTGTGTTGGATGTGGCCTGGTGGAAATTGGCGAAAGCTTGTGGTTCGATATGAACGAAACCTTCTTAAAAAGCCCCTTCCACGGAAAATCACTTCCCACGCAATGTTATGGCACACACACACACACACACACACACACACACACACACACCCCGTCCCACAGTTGCACTCACCAACACACACACACACACACAGCGTATTCCTCATGTACTCACCTCTGTCTCAAAGGCATCCCCCCGCTGTCTTTTTTCCACGCCACCATTCCAAAAACACAGAGTTTTCGTTCGTGTGTGTGTGTTTGTGATGTCTTATTTCCTTAGTTAAAGAATTCAGAGGCACATAAAGCTGAATTACAGTGCGTCAGACATCATTTAAACGCTTTAATCAAAAAACACAAACACTGACACACATAAACACACACACGCTACTGAAGTTACTGAAGAGTTTTACGAGTCTATAGTAACTAACCCCAATTACCCCCCATGAGGAGCGTGAGAACAGCATGGCTAATTACTTTAGTGTGTGTTACAGAGAAGAGAGAGAGAGAGAGAGAGAGAGAGAGAGAGAGAGAGAGAGAGATTTAATGAATGAGCATATAAAAACACTCAGCTAATCTTTATAATGGAACGTTGGCTAGATTATTTTAAAATGTCAGACTTGTTGCTTTTTCAATTAATCCAATTTTAGATCATCTTTAGTTCATGTAATCAGTCTGTCAATCAAACTTTTTTTATTGTTGTCACAAATCATTTTTTTTTTAAATTAAAAGCCTAATTCCTTCTAAGAGATGTCTTCTATTTTATGACCAGTTACTGTTTTTGTTGTAAACTTGCTTCAGTTGAGGCAAGGGTCTAACACAGGGCTCCACAAAAATCCTATTAAAATTGTTATTTTGATTCATTACCCAATGCAGATTCATATATCATTGCTTCTACAGCATTTGCACCAACAGACATCCACTATTCCTCCTTATTTGCTGTAACCAATGACCATAGATGTCGAGTCTATGGAAGAAAAAAGGAGAAGCGACGTCAGAAAGCTGGGTGTGAACCTCTTGTAATGAGAAGGAACAAATTTGTCCTGAATAAATGTTATTCAGTAATAAATCAAACAATGACTAAATGTATGGAATAAATACGTGTCCGGTGTGTATCATGGCTGTACACACATCTAGCTCTGAACTTGGCAGACTTGCATTACAGCATATAGAGTGAAAATAGAAACATTACCACAACTAATTATTCAATATTGCTGGAACTTTGTTCTGAGAAGTGCAGTGATGAGAAAAACCTTGCATGAGCTCTTTACCGAAAGCGTTTCTAAAGTATTTTTGTTCATCTGTATCAAAAAGATAATGCCATGGAAAAGATAAAGCTTCTATTTTAACCAGCAGCTTTCTAAAACTCTAAACTATGGTTTAAATCGTTTACCATAACAACAGCTTTGGTACCTTTTTTAGATGAATGCGCTTGTTGTCATATCGTTAGCCTCAGAGCATAATTGCCCAAGTCATATTTGGTCAAAACATGACTTAGGCAATTATGGTATGAGGCTAACGATATGGTTTTATTGTAACAATGTATGGTGGACACTCCACATTAAAAACCTGTGGAGTCATTAATGTTTATGGTGAAGTTTTCTGTGAGGAGAGGTTTATTTAGCATTTCTTGGAAGGAGTCTCCAGTGTCAGTGCAGCAGTCTGAGGAAAAGCTGTAGCTTGAAGTTATGTAACTTCAGGACAGAGGATTTTCTTTTTGCTCGGTAACATGACTGTGTTTGTGAATCACTGATCTGATAGCTGATAGCTGATAGCTGATAGCCGTGGTCTGTGCACTCAGCACAAAGCTGACACTAGCTAGCTAGCTAAAACATAAGGCTCCTTCACCTGCAGTGTGTTTCACTAGCCTGAAATCCACTATGACATCTGTGATTGAAGACAAAATAAAACTATTTACTAAGCAAAAGCTTATCAAGCTTATCAAATTTCATGTTTGTGTTTAATTATGACGTATTCAATATTCGCTGCACATTTGCACCTCTGAAGTCAACGGCATTGAATGAGAGCCATTGAAAAGATTTTCATTGACATACAGTATATACGGAAAGAACAGAACACACACTCGTGTTTATTAAACTCAACAGTATTTTGAACGCATAATTTCTATTGACGTCTCGCCGTTTTTATCGGCTCTTATACCTTAATGTGTAATTGATCCTCCAGGAGATCTCTTCATGGCTATTGAGAACACATAGCACACACAACAGCTCTTCTTTTATCAGCTTCTTTGTGATTGCATTAAAACGACTTTTCCTTGTAAATCACCCACAACACGCCCACTGACTACACACACATGTATTAAATTGAGGAGACGTTAATTTATGTTCATTTGGGATCTTAGTAAACCAAAGTATTAGTAATTTATCGAGTTAAATGGGTTAATAGACGTGTGTGTAGGAAAGTATGCAAAGTGTAATTGATTTTTTTTCTCATTCTTGCAATATTAATAAGAATAAAGAATAAATAAAACATGAGTCCACCCCCTGCTTGTTACTTCCTGGATTACCAAGCTCTTCCTGTTTGAGGATCCTAAGCTACCTCAGCTGTGTGTGTGTGTGTGTGTGTGTGTGTGTGTGTGTGTTTGTCTGTTGGCTGCTCCTACTGTTCTCTGTCAGGTCCTGAGACTATCACATGTATGTATGGATTTGGCTTTAGAGTGTAATGTGTGAAATCAGGCATTATGTGTGTGTGTGTGTGTGTGTGTGTGTGTGTGTGTGTGTGTGTGTTCCAGGCTACAGAGCAGCCTTTGAAGTCGTCTGGCCCCTCCCCCTTACACTCGCAGGTGCATGCAGCAGCCGTGAATGGAGACAGGAGCTCCTTACAGAGACTGGTCACAAGTATATATACACACACACACACACACACACACACACACACACTCACATATGTCAAATGTCATAATAATAATAATAATAATAATAATAATAATAATAAAGAAGCCGAAAGATTTCTTTTTGGTTAATGAGGTAAATAATTATGTCAATGGAAAGTTCTCACAAGGATAGTAAGCCAAATGTGTGTGTGTGTGTGTGTGTGTGTGTGTGTGTGCAGCAGAGCCATGTTTGAGAGACAGTGAGGATCAGTTTGGCAGGACTCCTCTGATGTACTGCGTGCTGGCTGACCGCTTGGATTGTGCAGAGACGTTACTGAAGGCCGGAGCTTCCGTTAACAAAGCTGACCGCAGCAAGAGGACCGCACTGCATCTCGCTGCACAGAAGGTGACACTCACTTTGTCTATATATATACATATATACACACACACACACATACACACACACATACACACATACACACACTGACTCTTACTTTCTGACTCTCTCTGACTTCGTCAGTGTGCTATCTTTGATTTTTCTTTAGCTGTAACTTGACACAGCATGGTGCTAAAAGACTTCATAGAGGCCCTACGTAGGGACCCTACTGCCCCCTAGTGATTGAAATGTTCCAGATTTTGTCTCAGATCTTATATCTGTGGGTTTGGACTTCCAGTTTTGACATCATAAATACCTAAATGTTCCAAGCCACTGAGACATATGAAATAATACGTTTATAAAATCCTATAAAATGTATACAATGTGAAATCAGTGTATAAGAAAAGGACAAAAAAAAGCAACAACATGTAACAACATGACATCTGTAATGGGAGCAGCACAGAGAGAGAAGACACGGAGCAGAGGAACAAGAGTAGTTGATGTGGACCGCTCTGACACCTAGATCAATAAGAGCTGTAGCTTAGGGATTAACACACTAATTGGGCTGAGGATAGAGACCAAGAACCCAGACACACACATACATAACACACACATACCAGGTTCACCTCTGAATCTTTTAAATGGTGGTGAGCATGTCGGAGATGATACACACACACATACGCAGCCAGCCTGGTTTTTACCAGAAATGTATTAAATAATGTTCATGCTAGAGGGGTTCCACACACAAAGCATACCACACACACACACACACACACACACACTTACACATGTGTATGTCCCTACAATTAATAGTTTTTAACCCCATAGTATTTGTAATGTAGTAAGTAGCAGATTTTATGTAGCATTAGTGTCTTTATAAAACTGTTATATTGAAAGAAAGTCGGGCCAAATGCTGAACCTTGTGTCACACCGCAAGGTGTATACCACCGTGTAGTTGACTTCTTGAATCTGACTGGTCAGAAGTTGTGGATTTTTTTTAAAAAGCACGACTTGGACAGTACTTACGGCTGTAACAAACATTAGGTTTATATTAATGCGCTCGTTTCCATATCTTTTAGTTTCTATAGTAACAGCTCATTCAATGGGGCTTGTATGAAAGGCACTCTACAGAACCTTAAATGTAAATATAAACACTTAAAAAATGCAATGTGTTGTTCATTAATAAATTTAAACTGTAATCTTTGGCAAATCGCAGTGGTATAAAAGGAATAACGCACTTAATTTATGCAGATGATATTCCAAAATGAATTTTGTTTGCGTGTCTGTTTTACACACAAATGCTTGACATGTTTGTCTGCTTGCAGTTCCAAGGTTGTACTAAAGTAAGCCAATTTTCCGTTTATCACACTATTCAAAACAGACCGCGTTGGACAGTCAGATACTTTAAAAAATGCTTTTTGGGAAACTGTATAAAGTCGCAGTTAAAACTTCTTTCAGTTATCAGTCTCTAGGTATTTCAGCAGCCTGAACACTTTCAAACCTCAAGCACAGAAAAATTGTATAGTAAGGAATAAGTAAAGAATGCAACACAACATTGTGTGCCGTTATAGAAAAATAATCATTGATGGGGTGGTGTAATGCAGCCTGATGCGAAGTGCAGTTACTTTTAACACCCCAAAGCTGATTATTTTCCCATAGAAGTGTGTCCCAAAGTGTTTTATTTGTTTTCTACCATAAAATTTTACACCAATTGCATTTTTTGTTAATAATTGAAAAACCTGTCATACTTTTATCCATTTAATGTTGTGGAACCCCAAAGCTGATTATTTTTTTACTACAGCAATTTTCCAGTGGTAGCATTTTTTTTATTTATTAATGAATATGTCATACTTTTTTTATAAACATGATCTGTTTATAATTACATTTAATGTTGTGGAACATCAGTGAAACGAGTTAGTTCCTGTTAACGCATTGGGAACCCCTTTCCAGCATTCTCTCTCTCTCTCTCTCTGTCTCTCTCTCTCTCTCTCTCTCTCAATAGCAATAAGACAAAAAATGCATCTTGTCTGTCACTCGTCTGCCTTGAAGTGTTTCACATGGAAAACTTTACATCTGACTGTTACAAAGCTCTAACACTGGAGACTCCTTCCATAAATCTTAAATAAAAGTCTGCTTACAGAAAGCATATTTCTTTGTATATTTTAGCGTTAGATTATGTGGAGCGTTCAGCATACAAGTCTCTGTGAATGTCTTTGATGTTCCTAAAGAAGCAGTAATGTACTAGAACAAATGCATTAATATAAACCTTACAGCCGTCATCTGCTGTTATAGAAGATTAAGCAACACTTTCTTACTGTAACCAAGAGCTGTGGGAAAAATCTTACCACTGTAAGTGTGTTAAGCAATGGCTTTAAGTGTGTCGCTCATGTAGGTTGACATGTCAACATGAATATGGTTTGTGTCTATTTTATAGGGCAATGTTCGTTTCATGAAGTTGCTCCTGTCAAGGCATGCTAATTGGCTGTTGAAAGATCTCGAGGAAATGACACCATTGCACTTAGCAACACGTCACTCCAGCCCCAAACCTCTCTCTCTCCTGCTCAAGCACATGGCACCTGGAGAGGTGGATACTCAGGACAGGAACAAGGTAAAAGAAACGCAGCTTACTGCCAGCGTTTTTACACTTCTACACAAAAAAATGCTTTGTGTAGGACACTGAGGTGAAAATGAGGTCAGCTTGTATGTGTGTGTGTGAGTGTGTGTGTGAGTGTGTGTGTGTGTATGTTCGTCTGCCTAAATGGGTGTGTATGTTGTAAAACAGCAGGAGCTCTCTGTACTCTCTGATTTTGGAGGATATGAAAGCCCATTGAAATAGTCTAATAAAATATATTTTCTCAAAGCCACTGCCTGAAAGCGAGCTTGCCAGGCGCCTGCTAGGCTTAAGGTTGCCATCTTAACCTTGTGGGAGGTCACGCCATACTATGTGTCTTTCCAGTGATGAATTCCTTGAGTCATTCAGGGAGATGGCAGTGTATACAAAAGAGGTTTCCAAATGTAACTGTAAGGGTTATTACATCATAAAATGTAAAAGCCTGTCAGGATCCACGATGAGAACGTTATTATCCTCGGTTGTGTATTAAGTGCTTTTAATAATAGACATAGTCACAAAGCAGCTTTACAGAAATCCAGATGTAGATTTAGATTTAGATCCTTAATGACCAAGCCAGTGGTGATAGCGGCAAAGAAAAATTCCCTGAAACGATGTGGAAGCAGACTCGAAACGGAACCCATCCAATTCTGGGTGACTCCGATTATAAATCATTACTCTTCCAAAATTATATACTATAAAGCCCTATTTACAAATAGGGTTGGAAATGTTTCCAATTTGCATATGCATAGAATCTGGATTTCTTCCTGAGGGTAAAAGAGTTGAACCGTTGTAGCATGGTGATATTACTGTGGAGAGTCTTAGTCAAACTAATTAGCTGTAATATCCAAAGACAACACTGCTGTAGTAGGTCTGTCTGGGGGAAGCAAACCTGCTTTCCCACTGAGAGTAACACAGTAATCCTGCTCAGTTCTACTTTCGTGATTGTTCTGCAAAATCAGACAGGACTACATCCAGACTTTCCGAAAATACCACAGAGCATGTGAATTGATAATCTAATCAAAATCCCAGATTGAACGATTGAGCATCCTGTCATGCTGTATTAAAGTAGTGATGTTATCTGTGTGTAGTATAGCTGTAGGCAGAGTTATATAAGTGCAGACACAATGGGAATATGTGTAGCACTCTGGGAAAACCCATCGGATGTTGCTATGGCTGAAATCTGGCAGACAGCCAAAAAGTTGTTGGCTGTAAACTGGATAGTTTTGCATATCTGATGTCTTCCTGCCAAGATGATGTCGGGTAAGGAGCCAGTTTAATAAATAAATGCAGTGCTAAATGCAGTTGGTCTTCCTGAAACCTTGCTAGCGTTTATCAGTCATAGAGCTTTCCTTGGGGTTGAGACATATGCAAAAGTGAAACATATTCCAGCTCAAGAAGTAAAATTTACAGAATTGTGTATGGTAGAAAATGTCAGAAGCTCGCAGTGGGAAAGGTGATGAGTTGAATCAGGTATGTCAGGTAAATAAGAAAGAACTTTGGCCCTGTAGGACATCCGATACTCCTGGAATACAGGTAAACAATTATAATTACTATTACAGAATTATTAGTAATAGTATTCCTAGAGGTAGCATTACTAATAATTGCAATTCTGAACAAAGTAGCAGCACAAGAAACAGTGGAAATGGCCAAGGTCACAGTAGTATACAGTAGGTAGTAGTATAATGGTACATAATAGCAAAATAGAAGCAGTTATAGCTGTCTCCATACCTTCCCAGACATAATGGTAGCTTTGCTGAACGTTTTCTTGAGAACCACTGGCATCAAGCTCTCCAGTTTAACAGACCACATGCAGTTTTTTTATTCACTTTGGCTCCAATTACTGTAAACATTCACCCCAGTTTACTTTCCGACGCGCACACGCAGAGGCCGCTCGTACCCAACATCATTTACCATCTCATTCCGCAGACAAACGGCTGTTATTAAGGCTTTTAAATCATGAGTCACTCAAAGTGTGTGTGTGTGTGTGTGTGTGTGTGTGTGTGTGTGTGTGTGTGTGTGTGTGTGTGTGTTGCGGTTACGTGAGTGTTCCCTTTTGTCCGCATAGAGAAGTTTTGTTGTTCATCAGCTCTAGTCCGTCTGGATCTGTTGGTTTTGTTATAATTCGATAAGCGCAATTCTCGTGATGAAGCTGCCGTCCCAACCAATTGCAGAAAATAGTTTGACGTTGTCAGGGCTTATGTATTAAATCATTCTGGCCAGCGTTGGTTGCTTGTGTAAGCTGTTTGTTGGAGAATCTTCACATTTTTCACGAGTGAGCATTATGAAATGCAAGTCTTTTGGAGATTTTTGGTAATGTAATATGTAAAGAATAAAACATGCTATTACAGGAAAGTAATCAATGATGAGGTGTAGTATTGCGACATTACTGTAACAACTCCATATTTTCCTATAACTGCATGTTCCAAAGTGTTTTATTTGTTTTATACCGAACAAATTTTATCAAATAAAGAACAAGCAAAACAAGATACTCTATGTTTAATGTTGTGTAATGTCACAAGAGTTAGTTAGTTCCTCTTATCACTTATGTTATAGCAGCTATAAACACACATAGTTTTCAGAAAGCACAAGCTTTGACCACTCCTGAACTCTCTCCCGTGTCAGAAAACTTACTAACTGTTAAAAAGTGCTGACACGCCAAACTCCTTCCATAAACGTTATCTAGCATAACTAACTTACTTAACTAACAAGCACGCTTTTGCTCCACTTATCATTAGGTTTAGATTATGTGGAGTTTCCACTTCCAGTGACATTGTTATTATACAAACAATAATGTGTTAGAACGAGTGCATCAGTGTAAACCTATGATTTTAATTACAGTTGGCACTGTCAGCACCTTCTGGCCAATCGGAATAGAGAATTCAACAGCGCTGTGGTATAAATTCTAATAGGAAAGAGATGCTCTATAAATTTGTTGATGTAATTAGAAGAGAATTTACTGTGGTACTGAATTACTGGAAACCTCAGTTTGCTTAAAGCGCTTTTCTGAGACAGCACAATGGGAACCTTTGAAGCTGAATCTGTGTGTGTGTGTGTGTGTGTGTGTGTGTGTGTCTGTGTGTGTATACAGCAGACAGCTCTGCACTGGAGTGCGTTCTACAACCACCCTGAACACGTGAAGTTGCTGATCAAACACGACTCAAACATTGGAATACCTGACAGCGAAGGCAAGATTCCCCTGCACTGGGCAGCTCACAACAAACACCCTAACGCCACACACACTGTTCGCTGCATTCTGGTGAGAACCCACACACACCTACAGGAGCCTTAATGCATGTCTAATAGAATTTATTCTGTTAGAATACTAGTCCTGAATTTAAGGTCATGTTATTTTGCCTTTAGGATAAGGAAGTGAATTCCGTGATATGACTCCCTAATTACTAAAGTTACTAAAGGCATTTATTAACATTGCCTGCTCTTTTTTTCCACCCGCAGCGGGTCTTAGGATAATTGCTCGAATACCTCAGAACTGTTTCCCAACCCCTTCTCAGCTCACTCTGTGTTTGTGTTTGTGTCTGTGTGTGTGTGTGTGTGTTGAAGGACGCTGCTCCCACTGAGTCTCTTTTGAACTGGCAGGATTATGAAGGCCGGACGCCGCTTCATTTCGCAGTGGCTGATGGGAATGAAGCGGTGGTTGAAGTTCTGACTTCATACGAAGGCTGCAGTGTTACAGCCTACGACAATCTGTTCCGAACACCTCTTCACTGGGCCGCATTGCTCGGTACACTGCTTTTTGAATTCCAGTTGTCCAATGTGGTACCTTTCTTACTAACTCACAGTTTCTTATGTTTCACAGACTACACGGTTTGCTTATCAGTCTCTCGCGTAGACACCATGGGAAACGTCATCAGTTTCATCACCGTGGCCAGATTCCAAATTATTCTTTTATTCACTACATGGGTCATGCATTGACTTTAAGCAGTTTCTGTATATGCAAGGGTGCACCATTTAAGACACTTTCACATATGCAGGATTTAGTATTTAGGATTTTTGCACTCATGTGAACCAAAACAACTTGTTCTAACAGAGACGTCTGAATGAGGTGGTCTCAGTCTGAACTCTTGTGTGGTTCAACTGAAGTGAGAAAGAGCTTGAATCAAACTGACTGCAGAACATGAATCAATCATTCTGGGTATTTTGGGTTGTGGGCAACATTTTTTTAGACGTGGGCTGCTGAACTGACCTGCTGCAAAAATTCAGTGTGTTCTGGATATTTGGGCTGGTGGGAAAAAAAAAAGAGGAGAAAAATGCTGGTTGTGATGCATGAAATGTTTTAAGTTGGTTATTTATATAATTATTTAGTCATTTATGCCGCGCTGGCTCCATGTTCTCCATGCTTGGGTGATTTTTTGTTATTTCGATGTGTGCTTATTCGTGGGCTTTTCCCCTCGCTGTCTTTACAACCAGTGAATGAAAGAATTTAACAAGTATGTTTTTAGCCCTACAAACACCTCAGCCATAGTTTTTGCCTTTGTAGTGTGAAACCAAAGCAATGCCAAACAGGAAACGAACATAAAGTATCGATTTAACTCAGATTTAGACATGTCAAACGGGCTAATTGTTGACACTTAAGCACTATACTAGTGTATTGCAGTGCATTGTGCACTGGTTATATATAAGTGTCTCTCATTAGTATACACTACTTCTCTATATAGTGAATAGAGTTTATCTTCCAATACAATCCAAAGAAAAAGAGTTCCTTAGGGGAATCATTAACAGTTCTATGAAGTACTACAAGAGACTCTTTCCCTTTCAGGAAAGCTTTCAAGAAGCTACAACCCTTGAAAGAGTGTATGCAAACATTTAGCACTAATTGCATAAACCTGCATCAGTGGGGGGTGTGACGATATATAATTATGACTGTTCTGAAATAGACATATGCTGCGTCCTAATTCGCCTACTTAGACTATGCACTATACACTTTGTGAAGAAAAAGTACATACTTTTGAGTGTGTGGCAAAAGAGTATGGAAGTACTGGGACATACTAACACATGTAATGGAAGAGAACATTGTTCTTTCTTTTGCCAGTGAAAAGGGAGTCATTTGCGACGTGACATTTTATTAGGCACTCGGTCTCATCATCTGACAGGATAAACATGGTACACTTTTTACACAACATCTAAACATTCATCTTACGTGGCAAAAACTTTGAAACCAAAAACCTTGGTTGGTGCTTAACATTTAAGCTCTTACACTTAAATACTGAAGACACATCATCGACGTTATACTCGTCCGCCATGTTTGCAGGTTGGATTTGGCGACGCAAACCATCACAATACTCCTCCTTGTGGGTAATATTAGCTGAAAAAGTGTCCATGGATCCAAAAACTACCGGACACCATACGGGTACCTTTGGGATACTCATTTCAACCTACTATGATTTGGGACACACTAATTCTAATCTTGGATACTATTTAGGAAGGATTGGGACGCAGCCATGCTGTGAACATTACGATATACCAGTGTAGACATTGCTCTCACAAAAAACATTGGTTTAAACATCCTTAATTTATATCTAATTAACAAATATTTATTTGCCGCAATAGTGCAGTATGTTATTTATTTCTCATTCTGTTTTGTAAGCAGATATTGTGTCAGCAGTTCTACAGTATATTTAACCATCCTTCTAAGTGAGTTGGTTAGAAGTGATGAATTTTTAATACCACTATACGGGTTTTGTTCTCAGGCCATGCACGGATCGTTCATCTGCTGCTGGAGAGAAACAAGTCGGGGATGATTCCATCAGACAGCCAGGGAGCCACGCCGCTGCACTACGGAGCTCAGAGCAACTATGCTGTAAGATACACATCCTCGATCTCTGTGTGTGTGTGTGTGTGTGTGTGTGTGTGTGTGTGTGTGTGTGTGTGTTTGTTTAAGACATGTTTGTAGGTTGACACCTCTTTATATCTGCGCATCAGGACACTGTGGCGGTGTTTCTGAAGCACCCCTCGGTACGTGATGAGCCTGATCTGGAGGGCAGGACCGCCTTCATGTGGGCTGCTGGGAAGGGCAGTGATGATGTCATCAAAGTCATGCTGGAGCTTAAGCGAGATCTGGACATAAACATGGCTGACAAGTATGGAGGAACAGGTGAGACCGAGTCAACCAAATGCATATGATGGATGGATGGATGGATGGATGGATGGATGGATAACTAAATAGTATTATAAAGTACACAGGGCGCTTACAACCAAATACTAAACACTATATAAATAAAAACAGTATATTACTACAAATATTACATAAAAATAATAAGTAAAGTACCTAAAATAAAAAAAAACAAATTTTATTTAAGAATACAATAAAATGCACACATTCAATTATAAACAATATATAGCAAAAAAAGAAAATAAACAAATAATTGAAGAAATGTATATAGTATAATACATTATGTCTAAATAATTACTTTTGTAGTTTTAAAATCTGAAAGTGCTTTACATAAGGCAGATAAAAAATTAGTATTAATTAGTACATAACAAAAAAATAACTAAATAACAAAATAAATAAAAATATGAATCTACAATCTACAAATGATTTAAAAAAAAAGACAAAATGATCAAAAAAAGACTAACTTTCAGGCTATCCTAGGCAAATGTAATAGAAACAAAATTTAATAAAAGTAAATAAATTATTAAAAAAATTAATTGTGATTTTATTTTATTACACTGAGCATGTAGACTCCTCTGAAATTAATATCATAAGTCAATATTTGCAACAGCTCTTAAACATGTCAGTAAGCTCGGGCGATAGGAAGAATAAACAGTACACATGCTAGTCATCTGATAAACGCTTGATAAGTTAACAGATATGAACTGAGTTGCTTTGTATTTACGTCACACACACACACACACACACACACACACACACACTGATCGTGACGTACGTCGACGTGAGAGTCCGGTACATAGGTGAGTGCGCTTGTTGCTGGAGAAAGGAGCCATGGTGGACCCTCTGGATGTGATGAAACACACTCCTCTGTTCCGCGCGTGTGAGATGGGCCACCGCGATGTCATTCTCACCCTTATCAAAGGTGCTTGTCTGCATGTGTGTAGTGATGTAGTGAAATCTTTGTATCACAGTGTATAAGGAGATCTTTTACTCTCAAAATTTTACTCTCCTGTCACTGTTAGTGATAGTGATCCATCCTTGGTCCACATATTTGTTCTTTCATTTTTGCAGTTAAAAACAAAACTATCTAGTATAGATATATTAGAAGCTGGGAGAGAGAAAAAAATAGAGAGTCCAAGCATCTCTGAGGACTGGATTTTATAATATGAGACCTGAAATGTGTATCTGTCATGCCTCGTACGACCCTTCTTCCTTTGAAGACTTTTACATAAAGATCACCTAGATTATTCTTATCACACACACACACACATTGAGGTGGGGCACGTGTGGACTTGGTAGACACAGACGGTCATTCGGCACTGCACTGGGCAGCGCTGGGCGGAAACGCAGAGGTGTGTGAGGTGCTGATGGAGAACGGGCTCGGACCAGACCTGCAGGATCACGCAGGCAGGACGCCGCTGCAGTGCGCTGCGTACGCAGGTTATATAAACTGCATGGCCCTGCTTATCCAACATGAAGCTGACCCCAACATCCAGGATAAAGAGGTAGGGAACAAGCAAGAAATCAAACATTGTAGGATGAAAATAATCACCGTCCGGTTGGTCTGTTGCTACGCTGTTGCTTTGCATGTCCCAATGCGTTTTATTTCTCGAATACAGCAGCATTTTGCCAATGATTAAAAAATTTTTGATTTATTAATGAAAGACACGTCATCGTTTTTAATCGTTTATAGTTACATTTAAGTGGAAGTGACTTTGTGGCCAAGTGTGGTGACCCATACTCGGAATTTGTGCTCTGCATTTAACCCATCCAA
>CM074966.1:6362705-6386717 GCA_037577455.1 Pangasius macronema | reverse complement strand
CCTGTAATCTTACTGTTCCACTTCCCTCCCTTTCATTCACACACATGTACTCAGTCTTACTACGACTGACTTTCATGTAGTGTCTGAGGTGTGGATATTGTGTGATGATGATGTGAAAGTGTAAAGTACAGCACCAGCTAACATGCAGCCAGTTGCACCAGTAGAATGTAAGCTCAATCATAGCCTAATTTGAACATAAATGGTCACTATGTTCAGGTTTATGCACTATAAAAAAAAATTAGTATACAGAGTGCATTTTTACAGACTTCTTATATTGTGGCGAGTATAATGACTTCTTGATGTAGGAAGTTTTTATTGTGTTCTATTATCACCAGACATGGCCACCTCGCTGAAATACACTGTAGAGCACATCCTGTAAGCGATCACAGGATAAACTACAAACAGGCTATTTTTATATCTACAGTGGATATAAAGTCTATACACCCCTGTTAAAAAATTTTTGTGATGCAAAAAAAAAAAAAAAAAGGAAACCAAGATAAATCGTCAGACCTTTTTCCACCCTCAATGTGAAATTACAACATATTTGGGGAAAATCGGAAAAATAAAAAAAACTTACAATAACCTAGTTGCAGAAGTGTGCACACCCCTAAACTAATACTTTGTTGAAGCACCTTTTGATTTTATTCCACCACATTTTGGTGTACACCATTCTTTTTTGGCTAGGAATCTATCAGCGTGTCACACCTTAACTTGGCAATATTTTCCCTCATTCTTTCACTCATTCTTGGAAAAACATTCTAGATCCATCAAAGGGCATTTCCTGTGCACAGCCTGCTTCAGGTCACCACACAGTTGTTTTTTTTGGATTCAAATCTGGGCTCTGGCTAGGTCTTTCAAAGACACCGATCCTCTTTTGGTTGAGCCATTCCTTTGTTGATTTGGATGTATGCTTTGGGTCATTGTCGAGCTGAAATGTTGAAATTCCTTTTCATCTTCAGCTTACTAGCAGACCCCTGAAGGTTTTACACTAAAATTGACTGATATCTGTAGCCATTTATGATTCCCTCCACCTTGCTAAAAGCCCCAGTTCTGGCTGAAATGGCCATAATGCATGATGCTGCCACCACCATGCTTCACCATGGGTATGGTGTTCTTTTGATGATGTGCAATTTTTGGTGCCAAACATAATTTTTTTGAATTATGAAATTATTATACCTTTTGGGATTGTTCTCATCAGACTGGATTTTGCCACATGGTTTGGGGTGATTTAGTTGAGCTTGGATGTTTTTTGTGAGAAAGGGCTTCCGTCTAGCCACCCTACCCCATAGCCCAGACATGTGAAGAATATAAGAGAATGTTGTCACATGCCAGGAGTAATCAGTACTTGTCAGATGATCCTGCAGCTCCTTTAATGTTGCCGTAGGTCTCTTGGGAGCCTCCCTGGTAAGTTTTTGTCTTGTCCTTTTATACAGTTTGGATGTCCTGTTCTAGGTGACTGTGGTGCTTCACTTTCTCTATTTGTTGATGATGGCCTTCATAGTGTTCCATGGTACATCTTATGTTTTGGAAATTTTTTTATACCCCTCTCCTGATCACTACCTTGCAACATCCGAGATACCGTACATGCTTTCTATGCTCTTTGTGGATCGTGGCTTCAGCAGTTGGATGAAACCAAGAAGATGTGAAGAAAATCCTACAGAAACAGCTGGTCTTTATTTGGGGTTATTGATGACAGCTGTATGATAATTATATAATAGTATGATGTATGAAAGCGACTGGTTCATTCTGAGCACAGCTACATCCTGAAGTATAAAAGGGTGTGCACACTTATGCAACCAGGTTATTGTCACTTTTTTTATTTTTCCTATTTTTCCCTAAAATGTTTCTGACTGTTTTTCACTTAATTTTTATACGTTGTAATTTCACACTGAGGGTGGAAAAAATTCTGACATGATTTATCTTGGTTTCACAAAAACCATTTTAACAGGGGTGTGTAGACTTTTTAGATCCGTTGTAGCACCATAACGAGTACTTTACTCAGCTAGTGCAAGAAGTCTTAGGTCAAACTGATATTACTGGCATGGTACAACACAAAATACTGAAAAACATTACAGTTAACATATTAATATACTGTATGTTATTCTGCCAATCTGCATCAAATTACGCTGAACAAGACTGCAGCTGCTTCGTTCTTTTTCGTTACTATGGTTCCTTAGTGGCACCTAAAGTACAAAAAGTCAAGAGATAAATAATTTGACTTTACTGAGTATTGAAATAAATGCTACACTGAGAAAGATGCTAACTGCTTCTCTGCATCTCAGTCTTGGATGTACTTCCTGTTTCTGTTGAATGGCGGTTGTGATTGGCTGGTGAAATATGTCACTCAGTTTTGATCTACAATCACTTCGATCACCATCAATTATGAAGTACCTTGTGGTGTACTGAAATTCTACACCATGCTAGTTTTAAACTAACGTATGGTTTACTAACTTAGGATCAAACCTGCATTCAAGTGGCGCAACTGGCACTTTAATTTTTACTAAAAGTGAAACAATACTAAAAGTATTTTTTCCAATCTAAAATGAAAAGATTTTTTTTATTCTCCACATGACTTGCTCAAATGAAGAAATTCCGCAAGTTAGCCAGTTCTAGCCCAGAACAGGGTTGCATGTGTGATCGTGTGGTTTACCGTCAGGTCCTGGATGATGGTCTGCAGCAAGGCGGCATTGGCGGCTACGTGATTGCGGAGCTGTGTGTGCTGCAGGAGCAGCGAGAGGATCTGAGCCAGCACGGGAAGCTCCTCCTCGCACAGGTCACACACACGGAGAGACTGCATAACCAATCGCAAAAGACGTGGCACTGTGCTCAGCGCAGCAAAACACGCCTCCCATACGGCGTCCCTGTGGGCCAGACAGACGAGTGACAACTGAGTGATTCAAAAAACAATTCTAACCAACAAAAGGTCCATGTGCATTTGCAATATTAGTGGCCTAGCTAGAGCAATGCCACTCTTAAGTACTATCAGATGGGATAAGTTTTCCATACACGTCTGTTTAATAATATTGCCAGGGTACATCTGTAGTAATTATGGGTGTAAGTATGACATAAACTATTCGTTACAGACATATTTAATGTCTTTACCCGCACAGAAGTATGTTTTTTTAGGGTACGATACTACATACACCTCATTTTAATACAGACTGATTGTTCTTGTAGGGGGTGTGGCCACGCAAGATCATTGTGCTCATTGTACATTTCTATATTTTATTGTTATGCATTTTAAACTTGGCCAGTATTTGGTTTCAGTGGGAGACAACAGAAAGGTGTGAGGGCTTCCTGGAGTGACTTTACACTGAATTTTCCCAAAATGTGATTTCTAAATTCGATGGCTGAGATATTGCATCAGTTCCTGTTTTCAGTCACCATCTCAGCTTGTGCACTAAACATATTTGCCAAGTTTGGTGTAAATGATATCACTTCCTGTATGGTGACTTCAGGTTGGTCTCACAATGCTGTGATCCAGATTTCATATTTTCAACATCACAGTCTATGATGCACTCGACATGACCCAAAGAATCAGAGGACTTTGTCAAATACGAGCTATATTCACTTCATGTCTACGATTGTGTGCAAAAGTTTGTATCCCCCAAATTTTCTCAATTGGGAGTATGAGGGGAGTCATATTTTGAAATTTATTACAATGTTAAAGGATGCCAGAAGCTGATCAGAGTATACTGAACAGTTAGAGGCAGTTACTAAAGTAAAAGGTGGGGATACAAATGATTAGAAATTCTTTTTTTTAAAATCACATTTAGGCAAGCAAACCCCAAAACTCCTTTGTATAATGTAGCATTATGCTAGCTATTGTACTCTGTGGATTCTCAGCTATATGCCAGCTCTTGAACTTTGTATACTGATCGAAATACAACCGACGTTTTTAAATTATATTTTCGATGTACGTGTGGACATGACATGACTTGTGAAATATTAGATCGTTTATTAGCATAGATGTGAGTCATTAGAGAGTTGTACTCTATAAACACCAGATAATTGCGCCCTTTACAGCTGGATGGACACTGTAGGGGTGCCTTTCTTTTGGAAGCATGTCTTTTTCTCTAGGCACGGAGAGAGGGAAGATTTTCCTTTCTTTTTTTTTTTAATTTGGAATAGGGAAGTTAGCGATATTTGTTTTATTATTATTTGGTGTAACTCACAATGACGTTAATTCTCCAGTAGCAAGGTTCCCTTTCTGGATTTTCCAACGTATTTGCATCAAAAGGACAAAACTTTTTTTTTTGAGATGAAAAATGGGTGTAACATATTGATACATGCACAAATGGAAGTGAGTGCGCACCTCTTGCGGGCACTTTGCTCCAGCTGCAGCAGCAGACTGAGCATGCTCAGACAACAGTCAGCCAAGAAGTGGAGGAGTGTGTCGTTGGGCAGGAGGTTGTGATCCAGCAACCGCGGAATACACCTCAGAAGGGCAGCACACATGCAGTCCGGCACCACCACCAACCCACACTAGATGTACATACAGAGACAGTCAGTTAGATCCATTTTTTTTTTTGTGAGATTTTTTTTAAACCCATCATGCACAGCATTACACTCACCAGGTTCTTGATGATGGCATTTTGTAAGATTTCAAAACACACGGGAGCTCTCGGGTTTCAGAGGTTTGACACTGTATGAAGGATATTCGTCTTTGTCACGTTTGCAAATAAAAATCTGAGAAAAAAAAAGGAGTACTTGCTAAAATATATGTGCTTTAGATATGGAAATCTTTGAAACGTTCACTTTCTTCTTTTGAAAATACTCATGAAAATTAGAAAAAATAACCAGTAGTGCATTTTTTAAAACACCTTTTTTCAAAATGTACATTTTTTTATTATTTTTTTAAATTAACATCATCTTGTACCATGTCTTACAAGGTTGAGACACAAGACTGTAGAAGGATCTTGGTCCACTCCTCCATGCAGAATATTATAAACCCGCTATATTCTCAGGTTTGTGCATGTGGACTTCTCTCTTCAATTCAGACCACGTTTTCAGTACGGTTCATTTATTTAACAAGTTCTGTGTTTATCTGTAAGTATGTATGGCTTATCGCCTTATCGAAAGCTCTATCTATGCCTAAGTCTGAACCTCCTGGAAGAGGCAACCAGATTTTGGGCTGACATCCTGGAATTTAGCAGAAATCATGATTTCATTAATCTTCACAAGGAACTACAGTTCCTTTGTTTTGTTTTGTTTTAAAATAAGATTTGGGAATTCACCCTCTCCTGCAGAAAAATGAACATTGTGCTTCTCCACTGCGCAGATTAATCACATGGTTGTGAGGGCCGAGTCAAACACATTCAGAGAGAATTCAAGGCTATGTTCCAAACCACATAATGTGCACTTATAGGAATGACACTAATGGTGTACTGAGAAACTCTTTTTTTTTTTTTTTTTTTTTTAAGTACAATAGCATGCAGTTTGGGATGCAGACCCAGTATCAGTGTCTCTGAGGATATAATCATCTACTAATAGTACTGAAGCTTTATGAGGACCAGTTACTGAGTACCAGGAGAAAAAGGAAGACCGCTCAGTTGTGCCACTGCAATCTCACAGCACGTTTCTTTGTTAGCTCATATCTTTCTACCGTGGACGCAGACAGATGTGTCCTGGCCCACTAATTCTACAGGTCTACTCTGTAGAGATCGCTTCTACTGCCTATTCTATCACATGATCTGTGGACTCTGTTTAATTTTCACTATCTAATCTAGGCATTTTATTCTTCAGCCCGTCTAACACACTAGACCCAAACTGGATAACGTTGCCATTCCAGTTTAAAAAAAAAAGCAAAAAAATTTAACTGACCTTTATATTTCTTGGTTCTACATTTATGTGTGAATCTTTATAGACTTACAGAAAAGCTAAATTCCATAACTCCCGAATCCATTTTGTTCATTATAGTATAATATCAGACTCTCTCATGCTCTAACTTCCATTTAGTTTGTTCATAGTCGCTCATTCTTACTCTCCCCCGATTGGCTGATAGCTCTTGTCTGTCACTATATAGTCAGACTTCTTTTATGCCTAAAGCTACCAAACACATATTATAGGATTGTCAGAGTGACTCAGCCACTCAGGAACATCAGATTATATTATATATATATATATTTATCAAGTGGTGCATCAGTTTTTGGTCAAGATCTTGTACTGACATTGAAAGAGGTGAGTGAGCACTCTGTAAAGTCTCCTCCAGCACGTCCCAAAGACTTTCACTGAGGTTAAGGTCAGGACTCAGAGGAGCCACTTCATGTGTGAAAATGATTCTTTATGCTCTCTGAACCTCTTTCACTATTTTAACCCTGATGAATCTTGGCAGTGTCCTGGAACATGGCCATGATACGTCTTTCTACATGGTTATTAAAGAACTAAAAAGCGACACACTTCATCTTTTAAGATTAAAAGAACTGTTGCCAAACATATAACATGCTAGAGTCATTATAATCACTCTAATAATGATCTATTCATAGACTCTCATGTAGTTGCCTATTAAAATCTAAACAGCGAGAAAAAAATTTCAAAAGATTTTGGAAGAATTTCAAGTTTAAAAGGATTTTATTTTATGACAAATTTTGACCTCTTGCTTTAAGTTCTTTTCAAATGAATTGTTCTACTGGTATTATGCTAAAAAAATTACACTTATTACACTACACATAATCTAAAACCATGATAATGGCTATTTGTAATGGTAAGGAAAAGATGTCCTGATGTCCTAGGTTGCCAGATATGAGGCAAAAACCTGCACGAGTGCACAACACATACTGAGGATGAGATAAAGAAACCTTCGAAAAAAAGAAAGGCCTTCAAAGAACAAAAGGCTGCCACATACATACACACACACACACACACACACACACACGCTTTAAAGTGTTACCTAGCCACTGATAGCCGTTAGTGGTAATAGATGTTGACGCTGGACAGATTAGCGACGGCTCGTCGTTGTTTCGACTGAAATTTTATGAGCACAAACAATAAATACGTGTGTGTGTGTGTGTGTGTGTGTGTGTGTGTGTGTGTGTGTGTGTCGTACGAGCTGAAATCAAATAGTGCTAATAGAATTAGAGAGGATTGAATTAAACAGATGAAGGCAGATGGGAATGTCATTCAGAGCAGGTTATTATCTGACATTAATCAAACTAACCGTGTTAACGCACATTACACACAATTTAGATTGGATACACCTGATTGCCAATAAAGCAGTGAGCATCCAGCAGTTATGCACACACACACACACACACACACACACACACACACACACACACACACACACGTTTAAATCTAGGCATCTAATTAACATGCTTAAGTGCTGGAACCTGAGCAAAACATTGTGTTTTTTTTTTTTAAGTGTTCATGAAGATCATAAAGAATGTACACATTATGTTAAATTGAAGCTGAAGTGGTGTTCGCAGTAAAACAGTGACTTTTTCTTGTTTTATGTATCATTACGTATCAAGTTGTTTCATTTACAATACACTAATGGGGTGGGAAATGGGACTAAAATATATCACAACAATATGGATCATGATATTTAGCAAAAGAAAAAAACACTTTAAAAAAAATCTAATCTGCGTTTGCTGATACCTTTATTTAGTGTTTATTTAATGCTACAATAATTTAATAAATGACTTTAAAAAAATACATTAAAATTTTACAATTTTAAAGATTCAGTACAAACCTTTTATCATTAAAATCACCTGCTACCAAGGTTTGTAATCCATATTAAAAAAAGTATATCGATATTTCAGAATAGTGTATTGCGGCATATTTGATCACAATATTTATATCGTCATATTGCCGAGCTCTACTTAATAACATTCACATGAAAAACTGCAGACTGCCATAAACCAAATATAAAATTATTAAACCTATTTGGGACATTTTTACTCATTTGAAGCTTTTCTTGTTCTATTGGCAGGTCAGTTTGCTTGTTTCTAGAAAAAAAAAAAATCTTAAAATGAAATGAACAAAATGATCTGCCAATAGAACAAGACCAGAAAAAAGTCTAGAAATAAGTTTAATAATCTTATATTTTGTTTATGGTAATCTTATAATAGGAAATACTAGATAAATTTGACTATATTGAATATATTTTCACTTGCTAAGATGTCATTTCTTGCAGTGTAAACTGTATTATTTATGTATTAAACTATTAAACAGAGACAGAAAATGTTAGACACAGAAATATGCAGATTTTTGGTTCCTAACATGACGCCACAGGATGTACAGAAAATGACAAAATTTACAAAACAAAGTCTACGAGTTATGAGAACAAAGATGCTGTCAGAAGATTGTAATTTTCGTGATTCTGACACGACGTGAACACGACTAGAGCAGAGGGTCAGAATCTAAATTGTTAGAAGAGGATTCTGTGTTGATCATGATGGATTTTGATTTGAATAGTAGGAAACTATTTCTCAAAAAAGTTTGGCCAAAGTGTTTTAAGAGAGACAGTATGAGGCTATGTCTCAACTTGGATTAATTAAGTTTGACATTGACATTGAAAGTGTACTTTATGAGAGTGTGTGTGTGTGTGTGTGTGTGTAGGACGACTCCTTCCCTCATTAGACCTTATTATTCTCCATCAGCCTCACCTGTTGGCATCACCTCTCATTACAGTATCCGTGGTGATGCGAGTTGTTACAGCCATGCACAGAATCACTGATTGACTCAGACATTGAAATGAAAGCTTGTCCGAAATTGTACTGAGGAATTATCAAGCCCCGTGTGTGTGTGTGTGTTTGTGTGTGTGTGTATGAGTGAGTGAGTGATGTAAAAGAAGCTGTTAGAGAGTTAGGGAGAGGGAGAACCTAGCCGGAGGGCACGCTTTTTGTCAGGTTTTAATTTCCGTGTAAAATGTCAGCCGCTGATGGTGTCCGCTGGCTGGCATTAGCATTTCGCTTTAGCCAGCGGCACTCCGATAACCAGCCCTTATTGAAATATGGAGCCGGTGCGCCGTGATAACCCCCCTCCCCCCACATGTCTGCTCTCCAGGGGGGAACTACATCACTCACGGGTGTGGAATACGAACTGTGGATGGTCCGTTTATTTGATAACGGCTAAAATAAGGGGTTGATTGACAAGGCATGAAAGGAGGAGGTGCCTGGTATAGACTCCATTACGCCTACTTAGGGGTCAGGAAGTAAAGTGTGTGTGTGCGTGTGTGTCAGTCATCACGGTCGTTTAGGCATGCCAAGCTGGCACAGATGAGAAACAACTGAGCCTTGACTACAGAGACAGAGAGAAAGAAAAGAAATCTCACCTCGGCCACGTCCCAGTGGTGCGTGAATTGCTCGAGTGGTGTGGTGAACAAGCTGAGGGGTGAGAGGGCTGACGAGGGCAGCACCCCTTCATCATCTGACTGCTGTAGGGTCCTCAGTCTCTCAGATGAGAAACCTGAGAAGCAGAATGTAGAATGAAGAGCAAATTTTGGGAACACTGGCATGGTGAAAATGAACTAGGCTCTAAAAAATTTGCCATTTTTGGGAGGAAAAAGGGTAAAACACACAGCCCAGAGGAGAACGGTCAAACTGGTACAAGCTGACAGTAACTCAAACAACTACTCTTTACAGCCGTGGTGAGCAGAAAAGCATCTCAGAATGCACAACACATTGAACCTTCAGGTGGATGGGCTACAACAGCAGCAGATCACATCAGGTTCCATTACTGACAGTCAAGAGCAGGAAGCTGAGGCTGCAGTGGGCACAGGCTCACCTACAACTGGACAGATCTGTTGAATCTTAATTTCTGCCACGTCATGAAGATGGTAGGGTCAGAATTTAGTGTCAGCAGCATGAATCCATGGAGCCAACCTGCCTCGTGTCAGTAGTTCACCCTGGTGGTGGTGGTGGTTGTGGTGTAATGGTGCAGGGAATGTTTTCCACTTAATGTTTGGGCCCATTAATACCAATTGAGCATTGTTTAAATGCCACAGCCTTCCTGAATATCGTTGCTGACCATGTGCGTCCCTTTATGGCCACAATTTACCTATGTTCGTATCTACTTCTGGTACAATGAAACATCATATCAGAAACCACAAATGGTCTCACTTGTGGTTTCTGACGTGGGACGGGTTGGTGGGTGCTGGTGGGGTTCCACCCAGTATTACAATATTAGTATGGTGTATAAAAAAACAGAAAGAAGGAAGAAAAAAAGTGCAACCACTACAGTTCTATGTAGTTAACATACTTTTTATTAACACTGGTATTATCTTACACTGGGGATAATTGTACTTCATGTAGTTGTGTGTATAACGTCCCTGTACTCTCCTAGGTCACACTGTGTGGTGTGTGAATGAGCCTCAAAAAGGGAAAAAGAGTTATTGATGTATGAAATGAAGACCGATTGTGTTAGGTTGCACCTAGGTTTACCACAAGATGTTCCTTTATCACAGGTAACACATGATCCAACAGAGCACGTTAAGCTATTAATAGCAATGTCATATTCTAGCTTCAGAGCAGCTCTGAAGACTGAGAGGCTCACAGCGAGACTTTATAAACGGTTTGACAAATTCTACAGTAGAGCCAGAAACCACAGTGGGTGTAAAAACCGTCGTAAAATGTTCACTATGAAATATGCATCAACACAAAATTCTTGTTATTATTAACATTATTAACCCCATAAAGAAAAAATGACACAAAATTAAAATGAAAAAAAAAAAGTTGAAAAGTTTTTGTCACTGTAACGTTACCCAAAAAGCACATTATAATTTATACTCGTGTGTGTGTGTGTGTGTGTGTGTGTGTGTGTGTATACCCGTCAGTGTTGAGAAAAGGAAACTGAAGTAATCCACGTCCCGCACTGGCACATCCTGCGAACTGCTGGACCAGCCACTTAAAGGAGACCTGCACAAGACCACACACACACACACACACACACACACACACACACATTACTGCGCAGTGGTCCAGCACTGATCCGCTCTCCCATTACAATGTGCCCCACTGTGCTTGTGTGTGCACTGAAAATGTCAGTCTAAAAATACCCGACACCTGAGATCCCCCCATTTCCTCTAAGAACACATTAAAAAAGTGGCCAGTGTTAATATACGAACGTTCACACACGGCTGCGTCAAACACGATCTGATGCACAGAATCCCTATCCTTACTTTACCTCTGCTGGTTCAGCTCAGCACACGAGCGTCCTCGCCGGATTTCCCCCCACAACATTCTTTCGATCCAATAGTGCTCAAGTCACCGAATGCATTTTCTTTACGTCGAACAGTGAGAATCGATTACTGTGATTTGACTTGAGAGGGATGTTTTAAATTATGTGTGTTTTTTTTTTTTAAATTGCATTTAACTGAATCAAGTCTCATCATAGAAAATCAGGAATGGAGACTATAATAATAATAATAATAATAATAATAATAATAATAATAATAATAATAGTGCAAATCACAACACACCATTATCAAAGTCATGATATGCACTTTTGAGTTCTTATAATTATTAGCCAATTCTGCTCATGTGAATTGAACAAGTTTAATCCAAACCTCAGTAACTCAAAAACAATAAATATAAATTAAATGATGTTAACTTGGACCTTATGTGGTCTGTTGGTGGAAAGTTGGCTCTGATAAATAGCCAGAACATTACTGTATACATTTGAATAATGTCTAATATTTATATAGTTGGATAATGATCGTAAAATAAATCTATGCTGCGGGGTTTTGTGAAATTTATTTTAGAGTTAAACAGGTCTCTGGCTGTACGCGAGTTTTAAGAAGCCTTGCTCTAGAGACCCTGGACTGCACAACACGTCATTTGGTGCTACTGGCTTTTGCATTCTATGTTTTTCCATTACTGTGCATTTTGCAACTGCAGTATTTGATAAAAAATAAAAATCATAAAGTAGTATTTTGTCTGTTTTTTTCCCCCTAATAAACAGTACACATCTTAGTTAGAGTAATATATACTAAGCTAAATATATATATATCTTTTTGTTAATTGTTCTTGCCATATTGGCCTTTGCAATCTCTATAAATAAACGTATGCAGTGCATTCTTATAAAGAATCCCGTTTTTCCTTTTTAACTTTTTAAAGAACTTGTTAAGAAGTGCAAATCTGAAAATGGAAACACTGAAATATGCATTTTAAAACAACTCAAACACACTCAAACTGCCATTTTACTGGATCACCGAGATAATTAGAGAACCGTTTCAGAGTCATGCTTTTCTATAAAAGAAATCTGAGCAAGGCTGCTCGTGTGTGTGTGTGTGTGTGTGTGTCCATATGCATGTGTGGTGCGCGTTCAAGGACAATATGCTCACTGTCTCTGCTAACCGGATTATTTTAGATTGGGCAATGTAGAGGAGCGGGGCCAAAAAAATGATTTCAATTCGCATGTGGAACGGTTTCATGTGATGTGTTTAAATATCTCATAAACCATCAGTCACGGGGTGCACGTCATCTACACACGGTCTCTCGAACATTTGTGCAAAACTAAACTATTACAGAAGTGTAATGGGTTTCAACACATGGTTAGTGTGTTTGTTATATACTAAAAATCTCATTCTGATGAGATGATATGCATATATATATATATATATATTTTTAAAAAAATTCTTAGAAGCTTCCTACAAAGAATTTCTTTCCCCTGAAGACCTAAATCTCGATGCTGCGTTCAATGACTGATTCTTTGTTCGCCTCCGCACTATTCACTCGGACGTGATCATCCCTGTTATGAAAGTGACCTGTAACTCAAGCTTGCTGTCGCGGCTGCATGATCCATATACAGCAAGCACATCTAACAGCCATATCATCCACTGGAAACAGCAGGCATGTTGAAATATTCAGCAGGAAACATGACGTCTGCGTACAGACCCAGGTGTACTGTGAGGCTGCTGTGATCACATTTGTGTGTTGTGTGCACGTGTGGCTTTTATAACGTAATGAATTTCCATCAGTTCACAGGCATACGTATGTAAACCATATACAGATACACAGTTTTGCATCAAATCGAGCACTCAGGGGCTTTTCTAATAATTCATCTGGGCCTGTAATTAAATCAACCAACCATAAACATTGTGTAGGATGTCTCTAATGTAGTACAGCTGTGTCGTTTTTTTTTAAGTAAAACGCTGCAATAGTTTTAACATTAGATGTTGTGCTACATTGGTATAAATGAAGAAACCACAAAAATTCTCTGTAACGGGGAACAAACATACGCACTGAAAATAAGAAAAATATACCTCGACATTGTTTTGGTCCACTGTATGTGTGGTTTAAACAATATTCTGGAAGTTTTCCTGATCTTGAAATATGAATAATGTTGAAAATGAGAGATGGAAATAACAAATTCTAAGCAGAATTTCTGTAAAATGTAATAAAATGTTCACAGGATTTTAAATTAAAGTGCATGTGCTGCACCTTATTTTTCTATCGTTAATAAATAATTCTACGGAAGACATTAAGATTTGAATGTTTAAAAGCCAGGACATTTTTTAATAATGAAATTTAAAACACCACTGAATCTATAACATGGAATACGTTACTCTGAAAACACACACATTTGTATTATTTGTTTTGAATGACCTGAAGTAGTTTTAGTTCAGTGTTTTAAAATTCACATTTATTTAAAAAAAATAAATAAATAAAAAAATTAAAAAATCAGCCGTAAATATTCAAATCATTTTTTTTCCTGTTCACAAATTTAGATTTCATTATTCAGTTTTCAGATATTAAAAAAATATATATTCGAGTTGCGCAATCCAGTGCTCAAATTTGAGTCAAATTCAGTTTGCAAAATTCACAACACAAGTTAAGCATCTGGGCTTTCAAGGGAGAGAACTGGATAGATATCAGATCATTGCATTTCAGGCTCGACTGCATTTGCCTTTCCCTGGGTAGTCTAGATCAGAAGATCTGGAGAAAAAAAAATAAATATATATATTTGAATGTAGAAGCTTGAACTGTTTTTTTTTAAAGTGTGAATTTTAAAATGCGAATTTCTAAACACTGAACATTTCAAGGAGGTCCGTTCAGAAAAATAAATATAGATGCATTGTTTTTCATGGAATGTATTTCTATGCTATGAAGTCAATGACGTTTAAATTTTGTTGTTAAAAATACAAAGGCTTTTAACGTTCAAATCTTTGTGTCAAATCTTTTTTGCTTCTACTCTATTCCCGCCTCACGCCCAGCGCTCCCAGGACAGGCTCCAGGTCCACTGCAACCCAGATAAAGCTGTTAATGAAGATGAACGATTGGACTACTGAGTTTCTAATGCTATATGGTCACTGAAGAAAAAAAAAACCCAATGGTATTAATAATTATGAGTATTTTTTGTTATAAAAGCAGCCGTATATTATGTTTTTAATGAAGTGCATTTAGTGAATTTAACTCAATTTACTCTCAATGTTTTTTCAATCTTAGTGATTTCTCCCAGGAAGCCGCTTGTTTATCTGATATGCAAATTATCTTCATATGTTCTCTCAAAATGCCTAATAAAATTGGCCATTTCTTTACTAATACACGATGAAGGTTGGCACAGAGAAATCTTTAGGCCTCGAACACGACGAAACTTATGCATGGGCACGACCTACAGATTCAAGCAGTTATCTCAATAAACAAAGGATTCTCCATCATTATAAACAAACCACTACAAAAAGCACTTTATCAATAAAAGTAGGTTTAAAAGCCACTGAATTATTTCTCTCAGGCAAGATTGTCATTCTTCGTTAAGAAAAGTCTTTACCGAAAACACTAGCTACTAATGCAGAACACAGAGAGGATCTGTATCACTGAGAAAAATGAGGCCGTGTCAGATGTTAGTTGTTAGAAGACGACAATTAACACGTTTTAAAAGGTAAGAACACGCTTGTGTTATTACTTGAATGTTGTAACAATTATTTAATTAAATAAAGCAAGTGATTTTCAACAGGATCTATAGATATATGTATCTGAAATATGAGGATTTCGTGAGCAGCTACAAATGAATCCTCCTCAATTTTAACTAATGTGTTCGGAATGACTCGAGTCAAATTTTGTTTAAACAGTATTTTAAAAAGTATTTTGTTTAAACTCAGAATTTTGGAATTTCATGTACAGGAAATTATTAACAATAATTTAAACATACTTTTGAACACATTCTAAGTGGATTTTCCAGTTTAAAAAAAAATAAATAAAAAAATTCTCTCACATATATATATATATATACACTCACACTCACACACACACACACACACACACACACACACACACTTCTTGAACATGAATTGGGGAGGAGGGGAAAAACCCCCACAGTGAATAAGCTAGTTTCTTTTTATAATATTGGTCATTGTGAGCGAGAAACCTTGCATCCATTAAAATACAATTTCTTTACAACTTCCCGAAAATGGTAAATTGGAAAATTCTTTCAGTTAAGCGTTAAAATATTGAAAGTTCATTTGAACAGAGCACAAGAAAAACAGCGTTACTGTGAGTAGCCTAGTCTTATGTGCTTAAGTAAAATCTCAACATCACAACTTTAGCCTGCTACCACTACACAAACAGACAAGTGACAAATTAAAAGAATAAAAACAAAAATGCTGTTGCATGTTGCTGGCATGGTTTGGGCTGACTCATCCCCTTCGAGCAAAGCGTCACTGCAAATCATTACGGAGTCCTTCTGACTGATCACCTTTATCCTACGATGAATCATTCCTATCCTGGCAGGAGTGGTCTCTTCCAGGATGACCCCACCCCACCCGACCCCACTCCGCCATCCACAGGGCACAGGGGTCGGTGAATAGTTTGAGGAGTATGGAAATTATGTACAATCATATGCTACGGTCTTTACAGTCACCAGATATCAAACAAATTGTACACCTATGGGAGGTTTTGGACTTCTGCGTTAGACAGCGCTCTCTAGCACCATTATCAAAACGCCAGATGAATATGAATGAATGGGAATATACCCATTACCCATGGGAATATACAGCTCCACAGACTTGCGGTTTAGGATGTGGTCAGGAGTTTGAGTGACCCAAGGCATGCTGCAGTTGCCAAACATTAAGGGACGATACAAACTGTATTATCAGTGCAATACTGCCCCCTACTGCCTACGCAGAATGGCAAGCAGTAGCCATTACCTCTAGTGCCCTTAGTCCTGTCTATGCTCTACCCTCATCCTAGTGAGCAAACAGCCCCGAGGAACTGAAGTGTATCACACACGCACGCACACACACACGCACACACGCACACACGCACACAATATCACACACTCGCTGTGTTCGCAGGCAGAGCTCCCATTAGAATTGTAAGAAAAAACACAAATAAAAGAGTGGCTTAAGGCTAGTGTCTAAAAACCACAGTGGGGCCACAGCATCTCTCTCTCTCTCTCTCTCACACACACACACACACACACACACACATCTTGATGCTCACAGCATGTGGCTGACTTTAGAATATGCTGTCAATCAATCACTGCTCGCATTCCACAATTCAAAAGGGAGAGGGAAAAAAAACAATTAAAAATCGCAGCCATTCCCCAGAGAACATGGAACATCAAGGACATTTAAAGTGCAAATGTGTGCAACGAGACCCATGTTTAAGTACAATGACAGTCTCTAATAATAAAATCTAGTGAATACAGTGTAGCTGTATGCTGGATTCTTTTAGCTGAACAATGACTGCCGTTTTTTTTCCGACCAATCAGAGCTAATGACAAATGGTTAAAGGCCAATCAGACATAACGAGGGAAATTAAACTGCCTTTAATCATGCTCTGGCTGTTTAAATTGGTTGATTCTATTACACAAACTCCTCGACTGCCGTCTCCGCTTCGCTGCCCTGAACCTTCTGGAGTCGAGCCTTCATACCTGGCTGGGGGTCTGGGGTCAATAAAAAGTGATCAATAAAAAGTTCTGTACTACATCGCTGTTGAATTCTTTAATCTGATTGGTTAAAAGGTGTTGATTCATTCACTATAACAGCAGCTCTGACAGTAATTCTAGCTGTAATTCAAATCACACGTTTATATCAATGCACTTGTCCTCATATATTGTTGTTGTCTTATTTCAGATTCATGGAAGGAGTCTCCAGTGTCAGTACTGTGTAACAGTCAGTACATTTTCCACGACATGGACAAAATTCAGGACAGAGTTCCAGTTTCTCTTACATGTAACATGACAAGCTGCATTTTTTTCCCCCTCTTATTAACTTTAACAGAGAGAAAAAAATAGATGCTGGTGATGGAATGACTTTATAGTTGCTATAACATAAGTGATAACAGGGACTACACAACATTAAAGGAAGCAAAACATGGTTTAAAAAGTATGCCGTGTCATTCTTTAGTAAATGTTTTTTTTTTTAATGGTAATGTTGGCAAAATGGTGTGGAATAAGAGGAATAAAACGCTTCAGGATGCACTGTTACAGGAAAAGAATCCACTTCAGGGTGATGAGAGTAACTCTGCTTCATGTCAGGCTGCATCACACCACCCTGTTAACTGATTATTTTCTTCTTACAGCACACCACATCGTGTTTTATCCTTTACATAATACTTTAATAGTAAAGGAAATTGATAATGGAGAGCCAGAAAGGAATTTCAGTTCCACTGTCCCTATTTCTGTCCCATGTTTTTCTACATGAATGTTATAACGATCATTACGAATCTGATGATCATTACAACAAGTGGAAATCTTTCACCAATCCACCAATTTCACTTAAAAAAACAACAACATTGGAACAACATTGGAAACGACTAGAGTGTTCAGTCTGAGACTTTCAGACTTAATAAAAACCGGTTGTTCTAAATTTGATCATGAATACAAATGAATACACTTTACAGAGTGTACCAATACTTCTGAGCACATTAGGAAGCACGACTCTAATAAACATGCACACGGAGTATTATAAAATGTTTCTCTCCGAGTTTTACTAATGTATACGTTGGATAAAGAAACAGCAAATATCAATTTTTTTTTAAAAAAATGGACTGATAGATGGAAATGCATTTGCTGAATAAATAATGCAAAACACAATGTCTGTAGTAAGTGCCGCTGATAAATGGCCGATTCAGCGCTCAGCTATTAGCCCGTGCAAGTCAGCTTTGTCTGTGCAGAATGCGAAATGTGGCCATTAACTGAAATAAAAGAGAGAAGCTCAAATTTGCTCACATTATCAACTGGCTCATCTGTTCTGTCTATGATTCCTGTAATGGAAAGTTGTTATGTTTATTCAGAACTAAGAAAACCCGAGTTGCAACATTTTCCCTGTGCTTTTCCACAGTTACATTTTCTCAGCTAATTTTAATTGGATATTTATATTTTAATACTCTTCTACAGGGATACATCAGTCCACCATGAAACACATTGACTGTTTATACTGAAATATTTGTGATGTGTTTCGCGATTCTGCTTGTAATTTGTTGGTTGGCGCTGTATTTTTCTTATTCCTGAATATCTGACACGGCTAGTGCTGTTAAAAATTCTTTAATATTAGAAAAAAATTCAAGCATAAGTAAGGCAGTCGTAGCCTAATGGTCTGAGAGTCGGACTTGTAACCTGAAGGTGAACCTGAAGGTCGTGGGTTTGAGTCTCGGGTCCGGCAGNGGCTGCCCACTGCTCCGGGTGTGTGTTCACGACTGTGTGTGTGCACTTGGATGGGTTAAATGCAGAGCACAAATTCCAAGTATGGGTCACTATACTCGGCCACAAAGTCACTTCACTTCACTTCATAACAGGTACGCTCAGCTAGGTAGTGATCTAGGATATGACAAGCTTCAGAAGCTGATGGTGAAGTGAGAGAGCTGGACAGAGTAAAGAACTAAAGTGCTGCTATATCACTCTCTTTTGGTATAAATGAGGTAAGGGTTAAATCCCACTATCAGCGGGTAATCGAATGGCATTGTGGGTAATGAAGGAAAGTGTTAACCAAAGAGAAATCCTCAAAGAATCAATAAAACTACAAGAACAGGTAGTGCATCATAAGACAGTACAACAAAGAGGACTGGATATTTAAATGGGAATCTGGTTAGGATCTGTGCAACAGGATCTGTGTGTGTGTGTGTGTGTGTGTGTGTGTGTGTGTGTGGTACCTGAAGTGCACTGTGCGGATGAGTGTGGCAGCAAGACTTGCAGAAACCCTGCCTGTGTTACACACTTGACTGAGGCAGGCCAGAACATCAGCAGGAAACGCTGGCAGGTAGAACAGGATCTGAACCAAGCGCTGTTGCTGTTCCACCGGCAACAACACAACACAGCCCTCCTGAGGATCTACACACACACGCACACACACCATGCAGAATTCACAAGTTCAAATGACTGTGAAAAGAAAAGAGAAAGAGCTCCCCCACCTGATACACTATTCAAACTGTTACTATGTAGTAAGTAAATGTGTGTACGTGTGAAAGTTTTTCTAACAGGGTAAAAACAGTTTTTCTGTCTCTCTCTTACACACACACACACACACACACATCACATGCATGGCACATGTACAGAACAAAATACAGAACAAAATAATCAAAGCCATACACCACAATCTCTATTGCTCTCTGAAATTGTGTAGGAGAGTGCAAGTGAGGTGTGTGTGTGTGTGTGTGTGTGTGTGTGTGTGTGTGTGTGTGCAAAACGGGGAGAGAGTGTATTCTTCCCCTGTAAGTGATCACAGATAGACAGACATTATTAGCTGCTGACGCACTCTGCTGATGTCACCGGAGCCACCACATACAATGGCAGCGCTGTGTTCTGGAAACATGAAACTACAGAGGACTTATCACTCACACACACACACACACACACACACACACACACCTCACTTGCACTCTCACATACAATTTCTGAGAGCTATAGAGATTGTGCCATGCATATGCTCTGTATGTATGTGTGTGTGTGTGTGTGTGTGTGTGTGTGTGTGTGTGCGCGCATGTGTGCGTGTGTGTGCGTGTGTGTGTGTGTGTAAAAGAGAGAGACAGAAAAACCTTTCACCTTGTTAGTTCATATCGCAGGTCATATTTTGCATAATTCATAAGTATCAATCACTTAAGACCCCCCCATCCAAATAACTCACGAGCCACTTTATTAGGAACACCGGTACACCCGCTCATCCATGCATCATGTGACAGCAGTGCAATGAACAAAATCATGCAGATACAGTGGTGATTCCTGTTCTCAGCTGACAAGAGTGGACGTTTTGATGTGTCGTGTGTTCTGAGAAGCTTTTCTGCTCACCACGTTCGCACAGAGCAGTTAACTAATTTACTGTATCCTTCGTGTCAGCTCCAACCAGTCTGGCCATTCTCATCTGTCCACTCTCATTATCAAGGCATTTCCATCCACAGAAATGCCGCTCATTGGACAGTTTTTGCACCATTCTGCATGAACTTAATAAACCATGGTGTGAAAATCTCAGGAGATCAGCACTTTCACGTTTCCCCATGCTAATGTTGGATGTGATCTTTAACTGAAGCTCTAGACCTGTATCTGCATGATTTCATGCACTGATTGGCTAATTAGATAATTACATAAATGAGCAGATGTACAGGTATTCCTATTAAAGTGGCCATTAAATGTATGTTGTTTAATTGGAAATACCTCACGTTACTATTGTGATATGATTTTGATGTTATGTTGAATTTGGGATAGTAATAAAAAAATCATTAAAGAATGTTAGAAAAAAATACTGTGTGTGTGTGTGTGTGTGTGTGTGTGTGTGTGTGTGTGTGTGTGTGTGCGCGCGTGTGTGTGCGCGTGTGTGCGTGCGTGCACGTGCTCACCATACAGGCTGTCTGCATGCGTCTGCAGACTGTGCAGCAGGTCTTTGTTGCCCCAGGCTGCAGCTGACTGCACGGTCTGCAGGATCTGTGCAGACAGTTGAGGATTACGGCCACCCAGCTGCACCAACTGCAGTGGCAAAGACACCAACCACCGTGTCAAAATCCTGCTCCTGAGACAGAGAGAGAGAGGGAGAGAGAGAGAGAGAGGGAGAGAGGGAGAGAGAGAGAGAGAGGGAGAGAGTGATCAGGTAACACAGAAACATAAAGAACAGACCCTTAAGGAAATCCCTGAAACTTGACCACTGTGCACTAAGTGTTAAATTTGACTAATGAACAGTAATTCAAAAACAGTAGGTTTTTTTCCATAGTTAAAGCAAAACTGCAACTTCATAACTATTTTTTTATTTTATCTTATTAGTGCAGTTAACAACTGATGAACAACAGCAAACAATGCAGAAATCTGTACTTCTAACAGCCATAGTCATTGTACAAAAGCTTCAATGCGTTTCAGGCTACAACGACCGGCCTTCCTTGGACGATGGATGCTGTGTGTATAATCGGGTCGGGGAGGATTTTTCTAGGCTGATAATGACCTGGGAAATGAACTGAACTCAGCTCTGGCCTCAGTGGCATCCAAAAAGGAGTTTGGATGGCTCTAATGATCATGTCCCTGTGTTGTAGCTAAACCTGTGCAATATAGATTTTTCCCTGATTTACCATGTTTAAAAAAATTGCAAGTAAGGTTTTAATCGTCCATAGCCAAAAAAGACAGGAAAGCAAGCATTTCCACCATGTCAGATTTAAAGCAGTGTAGGGGAGGGCGTAATAATATTGTAGTATTATAGCTGTGTAGTCGGGAACTGCTTGCTTGCAGTGGCAATCACCAAAACTTAGCTGGATGGTGGATTTTTAGGTGATTCCACAATAATAATAATATATAAAAATATATTTTATAGTTTAGTGCATTATAATCCTTTTACAAATCAGTTGTCTAATGTGTACATGGCCGACATTTTTACTGTTGAACTTTTGCTACTGAAAGAACAAAAAAGCTTATACAATCACCTAATTATTATGACTATTGAAATTCTTTGGAAAGTGTTCGATTTGACACTTCATTGTAGGCCTAGTTCATTTTTTTTTTTTGAAAACCAAAAGTGCAGTTTCTGACCATTTCTGACATATTTCAGTGTATCCCTAATAAATAGAAATTAAATACAGGCGAGATATACTGTCAATCTCAAAATATTTCTCTTAGAGATAGAGATTCTTAAAGATGTTTAAATCACATGGTGTGTAAACATTTTAAATATTTTAACATTGAATTTTTTTTTATGGCTGCTAGGACACCATATATTTTATTCAATTCCTTTGGAAATGTGAAGAGTCTGAAGAGGAGTAGGAGGGTGAAGCACTTTCTACCACAGTGAATATTATATCATGACAGTAACACCTTCGGTGTAGTAGGGGCACGTTATAGTAAAAAAGGTCAAAGACATCCACCCTACTCTCCATTCGTCCATATGAGAGTTATACTTAACCATGTATGAATGTGTACCTGGCAATATGAGGCTGGTTCTGGTGCTCTTGTATGTAGAGTTGACTAAAGAAACGCAGCAACAGGGTGCGCACAGACAGTACCAAGTTCTTCTGCTGATACTGAAAATACACAGCCTGTAGGAGCTCCTCTGTCACGGCTGAAGAGACACACACACACACACACTTTACATCCACTTTTCTAGGCAGGGGCACATATATCCAAGGTATTACATAAGCCATATTAAATAAGCCTAGGTTTTATTACAGTTTACAATATCATCATAAATTTGTCTTTAATATATACATGTTTACGTGTCTCCCACTCATTGGGCAACTTTTTAACCAAAGGAATTTCAGCAGACTTTGAATTAGCGACCAGTGAAATCTTCATTATTTCAAAAAGTAGTGTCTCACTAGACTGCCTTCTAAACACAACAGACTTACTGAGAGAATTCTGAAGTATCCATGATAACATTCTCACTTCCCAATCCCATTATCTGAAGCTAACGTGAAAGTTTATGACCAGCAGAAAGGCTCACCACGGCTTCGCTGAGTAACAATCATCCTCCAAACCACCTCCAACAGAGCAGCGAGGTGCTTCGAGCTCAGCTTCCCGCCACTGGACAGTGTGTCTGTAACAAAGGCTCGGATTGGCCCGAGCCAGTCTGCATCCTGGCCGGTGATGTGGTCCCGCCCCCTCAGGCTGAGCGTCACCATTACCTGACACAGCATGACATTCAGAGCAAGCGGCTCTACAGTTCCTGCAGCGTTAACGCCACCCATCACCTGCTGCCTGTTCCTATAGGAAGATAGAGTTTGCTTCTGTTAGACTGGATCACATATACATGTAGGTTTTAGTGACACAAAAAACAAAAATACAATGTCAGAGGAGAATGGTCAGATTTGTTCTAGCTAACAGGAAGGTTACAGTAACTTTTTACAACCATGATGAGCAGAAAAGCATCTCAGAATGAATAACACATTGAATCTTGATGCAGGTGGGCTAAGACAGGAGAAGACCACATCGTACACATCATGAATTTCTTAAACATGATGTGAAACTACCACAGTCTGAGTTTGGAAATAACTAGCTAGGAACTTGAAGATCAAGCTGTATTTATGTCTTTTATCAATAAAGACAATGAAAGCACAAACAAAACCACCACATCTAAGACTTTAAGCTTTTAAAATTTGGTTGTCCAACAGGTTAAATATTCGCACGCACGCACGCACACGCGCACACACCTCTTCCCATCCATTTTCTTCTTGTGTCTGGCCACCTCTAGCTGTCCGTAGGGGAAATTCTTCATGAAATGCTGCTTGAAATCATTCAGGTAAGAATTTCGAAACCAGGAATCCTACACAACACAAGAGGCCAAAATATTCAACAAAATGACAAAATTAAATGTTTCCTTTGAGAGCAGCCTGTGTGGTAAACAGCATTCTGGGAAGCATTCTATCCTATACTGAACAATAACTTCAGCTGCTCTTTAAAGCATGTTATTTTAACCAGATTTGAAAGCAATTCCATAAATGAGAGTTCCACAAAACACAAGAAACATAACAATTGCACTGATTTAGGTACAGAGGTCAATAGGTCATGGGAACAATCATTACGTCGAGTCGCATTTTCAGATTGTTATTGTTGGATATACTATTTAATGGTGGCACATAACTAGTACCAATATACTCCTGATCAAAATCTTAAGACCAGGGAAAATATTACAAGTATTCACACTTTGCGCTGGTGGATCGTAACCAGGTT
>CM074966.1:6349039-6361928 GCA_037577455.1 Pangasius macronema | reverse complement strand
GAATGGACCACAACTGGTCAATTAACTTCTTGTCAGTCAATTGTCCAAATACCTTTGAGCCCCTGAAAATGGAAGTAATTCCTAAATGGTAAATGCCATATTTTTGGGGAACCACTTAAAATAAAGCTGAAAGTCTACACTTCAATCACATCTTGAGTGTTTTATTTCAAATCCATTGTGGTGGTGTATAAAGGAAAATCACAAAAACTCTGTCATTGTCCAAATACTTCCAGACCTCACTGTATACACACACACGCACACACATCATGTATTGTAGTAATGCCTTTGAGAATCGTGATATGACATTATTTCATATCGCCCACCCCAACTAGGAAGCTCTATGCTCTAGTTCTATGCTCTACTTCTTTCCTATTGCGCCATTGCTGCTCCACTCAGTTATAATACTCACCCATGATGGGATGCAAACTTCTGCACTCAACTGTGTTATGACACACTAGTTAATACAGTAGCATGTTAAGAACATAGCCATAAGGAGTAACTAGTTACGATACACAGGACAGTTAACTCAGATAAGACAGTGTGTGTGAACCTTAATACTGAGCTGTCTGTGTGTAGTCGGTCCACTGTCATCTCGCTTCAGCTGATCCGGTAAATGAATGCTCCTCGATTTAAAGTTGACGTTAGTTGAATTTTCCGCTTTGGGCTTCTTCTTGCCAATTTTTAGTTTAACTTTATGGAAATCGTCCTGCCTTTTCTTCTTCTTTGACATTTTCCTGTTAAAACAGAAAGGAACAATTAAAACAGCATAGACAAATAGTAGAGGTCTGACTCTCCCTCTATCAGATGATAAGATCTTGATATGAAGTATATGAGACCTTAAAGTTAAACAAGTAACCATTCATTCATTTCACTACAGATCCAATATGACTCACTTCAGTTAAAATGAACTTTTCCACCATGGGAAAGTCTTCAGGGCAGATGAGTCCGGTTTCTAGTAACAAGACGAGCTGTGTTTTTTTTTTTTTTTTTTTTTAAATTCTTAGTAATTTTAAAGATTACTAAGTACATGCACAACATGGAGTCGCAATTTCAGCGACAGAGGCAGTGCAACAAGCAACGTCTGACCTCATGTGGCATAGGATTGGTCCGAAGAATTGTTAAAGCCAATCATTTGGATTTGTCGCAATTTGTCAAGAATCTCAATTCAGACGTTGTTTGTTGCACTGCCTCTGTCACTGAAATTGCGACTCCATGTCGTGCACGTACTTAGTAATCTTTAAAATTACTAAGAATTTAAAAAAAAAAAAACACACACACACACAGCTTGTCTTGTTACTAGAAACCGGATTCATCTGCCCTGAAGACTTTCCCATGGTGGAAAACTTCATCTTGAAATCTCTAGAGAGAGACACAAAGTATTCTAGAAGTTTCTAGACACATTTAATGAGAGATCATATATGGCAGAATTAAATTAATTGCAGGTTGGAACGGAAGTTGTGATTTCATCCTGTCATATATGATCTCTCATTAAATCTAGAGAGATGTATCTAGAGACATCGCAAAGAAAAATAAAGCTTCACTGGTGACTGTACATTGCTGCTAGCTTGCTTTGCTAGTCCAGCAATGAAGCTACTACGAAGCTTAGAACATAAACAACCAATTTTCACACTAATTAGTGCACTATGTTTTATTTATTAGCGATAAGCTACAACTGAAACAAGCTACTTGTTGCTTGCTAGTGGGAACACAGGGTAACACGTGGCTTCCTGAATTAATACAAATATCAAAGTAGTCAAATAATAAATGCTAACATATTGACAAACTCATATCAGTCCAAAACTTTGCATCTACCATCTGAATGTCATATAAATGTTCTCTAGAGAGACAGGAAAGGAAATGAGGAGAGACAGAGACAGAAAAAGAGAGACACAGAAACAGAAAGGGTCAGAAAAAAGAACAGACACAAAAGGAAAGGAGAGATGAGAGACAGACACAGGCAGACAGATAGAGAGACAGAGATAGAAAAGGAAAGGGGAGGGGAGGGGAGGAAAGAGACAGAGAGACAGAAAGGATGACAGAAGAGGAGAGAAAGGAATAGAGACAGAGAGAGCAGGAGAGAAACTGAGAGAGAAGAGACACAGAGAAACGGATGAGAGACAGAGGAGAAGAGAGGAGAGAGAGAGAGAGAGAGAGAGAGAGAGAGAGAGAGACGGGATGTGTATATAACTGGGCTATAGTGTCCCCCGGTGACGTCAGAGCGACACACAACCGCTAACTTCTCACGAGAATAATAAAAATACAGAACCAGCCAACAAATTAGCACCAGCACCGCTAATCACATCATAAATATATCAGCATAAACATATAGAACATGTTTCAGTCTGGAGGTTCTCTTTAAGGTCATTAAATTCACTGCAAGTCCCCCAAACAATAATTATTACATCAAACACCATAAAACCCGTACAAGTCGCTCAATTAGGGAGGATTTCTGCTCAATGTGGCAACACACCGCATGAGCTTAGAGCAGGAAAACTACGAGTGAACGCGTTCCGGAAAATGAACAGGTATAAGGTTATAAATGCTTATCGTATATGATTTAAATTCGGTCTTATTCCTAATCCGGTTTATTTTCTAGAGATGGATTTCCATGCATCTGAGTGATGCTACTGACTAGCACCATGTGAGTCCTGGGAATATTTATCCAAACCACTGTCTCATTTACTTATTTAATTCTGCACAACCAATAAATAATCGCATACTCACATGTTTTGTCAGATTTGAGATCAAAACAATACGATTTTATGAAGTTAATTTGATCAATCACTGGATCCTGTGGTCGAGATACTACATTTGGGGTCCTTTACGTACACAGGCGCCTGCACATATGCCTGAGTATAATTACAACAACTTGTTTAAGTATGTAATTAATACACAGAGCGAAAAATCGAAAAGAAAAAAAGTAATTAATTTAATTATTATTCTGGAACGTTATTATATACATAAAATCAAGTAGTCTGTGAAGAATCCTATGCTTGGGAATTGTTAAAAAGCTGTTTTAAAATGCAAAAACTTTAAACCTGTCCTTGTTTGAACTTTTTGCATAATTTATTTTGTAATAGGTACGCCTGACGATGTTCTTGTTCGCAAACGTTATATGTACACTCTAGATTGTATTGTATACTGTGTTGTTGTTAATAATAATAATAATTTTTTTAAAAGTAATATAGGTGGAACAAAAAATAGCAAGCGCCTACACGACTTTAATTTTGAAAGCCGCCTTAGTAAGACTGCCGTTTGCCTGATCAAAATAAAAACGAAAAAAACAAACAAACAAACAAACAAAAAACCGTGTTGGCTGTGAAGTGTTTCATTTTGTACTGTTGTGGAAAATTTTGTATTGTTTAGCACAAACCTGAGGTAAGTGCAGCAGATTATTGATAATAGTTTACTTTACTTATTAAAGTAAGCTGAGCTGAGCGATGCGTTTAGTGAAAAGCCGTTTCTCTTTCTGTTGAATGCACCATTGCTAATGCTAACGCTGCTAACCTCAGGCTAGCTACTGTTTAATTCTTAATGAAGAGGAGAATCTTTGAGTCTGTTTATTAAAAATAACATTTATGTAGATGATTCCTTGAGGTTTCTTCTTGTTATATTTTGAAAACGTAACACTGGTGCTGTTTTACGACGAAGGAACTATATTAGCTACTGTCAAGCTAACTATTATGTCACGTATTGATTTTTACTGACGTAATTGTTAGGTTTGAGTGTGTGACGTCATGACGCAGTCTTCTGGGCGATCGCTAATTTAGTAGCCAGCTACCTGTGGTGTGCTGTAATAGGCAAATAATCAACAACGGGATGGTGTGACGTGTTAATGATGTTAATGTGATGCGTTAATCTTAAGTTTTACAGCACCTCCTGAAGTGTTTATTATTAATTTATTAATGGACGACACATTGTACTTTTTATCTGTTTATTGTTACATGTAATATGGAACGTCCAAAAACAAGTTAGTTTCTGTTATCGCTTACTTTATAGAATCTATAAATAGTTGTTAATCAGTGCATTAATATAAACTTGTGATTTAAATTACAGCTGGCACTACTGTTAAAAAAATATATATATATCAACACCCGCTGACCAACCAGAGTAAAAGATTAAACAGTGCTGTGGTATAAGCTTAGTTCAAATATTTTGTAAGCATTTTTTTAACATATTGGGATTTCTCACAGAATGGAGGCATCAGCTCAAATACACACATATCAACTGAAACAGAAGAACATCGACAAGGTGGGTTAAAGCATAATTCATATCTTTCTATATTGTTTATTTACAAAAACTCAAACTTGCAATTAAATATTACAGATTCATAGAACTAGCTTAGTTTCTCACTGTCAGCTGTTTTACCCATGCTGAGCAGTGTGATATTAAAAAAGACTTTTATTTTGTTTTTGGTTAGCACTGCCAAAGAAAGCATTTAACATTCAAGCACTCTGATATATTGGAGAAATCTTATACCCTCTTTTTACAGCACATGACCTCCACATGGCTGTTGAAATTGCCCTTTTGTGGCAGTGATGCCACCATAGAAATGCTAATGATAACCCACCTCCTGTTTATAGATTAGAAAAATAAATTTTATTCAATTTTATTTTATTAAATGATAAATGGTTGTGGAGAACCTGAACTACTGCCAACATCAAAACACCCCAGTTTACCAGAACACTCTATGACCATGGACACCCCCAAGATTTGCACCTTTATCTATGAAAAAAAGCTGTTTAACAAAATACATGTCTAAGCAAACAGGTTTTTAGTGTAGACCATCCAGAGTTACAACATAATAAGAGCGCTTATCTCTAGTTGCCTGTGGTCCTAGTAAAACTACATCTATCTTGTTGGAATTAAGTAGGAGGAAGTTGCTCAGTGTCCAACTTATTATTATTATGCTCATCTGGCTTTGTAGAAACCTACAGCTTTGTACCATCAGCAAAGCAGTGGAAGCTAATACCATGTTTATGAACAGTTGTAGATAGAGATAGCATGTATATATGATGGACAAAAAAACAGTGAGCAAAGGACAGAGCCTTGTAGAACACCAAATTTGATAGAAGTATGGTAGATAAGACCTGAACCAGGAAAGGGCAGAAATATTTTGGTGTGGGGAATCAAAAACTGCACTGAAATCGAGCAATCAAGAGGCCAGTATTAGGACATTTACTACTTTAACCAGTGCTGTCTCAGTACTGTGATCAGGCCTAAACATTGAATGAAAGATTTCATGCATGTGATTCTTAAACAAACATGAGCTTAGCTTATGAGCTACAATTATTTTTAGGATCTTTGATATAAAAGGGAGATGTTTTACAAACAGGAATTATGTACATCAGAAATAATGTGGCAGGAACACCTTCTAACTACTTTATTACTGTAGACTGCATTTGTAATTTACTCTGGCCACAGGTAACGTCTCTGAGGGACAATATTTTGAAGAGCCATTATGTACTGCAATAGTATTTGTGTAAGAACGCATTACTGTAATTGGATTTGCTGAGGATTTGCATGATGCACATTGCACAGCACTGTAGCGTCAAGTGCAGTACCGATGTGCTCACACACATACATATGAAAACCACACTGAACACTTCTATTTTGGCCTATCAACCTGTGGGTTAAATTTGAAAAAAAGAAAGTAGTCATCATCAGAGCTGCAGAGCTCCTCATAAGTATTCATTCTCTTGAACTTTTCCACATCTTGTATTTTTACAACCTGGAACCAAAATGGACTTCATTGGGATTTTTACCATTTGGGTTACACAGTGTTTCTAACATTTCAAGGTGCAATTTTTTTTTACTGTGACACAAAGATTAATTAAACAAAAATACAGACATATTTTGATTACATTAGTATTCAACCTCCTACATTCACACCTGCAAGAACCACCTTTGGCTGCAATCGCAGCTCCTGGGGTATGTCATCTGGATCCATTCTTCTTGGTAAAAATGCTCATACTGTGTCAGATTGGATGGAGATCATTGGTTGAAAGCAACACATTGCCACAGATTTTTGGAATGAAGTTTGGGATTTGACAGGGCTATTGTAGCATATTCAGGTTCTTGGAGTTTTGGCTTAGCTAGGGCAATATGCTTAGGATCATTGTTCAGTTGGAAGCTGAACCTCTGCCCCAGTCTGAAGTCTCTTGCAAACCTGGAACAGCTTTTCTTCTAACATTGCCCTATATTTGTCTCCATCCATCTTGCCCTCAACCCTGACCAGTTTCCCAGTCCCTGCTGACGAACAGCACCCACACTACATAATGGTGCCACCATCCTTCTCAGGATGATGAACAGTGTTGTGTTCCTGCCAGATGTAGGGCTTTGCCCCGAGGCCCTTTGTCTTAAAAGTTCCATTGTGGTCTTATCAGACCAAAGAACCTTTTTGCACATGTGTGCTGAGTAGATAACTGTGTAAATAATCCCCCCTCACTCCTTCAATACTATATCACATCTGCAAAATATGGAAAAGTTCAAGGGGGGGATAAGGCACTGCATGCTGTTTATATACAATGGGCTAGTAGGCAAATGTGCATGCAAGCATCTACCTATAAATGAGAGTGCCAAGTGTCTTAATATTGTTACTGCAACACTGTCCGATGGCTGAATATAAGCTTTGTTTGCAAAAACTATGAACTTACAAGAGAATACAGAACTAGCTACACATATTAGTGTCTGCTGTTTCATGCATACTAAAAGTAGTTTTTTTTTTAAGGAGCATTATGCTTCATCAGTATTTTTTGCCATAATAAATAAATGACTGGACTATACAAGCTAGTGGGAGCCTAACATCAGTGCTGTGTATGCATTGCATAGCATGACGCTCCAGTCAACAGAATGACAACCAAGATATTTAAGGCATACTCGCGAGTATGAATCGAGAACAGATTCTTCTCCGGGGTCATGACCCCCATATGTCTTCTGTGTGCAGCTTACTGCCTAATTTATCCTGAGTTATTAGTCATGGACTGTTGTTTTCATGTCTGCCTAAAAAATCCCCATGTTATATTAGGGAAGAGGCAGATTTGTGTTCTCCCAGTACAAGTCTATGACCAACCAGTAGAGTCGATTGTGGCTCCAGAACCTTCATACTCAAGAACAGCCTCCTCTATTTATGGAGAGCAACGAAGAGGAGGATGGACCACAGGAGTGTTGGGATATTGTTCCCAACCTCACATGCTATTCTGTCTCTCTAACTCCTCTTTATTTCTCTTTCTTTCCGACGGGTTTAATTGTCATCTATGACAGAAAAAGCAGCAGGTCTACAGTGGGGACATAGGTAAGTCTTGCCCTCAGAGCCCAGTTCTTCACTCAGCACTCTCTGGCCTTGGTGATGTCATTGCCAGTGTGCCATATCTGAGATCTTCAGAGTTTCAGTTTTCTGTGTAGCACATACATTCAGCTTCTATGGCTGTAATAGAACTTAACACTTTTTCAAGAATGTGTAATTTTTTAACAAAATGTTTTTTTCTAGAATTATTATTATTAGAATCTAGCCTGAACAACATTAGAAACTGTATCACCTATTTTGGCTTGGTATGTTTCACCTTGTGTTATTTAACTTTTCCAGCCCAGATTAGCTGCAGGACAATATTCAATGGTGCAGCAGGTTAATTGATGGCAGAATTGGGGTACAAGGCCCTGGTCAGTGTTATTTGAGCAGCAGTAAAGCAGCGGGAGTTATAGCTATTGAACAAATGAAAACTAAACTTAATGGACTTAGGTTGGACTGGCTTTGCCCACTGCAACAGAGGCTTCTGTTGAACAAACTTTAAGGGCCATAGTCCAGAGAGATGTGGTCCAAAGCCAGTTCAAACATGAACTGTATGTTGTATACAGCAGCAGTTAGTGAAGGATAAGGATATTTTTGCTGGCCAAACCATCAAAATCAGCTGCACTAAGTTTATATATGTGAGAGAATTGTGCCATTAAAGAGAACTGATTAATGGCCTTAATTTGACAAGTCTGATTCAAGTGCTGTTTTGCAGAAATAGATACTGGTTAAACATAGAAGGAAAGTAATCACCTGAAATATGACGCGGGAGCATCTATCTGTAGATAGAATGTGCGTCTATCTATAACTTTTCTGGAAGGTTCAGAAAACCTTCCTCATTCTCATCCCAAATTTGTGGAGGACCACAAAGAATAAAGAAAGCTTAATGCTTTATATTGTCATTTAAAATTTATGGAGAAGCTTTCATTGCCAATTTATGCAAAACATCAGAGGATTTGTGAACTGTGTTCATGGTAAAGAAACAGACCAATTGATCAGAAAGTGTCAAATCTGATCCAGTACCAATGTACTGATTCAGTCCACTGTCGGCCCTGTAGAGATGCTTGATATTGGGTTGGGGCATCCCTACCCTGAACCAGGGCGTTGTTGGTAAGCACTGTGTTGTGACCAGTAGAATTAATCAGACATTTTTACATGTTGTTCAGCATGTTCAACACTCAGATTTCAAATGTGGCTCAGTTGCTTTGCCACAATTTTTCCACTCTGTTGATGTCTGTGTGGGAGAAGCACTGTAATTAAGTGGTCTCTGGAGTTTAGGTGTACAGTGAGTTTTTTTTGTTTGTTTGTTTTTTTGTCTGTTTTGAATGATAACGTTCAGTGCTCTTTTACCTTAAAGCATGTTTAGTATCATGCTCTATGGGGTGTAATATTGTCATTTTAATTTATGCAACTCCCATCAGTGTTCACCAAGCATGGATCCGTTCAGACCATACCTTCCCTGTCCAAACGGCTGAGAACTGTCACAGACCCAGTTCTTGGTATGTAATGTATTCTTAATGAAAAAATGAAGCTCACTGTGGAAATGTTTGAGTATTAAGTAAGAAAGTGTGTGTGTGTTTGTGTGTGTGTGTGTGTGTGTGTGTGTGCAGGCTTACAGTATGTATGGGAGTATCGCAGCCCCAGCAAGTCAGTCCCTCCTCATTACCAGTGTAGACTATGCAAGGTGCAGCAGCTACAGAATGAGATGGTGGCTCATATTACTGGATGGAAGCATTGTTTCAGATACATGGTAAGGCTTGTATTTCTCAAATCAACTGTACATCATGTGTGTGAATACTGTTTTCCCAATGCATTAACCCTTATTAGAAATGGGGGAGGGGCTAAATGTGTTTATCTGCTGTAACAGTTTTTTTTTTTACTTACTGAATTACAGAAACATGCTCACCCAGGAAAAGTATCCCACAAAGAAGAGGAAGTAAAACAGGACCCAGACACCAAGAGGGCAGTCAGACTGATTGCTGCTGAGGTGGAGAATGCTGAGGGCAGAGGTCAAATCAAGGTGAGACATTCTACACTTTATTTATATCCTGATCTTGTACTTGCATAAAATCTGGAAAAAGGGCCCTAAGAGTAAGCATTCCTCACATACAGTGTGCAGTGCAACGGAACACACATTAGCAAACCAAAAAAGCAACGGCAAAAATAAAAATGCCAACATTAACATGACTGTTTTTTTTTTTTTTAGGTTGTCATTAGGGAACCTGGTGATGTCCCAGTCTTTCAGAACATGAGTAAGTCCTGCCTCACTCTGCAAAATTCAGATATTCTCAATACTTGACTCCACTGTAATATATTGGCCCTTTAATTTACACTACCTTGTGTGTGTGTGTATGTGTATGTGTGTATAACAGAGTCTGCATATCCCAATACGGGAGGACCAGGTGCTACAAGTCTGCTTGGACCAATTCCTGGAGGTTTTCACTCTGGTTAGTTTGTATATATGTGAGGGGGAAGTAAAAAGTAAACGCATCCTTGTTTTTTGTTAGGTCCTACCCACTCTGCAGATTTGAAAATGGTACTTAAGTGGAAGGGCTGCAGGTGTGTGCGGAGGCAGGGTGCAGTGCCTGTATGAGTAGAGGGGCAGTAGCAAGGCGTGAGGGAGGGGTTGTCAAAATGAGCAATTATATTAATAAAGCTTTATGCTAATATTGGAAAACTTCTTACCTCCAGAATCTAGACCTGCCAACCTTTCTAATTTTCAGCAAAACTAGTGATTTATTGTTACAAAGCAATTCATTTCCATTTTTAGCTTAAAAACATTTTGGGGTGCAATTATTCTCTTTTCAAACGGCTTTGTGAATTTTGGAGGTTTCAGTAAGACAAAAGACATTTTTGTGTCTCTCGTATATCCTCAGGTGGACCTTTAGGTGGTGGCTTTTCACATCCTCCTTTCCCAGAAGAGTTCCCACCTCGGGGTGGCATGATGACAGATTTTCCTTCCAGCATGCATGGTGGTCCGGGTGACATCCCCATGAGTGGACTCTCCAGCTCTGGCCACTATGGTAATTTTAAATGGGGCCAGACAATAGAGAATTACTGTTTTTATGTCTAGAATGGTGTATCCCTGTTGAAATTGCTTATATCCAGGATTATTGGCATCCATTCGAGTCTCTTCCATTACAGTGTCTAACAAGGTAGGACACTTGTAGAGGGATGTGGGTCCACTACTCATTGCACAACTTATCAGTCTGCTTTACATCACATTTGTGTATGTGGACTTAATTCTCTAATTCAGACCACAGGCTTTCAGTAGGGTTCAAATCCAGAGACTGAGGTGTGCTTTGGTACAAGTCTGTGGAAATCCTAACACTCCACCTGGTTATTTGTAGAAATTTCAGGGGGATTTTAAATAGTAAATGTATTATAAACTGTACATGCATAAAAATGTTGGGGGGGTTCATCATTTAATCCATTCAAGTGTCGTAATGTAACAAAATGGGTTTAAACCATCTATACAATAAATATGGAAAGCATGTCAACTTACACTGATGCACGAATATTTTATGCAACTTAAACTGTGTGCATGTCTGCTCAACATTGGTGTTGCACAAGTCTTATTAAAAATTTCTGTTAATATCCTACCACAGTGGTACGTTGGAGCAGTCAGATCTTAAATTTTGGATACTGCCATCTAACAGCGAGATCTTCTTTCCATGCTAGGACCAGACAGGATGATGGGAGGTCCAGAGAACATGCAGTGTTTACCCAACAGCAGATCGATGCTCATGGGCTCAGACGGATTTGGAATGGGTCCACGAAGCGAGGACATGGGTAGACCTTACCCTGATGATCTGCCAATGAANGGCAGCGAGAGAATGATGAGAGCTAAAGGCCCAGAGTCCAACAACACCCTCGCAACACTTCTCAGATATCTGGTATACTTCTGTACATTTGTATTGTAAATATTGAAAAACTTGAAAAGCTTTTGTAGTTCAAAAAATCTTGCAGGTTTAATTCCACTCACTTATGATGATGTTTTTTCAGTGAAACATGAAGCTAAATTAAAGTTTAAAAAAAAAAACAGCAGTTAATAACTTAACAGGTACACATTGTGGCAGTGAGGTTTATTCAGTCTTGTTTATTTTAGGATGCGTTCCGCATTGAGTGTGAGGATGATGCTCAGATCGTGCTGAAGATCACCCAGAAGCTCACGGATGTCTTGATGGAATACCGCCTCAGGACTATCTCCTCGGTAACAAATTCAACTAGGAAACTTTGGGCGGGGAAGTTGGTGAAATGGGGAGTTTTCCCCTGAAACAAACACAACCAAAACAAATGGCAGGTCTTGTACAGTTAAAGTAGTTGAGTAAGGCTTTAACTCTGTATGGCTATCAACATTCTCTAAGATTTTCAATAGTTGAGTTCATAATAAAGAGTATAGTTTGGCTTTCTATCTGAAACATGTTAAAGCATTGTGGGCATTTCCATAAAAACAGCAAGTTTTTCACAAATTTTATTAGTGTGTGTTGCAGTTCCCATTTTTGACCACTAGGTGCAGTAATAACTATGGACTCTGAATGGCGAGTGTGCAACTTATAGAAAGGGGATGAAATCATCTCATATCTGTCAAAAAGCAACACTTAATTGGTATTTAAACAGGGTTTAAAATGTATAGATTTGTGAATGAGTACTTTATGAAGATTAAATTTTTTTTTAAAGGCTGATGGCCCTATGGACAAGCCACCACTGAACTCCATATAGAATTTCCTCATCATAATCTGATATGATGTGAACACATACTTATGTGGTGATATAATTGCAGTTTGAGCTAACACTCTTGCAAACATTAGAGTGAAGGCAACATTGCTTTGAATTACTAGTAATAAAACAAAAGGTACAGATGTTGTGTAATGGCATTGCAAAGATTCCACACAAAATGTAACATACCTTTTCCTTAATCAAAAATTGTGGCTTAAATATAATATTATTATTATTATTATTATTATTACCATTTTATATGCCTAGCTTTCCAGTGCAGTATGGTGTTCCTATTGACCTCTGTTCTAAGTGTGTTAATTCAAATATTTTCCAGGGATCTAGAATGAATTCTTCCCACATCCCACCAAGCTCTGACAGATTCTCCGACAGTATGTCAGGTGCGCCATCAACGTGAATGTCACTAAAATATTCATACACTGATAAATGTGATAAATGTTCATTCTAATTTCTCCTCTCCTTCTCTTCTCTCAGGTCCTTCACGATTCTATAACTGAACAGCCCATGTGATGCTGTCCTACATATTTTCATTTTCTTCATGTGGCAACTGTTTTAATGTACAGTCCCCTTCTAAAGTATTGGTACAGCAAGGTCAATTCTTTTATTATTTTTTATTTATTTTACTTTTTTTGCTATATACTGAAGACATTTGGGTTTGAGATCAAAAGATCAATATGAGACGATAGATCAGAATTCCAGCTTTAATTTCCTGATCTTTACATCTGGATGTGTTAAATAACTTATAATGTGGCACATTTGGTGGCAGACCACCCAGTTGTTAGGTGAGCAAGTAGTCTTAAAGTAAATAACACTTAATATTTGGTTGTATATCCCTTGCTTGCAATAACTGCATCAAGCCAGCAA
>CM074966.1:6330941-6346355 GCA_037577455.1 Pangasius macronema | reverse complement strand
TACCAAGCACGGTCAACAAAGGGATAGGAACGGCACTTCTTGTTTATATAAACATCACCTTCTACCTGCCTGGGATGGTCATAAACTGCCCTTTGAAGCCCAATTGAGGTTAGCTACAAGATACTCAGCAAAGGGGATGGTGACAACACAAGAATCCAGGCCACTCTGCTCTAGGGCAGGGACAGAGTCAGGAAAGGTAAGACAATGGGACAGAAAGTTCCAGCTGATATCTGTCTACACCAAATCACAAGACTTCATCTGCAATCTCCAGGGAAGCAGACGAGATGCCGCAGTCACTTAGGAACTATACCACACTGAGTCTCACAAGACTCTTTCTCTCTGTGATCTCTATCAGTGCCACAGCCGACTATGCTGAAGTCGCTTCATGGATCAGGACCAACCAAAGAGACACCATCAGAACATAACTATAAACCTTATCTACGTACCTTCTGCAATGTTGGCATGGTAGTTTAGGTCCACTCTTTGGCTTATATCATATATAATATCCACAGTGCTACCTATATTCTCTGTATATGTCTGCCATTAAGCTTCATTCCACTTAATATCCAATTGTCTACAGTTATTTTCACTGTATATATTTTGTATTATATTGATGCATGCTTTTGTGTATTTCTCTTGTCACAAATATGTTAAACAAAATTTTTTACTGTTTCTTTTCTTGGTGATGCAATCATCATCAAATTGTATTAGGCCAAGCCCACTAGGCACACTTCTTCACCCAATTAAATTTTACACTCACTTATAAGCCAGGATTTCAGAACATCAACTCTAGCACACTGCTGAGACTCCATGATGGGCCAAACCCCTGCTGAATCTGAACAAACTTGACAGTAGCTTCGAGAACTATCTAAATATGTACAGTGAGGAATTAAATGGGGACTTTTTTCACCTGTGGAGGATTTCTCACTGCCGACTTCACCAATGCCTGTAGCCTTTAATAATATCCTAGACAATGAAATGCTTTATTAATGGAGAGGCCCAGACAGAAAAACCTTCTGGTCCTAAACAACCTCAAGTTGGTAAAACACTTCTCTGAAAACTGCCTGTTGCGTAACTGCCAACCTTCCCAAATTCCAACCCCTTTGAAATGAATAAACCAAGGGACGGTTGGAAGAGGGAATAGCGTGTGGGAAGACACACATGCAAAAAACACACAGATGAACCTAAGAAGCTGCTAATCTAGAGCATTCCCAGAGGTAGGCCATTTATATTCGCCTGGAGGGTGAGTATTTAATTGGATGAACAGGATGCAAGTACAGGATGAGTCATTAAAGAATTGTAACTATTTTTTGGAATTGACAAAATATTAAATAAAAAATGGGAATAGCTCCAAAACTATGTTTGTATTTTTTTTCGAGCTATACTTTTCAGCTGGTGTCTAAAACACTAAATGACAGGTACAAACAGGTACCAACTGCTCCCCGGGCACCGCAGCAAAAAAAAAAAAATGGCTGCCCACTGCTCCAGGTGTGTGTTCACTACTGTGTGTGTGAACTTGGATGGGTTAAATACAGAGCACAAATTCCGAGTATTGGCTACACTTCACTTCAAAAAGCTCTGAAATTGTTGTCTGAAATGGGTTAACATTTTCTGAATGGTTAAATTAATGTTTTTTTTTATTTTTTAGATTTAATGTATGGTTTTAAAAAATAAATTATATTTTTAAGTGCTACAAGGGCTAAATGGGGGACCATGGCTTAGTGGTTAGCACAGCTGCTCTGCACCTCCGAGTTAGGGGCTGGATTCCTGCCTTCACCCTGTGCGTAGAGTTTGCATGGTCTCCCCATGCTTTGGGGGTTTCCTCCAGGTACTACGGTTTCTTCCCCCAGTCCAAAGACATGTGCTGTAGGCTGATTGGCATTTCCAAATTGTCTGTAGTGAGTGAATGCGTGTGTGTGATTGTGCCCTGCGAATGGTTGGAACCCCATCCAGGGTGTCCCCTGCCCTGTGCCCCGAGTCCCCTGGGATAAGCTTACAGAGATTGGATGGATGGATGGATGGATGGATGGAAAGTCTAAATGGCAGCCCAACCATAGGAGAGCTCGTGTGACTTTTATTTTGAAACCCGTGGCCATGGAGCGAGAAAGACGCCACGCTTCGGTTCTTCCTGTTTTCGCGCAGGCGCAGTACGAAAACAAGTGTTAGCTGTGAATAGTTTGATTTTGTCCCCCTGCCGAAAACGAAACTGAGGTAATTATAGCACATTATTGCTAGTAGTTTAGTTTTTTTCTATTAATTTAAACTTGGATGAGCGATATGTTTAGCAAACAGCAGGGTCTTTTTGTTGTTACAAGGCCGCTGTCCTTTGCTACGCCTGCTGTGAGGCTAATATGGTTTATGCTAGCAAACTAAGAAGCTAAGCCCTTCTTTAACGTTAGAATAATATGGATAATAATTTCGTAGCTAGCTGCGTGTAATTTAATTTTAGTTCTTGTTGTTGATTTTGAACTTGCTCACAGAATGGAGGCTTCACCTCGAGCGCAGACCTTTCTGCAGAAAAAGAAGAACGCCGGGAAGGTGAGTTAATGCTAGCTACAATACGCGATAGCACCGAGCCGACTGGATATAAGATATATGCGAGTCAGGTGCTAGCATGCTGCGCGTGTTTGGGTGCGCGAGCTTGTGCGCGAGCACGGTTCTGAGTTTGTTAGTAAACTTGGGAGAAGTAGCTGTGCTGCGTAGGCGCTATGGCGCAATGTTTACATGCAGCCTAATACCGCAGAAAGTAAAGGTTACCCGGAATAAAATCACTGTAACACACGACCTCGAGTGTCTTCTAGATTTTTATAAAAACGATATGATAAAACCCAGTGCTCAGTAAACAAGTTATTACTACTAATATTTACAATAAACAATTTTTCCGCCACGCAATGTAGCTTGTTAACAGTATGCCTTGGTTGCTAAGCAACATAAGAGCAATGGCCAATGTACCGGTTTCATTGGTTTAAACCACTGGCTACGTTTACATGCACTTCAATATTCTGATATTAATCAGAATTTGGTAGTATTCTGATTAGTATTGAATCATGTAAACGCTGCAATCAGATTGCCCGATTCAGATTAAGACAATATTCTGATTTCAATCCCTGGATTATGCCAGTTCTAATCCGAAATTTGTTGCATGTAAACACCTCATTCAGAAAATCCACTGAAAGGAGATACATGCGCATGCTCAGTCTGCAAGGAATTGTGGGTGATAGCAGATGCTTAGCTGTAGACTAGGTATTTAGGAATGGCAACTCAGGCATACGTGGAACAACCATGAATACAGGAATATTCTGAGACTTTGCGCCCAGTTACAACAGAGCCCTTAAGTTATAAGGTTCAGGATACCCTTAATGAAACATGGGTTGCAAGAAAAAAAACCCTAAGGGTCCACTTAAGGAACCTTAAAGCTGTCATTAAGTATTACCCCTTAACTGATTAGGTGTTCCCTTAAGTTCTGTTATGCTTTGCTACGAAGTCCTGAATAACCATTTCACCCTAAAAAAAATTAAGGGATCAAAAATGAATGGATCTGCCCTTAAGTCATCTGCTGAACTGAAATGCGATGGCTGATTTCGTGTTAATTGAAGAGGAGGAAGTTGGGTTCATTTCTTTTCTTGAACTCACAACTACGTTTTCATATTTTTTTTCATCACTTCTACTGTGCACTTGACAGCAAGATTTTTTGAATTATTTTTATCATGCCAGGCTTTTGTCTTGTGCATGTGAGTGACTGATGGGTTATAGCGGTTTTGGAGGGTGTTTTTTTTTTTTTTTCTAGTGTTTTTGTAAAAGAATGGTTTTTCGTCCTCGGTCCAGTTTGGTTTGTGTCTTGTTTTCGGTACTGTTAGTATTCTCCATAACTCAAATATTGTAGTACAGCTGTATAGTTGTAGTTGTGGGAAATTTCGTAACTATAGCAAGTGCTTCCCCATTGCTGTGCTTTACCAGAAACTATCGCGAAATGCTTAGTGTAAACACTTAGATAAAGGGGACAGTTAAGATGTTCGTTGCAATGCTCTTAAAGATATCCCTTGCCTCAGTGATTTCCAGTTAGTGCCTTACATTATTTATACATTACTTTGATGGATAATGTAGGCTAGCTAGCAAATAGTAGCTCAGTCAGTCATGACTCAAAGCTCTCCGATCTTTTCCTGACAACAGTAAAATCAATATAGCTGTGAAAATTATATGACTACAGTTTAGCATTTTACGTATTAACTAACAGCGATGGAGTTATGACTTTAGCTTTAGAGTTAGCTGATGCGCTGTTATAAGGTGACCTTTAGGTAATGAATCATAGACACACATGTACGAGTGTCCAACACTAATATGGGTGGGTGAGAGGTGGACACACAGCATGTCCAGCCATATTCACTGCACTCGCTCTGGCTGCAAGGTCTCCACTGACCCAAAAAAGGCTTCCTGTTTTGACCCAAAAAAAGGCTTCAAAAACACACAGTGGGAGTGAATGGCACCATGTTGTCCACTCATATATACACACACAGTCGTTGGTTTAAAACCAAGCACATCAGTACAGAATTCACTTATTGTTATGCGGTCACGGGTATGCGTATATCACAGCTTTGAACATTGCTCGGCCAATCAGAATTGACAACTGAAACTATCTGTTTTATAAAATAATTAATTCGTGTTAATAATCCAGCTGAAGGCTCCATCAAACTAAAGTGTTCATGTATACATCTGAATCAGAATAGAGTAAACAGATTGAGGGCAGCCTGAATTAAATTTCTGTCCGATCAAATTGAGGTGGGTAATCCTTTCAATAATCTGTTAAACAAAAGAATGATAAACATGTAAACGGTTGTGTCTCATGACGTTTAGTATTAGAATCAGCCTGTGTGTTTGGGTCATGATGCAGATAAAACGATCCTGTAAGATGTTTTGTTACAGATTTTAAAATTGCCATTATAAAATTGTTTATAATCATTAGATGGATTGGCTTCAAACTAATTAAAGCTGGCTGAAAGCGCTCCGGGGGAGTGCCGTTTCGGTAGGCAGATACGCTGTATGGCCAAAAGTTTGTGCACACCTGACCCTCACGGCTATATGTGAGGCCTTCCACAAAGTTGAAAGCACACAATACAAAAAACATCCATTAAGTACTCTAGATTACTTGAACAAATTAACTAAATAAATAAATACAACTGTGCACATTTGTCTGTTCTCAAACAATATCTGTCTGTTTTCTTTAATCAGTATATTTGTTAAAAAAAAAAAAAAAAAAAAAACCTAGGGAGGCCAAGCTGAATGCACAGAGTCATATCTGCGAGTGTGGTTATTAAAAATGAGTGCACAATGCCTGCACACAAAAGTATTCACAAGTGTGAAGAGAGTGTGTAGAGGAGCTGTCGCACAAGAGCGCACTTCATTTCTGCAAGCAGTTCTTCAGTTCTGCAAAATGTAAAACAATTTCAATGCAGGATTTTTTCTTTTGGAAGTTTTGCACTTCTAACTTTGATAGCAATTGCCTATTATTACTATTGTTGTTGTTGTTATAACTATTTTTATTAATAATTTTTATTATTGCTATGTGTGTAAACACTGTGGAAATAAAAAAATATATATATATATATTCATGGCCTTCACCCACATTGAACTCCACATCAAAAAAAAATAAATAAAATGCAGGAAGTCATCATCAGATGACTGCAGATGCTATGAACATGCAAGAGAATACAGTTGCAGAGTTGCTAGCGACTTGAATAGCATGATCGAACTAACACGTACCACTGTCTGCAGTTTCACCCATGCTAAGCCCTGTGACTCTTTACAAAAAAAATCTTTTTTTTAATGGAGCATTGTTCTTCAGCTTCATTCTTTATAATGCAAATGTCTGACTAGCTTTTATAAGCTAGTGGGAGTCTGCAATTTGACACATGATATCCAAGTCAGAGTTTTCTTTTTAAAATGGTTGCTTTCTTATGGAGCATTATTATGCTGCTTCATCTGTATCAGTATTTTTTTACAGTAATAAATGAATGACTAGACTTTACAAGCTAGTGGGAGCCTAACAGTACTGTGTATGCATTGCATAACATGAAGCTCTCATCAACAGAATGACAACCAAGATCTTCAATGCATCCTAACAAGTAGGAATGTTTCTCAGGGGTCATAACCCCATATGTCTCTTCTGATTTTTTTTTTTTTAATCGCACATGAGCACTGGAGCATATGCAATATTAAGCATAATCCCTGTGCAGCTTACTGCCTAATTTTTTTTATCCTGAGTTATTAGTCATGGACTGTTCTTTTCATGTCTGCCTAAATAATCCTCATGCTGTAGAGGGAAGAGACAGATTGCTGTTCTTCCAATACAAGTCTATGACTAACCGAGAGAGTCGATTGTGGCTCCATAATCTTCATACCCAAGAACAGCCTCCTCTGCTAATGGAGAGCATCGAAGAGGAGGATGGACCACAGGAGTGTTGGGGAATTGTTCCCAACCTCACATGCTATTCTGTCTCTCTAACTCCTCTTTATTTCTCTCTCTTTCTGACGGTTTACTTGTCATCTATGACAGAAAAAGCAGCCGGTCTACAGTGGGGACATAGGTAAGTCTTGCCCTCGAAGCCCACTTCTCTTCTTTTGACCTTCAGCACTTTCTGGCCTTGGTGATGTCATTGCCATGTGCCATGTCTGAGGTCTCCAGAGCTTTAATGTAAAACACAAAATCAGCCCCTATGGCTATGATGGGATTTAACCGATTTCAAGAACCATTTAAAAAAAAAAAAAAATGATTAGTGTTGCATTTATTTTTCTAACATTATTATTGCAGGGTGTCCGTAGGTCCTTAAATTTTTACATTGTCAGAAATTAGTGTATATTTTACAGACATAATGCCTAAGTATTAAATTGTCATAAATTTGAATATACATGGTCTTGGATTTTTTTTTGCTACCAGCATTCCTAAATGAACAGTCCAGTACCTCTATCCCTACACCTATCCCTAAACCTACCCTTATCTTTTGCATCAGTTGCGAATGGTCAGTTGCCACAGCCAGAAATTTCGAGTTATTTTCCAACAAGTGTTTAAGATAATTTCCATTTTATACAAGGTAAGACCAAGAATTCAGGCACAAATTCAGAAACGATTCAGGCACAAAGTTCTGGAAAAGCATCAAAATAACATCCCAAATTATGAACCTCCCATGGAGCCCCATTACATACATTATTTTAAAAATGAAAAGGATATGGCACAACCACGAAATTTCCATTGACTGGGAGGCATTACTCAGAGAAGCAACCAAGAGACCAAAGGTAACTGTAAAGGAGCTGGAGAGATCACGGCTTAGATGCATGAAGCTGTTTACTGGACAGCCATAGGCTGGACACTACAAAGCTGGGTGTTATAGAAGAGTTGTGAGAAGAAAGCCAATACTCCAAAAAAAAAAAAAATGTCATTTGAAATTGAAAACCATTTTGAGTCTGCCAAAAGGCATGTAATGACGAGACTCTTGCAAACGTGGAAAAAGTTTCTCTGTTCTGATGAGGCCAAAACCTTTTGACCTTGGAACTAAGTGCTAAGTTTGACCTGAGAACACCAACCCCAGAGTGAAACATGGTGGTGATAGCATCATGTTTTGGGGATGCTTCTCATCAAGAAGGACTAGGAACCAGGTTAGGGTTGAGGGCAAGGCAGAGGGCAATCCTAGAAGAAAAGCAACCCAGTATAGAAGGTGCTGCAAAGAAGATGCAACTGAATGTTTTTTCTGTGAGGGTATGTTGAAGAGAGGCTATTTTACTCTGCAAGATACTGGGGCAGAAGTTCACCTTCCAACTGGACAGTGATCCTGGACAGTGAATACAACAGATTTCTGCCTTTTCTCTTTTTATTTAATCAACCTTTGTGTCATAATAAAAAAAAAATCTTTAACCCCATTATATGTAGACACTGTGTAAATGAAATGGTTAAAAAATCCCAATTAAGTACGTTCCATTGTAACTCTACAAAATGGCCACAAAAAAAATTCCCAAATTATTGCAAATTTGGTATTAAATTGCATTTGAATTGGCATTTTAAAACATCTTAAAGTATTCAGTTTAACCTGATACCTGCAGACACCCTGTTATCTGAAATTATCCTGAACAACATTAGAAACGTTATGTCCTGTATGACTGACTGAGTGTCTGTTTTGGGGTGTTTGTGAGTGATTTAATGAACATTTCAAGTCCAAATTAACTACAGGAGGGTGCAGCAGATTAATTGATGGCAGCATTGGGGTACACGTCTCTGATGATCAAAGACAGTTCACCAGTGTGAGTCATGGTCATTTATCAGATGAAAAGCTGGACCCATCCTCATGGCTTGTCCACTACAAGAGCTGTTTCTGTGGGACAAACCTGGCAAGCAGTGCTCCAGAGAGATGCGGTCCAAAGTCGGTTCAGACAGAAACTTTCAGCTTCTGTACTGTATGTTATATATGACAACATACAATGAAGGAGAGCTAATGTCCAATAAAGGACAAGTCTGATTCAGGTGCTATTTTGCAGAAATAGATAAGCCTACTGGTTAAATCTAGAAAGTTACCCCCTGGGATATGACGCTGGGGTTGAAGTGCATCTGTAAGTAACTTGGAATTCTCTGGAAAGTTCACAGAACCTTCCTCATTCTGGTCATCCTCAGTTTCTGGAGGACCACAAAGAATACAAACACCTTAGCTGCAATGTGACTCCAAACCAGTGCTTTCTTGGTGGACATTTTGACCATTGGAATCTGTCAGGACCCATTTGGAGGGAAGTTCCTTGTGGTCCACTCAGTCTGTGCCTTATGATTCTCTGGCATCAGAATGAGTGTTGTGCACATCCAGAAAGTCTTGAATTTATGGAGAAACGTTAACCGTTAACAAGCCAATTCTCCATAAGTTGTCAAGTTCTGCAAAACATCAGGCATGATGTCCAAGACAATTTGTGAACTGTGTTCACTTTTTAAAAAAAATAAAAAAAAAATAGGCCATTGGATCAGATCTGAAAATGCTAAATCTGATCCAATACCAATCTACAGAATCAGTCAAATATCGGCACCAATAGTGATGCTTCATATCAGATTGGGACATCCCTACTTGGTTGTTGTTGGTAAGCACACTGTTTTGACCAATAGAATTAATCAGGACTGAGTTTTTATATGTTGTTCAGCAGTAAGTTTTCAAATGTGGCTCATTTGCTACATTGATGCCTATGTGGGAAGAGCAGTGTAATCGAGTGCTCTGTTGAGTTGAAGTGGATTTGCAGATCTTTTTGAATGATCTGTAAATGTCCAGTGCTCTCTTATCTTGTTGTATCTTGTTGCTATTTGGGGTGTAATCTTGTCATTCTAATTTATGCAACTCCCATTAGTGTTCACCAAGAATGGATCCATTCAGACCATTCCCTCCCTCACCAAACGGCTGAAAACTGTCACAGATCCAGTTATCGGTATGTAATACATTCTTAATGGAAGAAGTGAAGCACATTGTGGAAATGTATGAGTACTGAGTGTGTGTGTGTGTGTGTGTGTGTGTGTAGGCCTACAGTATGTATGGGAGTATCGCAGCCCCAGCAAGTCAGTCCCTCCTCATTACCAGTGTAGACTGTGCAAGGTGCAGCGGCTACAGAATGAGATGGCAGCTCATATTACTGGATGGAAGCATTTCTTCAGATACATGGTAAGGCTTGTAGTTCTCAAATCAAATGTACTTCATCCTTTCCTCCCAATTTATTAACAGGAGGCTAGGGCAGAACATGTCCGAAAGTGCTATAAAACTTTTCTCTCTTACCTGATGAACAGAAACACGCTCACTCAGAAAAAATGCCTCATGAAGAAGAGGAAGTAACAAAGAATCCAGCTGTCAAAAAGGAAATAAGACTGACTGCTGCTGAGGTGGAGAAGGCTGAGGGCAGAGGACAAGTCAAGGTGGGAATCAGCAAGTACAGTGTAAACATGTACATTAATTTACATCTTGTAATCTACTACATGCAAAAAAAAAAACTTTGTTTAAATCAGACAAAGCATTCCTCATATACAGTACACATTCTCAGGCATGTGTTTGCATATGATATTTGCCAAGTGAGAGGAATTACAGAGATGTAGGGATGTGTGAGCTTTGAAGCTTGCTGTCCAGTTTGATATTTTGCCTAGTCACATACCAGCTAAACTGTATAGTGAATGAAAGGAAGCACAATGGCATATTTATTTTTAGTTCTCATGTTTTAAGCTGGGAAGTCGAGTGTTTAATTAGGGCAGTCTGATATTTGTCATATCACATTTGTCTCACATTTTTCATTATCTAGGACCTTTTGTAAATATGTAAGTTTGCACCAGTACGATATTTTTATATGATCAGCTTGCCATGAAGTATCCAAAGCACTTTCCCTCCTAAGTCACTGTTTACCTGAGAACATTTATTAAGATCCTTGTGTAGAGTGACTTTCTCAAGATCATACTAATTTCATGTTCACTCAGTGATGCACAGTTATTTGTTTTCTCTTCAGGTTGTCATTAGGGAACCTGGTGATGTGCCAGTCTTTCAGAACATGAGTAAGTCCTGCCTTGCCCTGCAAAATTCACATGTACACATCTAATGGCTGCTACCATTTTATACCATATCAGTACACACAGTCTGGCAACCATGGATTAGTAGGTTGTTCTCAGAAATTATCGTTGTGTACATATAGTTGTGTATGTTGTACCGTGGTCCTGGAAGCACAGTGACTTAAACTACTGTATATGTTCCAAAATGTACATGGATAGGACAATGCTAAAAATAATGCTGTATTTGCTGTGTGTTTACTGTCTGTCCTTTGTGTATGTGCGTGTATCAGAATCTGCATTTCCCAGTGTAATGGGACCAGGTCCTACAAGTCTGCTTGGACCAATTCCTGGAGGGTTTCACCCAGGTTAGTTTGTCTGTGTATATGTATGAAGGGTTCATTTAAAAAAAAAAAAAAAAACACCTTTGTGGACCTATTTTGGAAGTCTCAGTAGATCAAAAGACAATTTTGCATCTTTATTCTCTTGTATTTCCTCAGGTGGACCTTTTGGTGGTGGGTTTTTGGACCCACCCTTTGCAGAAGAGTTTCCACCTCGGGGTGGCATGATGTCTGACTTTCATGGCGGCTCGGGTGATGCCCCTATGAGGAGCCCTGACCGCTACGGTAATTCCAATTGATGACTATTTCTAAACTGATATCAGGTTTCCATTGATCACTATTGAAATTATTTACCAAATTGATTCAAATTCACATTGGCATGATTTGGAAATCCCCACAGCTGACACTGTATCCTAAAAACAAGCCATAAGGTCAAAGGAGTTCTTTCTAGACCTCAGAGACAGGTCTGTGTTGAGGCACAGATCTGGGTAAGGGTACTGAAAAAGTCCTGCAGTTTTGAAGGCTCTGTAGAACACAGTGACTGCCATCATTCTTAAATGGAAGAGGTTCGGAACCACAGAGGCTCTTAATAGACCGGGCACCCAGCCAGCCTAAGCAAATACGAGAGAAGGGCTTTTTTCAGGAAGGTGAACAAGAACCCAAAGATGGCCAAAAATAAAGCAATTCCTCACTAAAGCCACATGATGGATAGATGGTAGTAAGGAACAAATTACAGAGACATTGTTAAGGAAAACCTGCTAAAGACAGTAACCTAAAACATACAGCCAAGACAATGCAACAGTGACTTTGGTGGAGGTCTGTGAATGTCCATGAGTGCTTCAGCCAGGGCCCGGACTTGAACACTGATGCACCTAGTCAACCTGACAGAGCTTGAGAGGTTTGCAGACCGAAATTAGAGAAGATCCCAAAATTTGTAATTGTGATATTTAAGCATTTTAAAATGTATTTTGGGCAGATTGATGAAAACAATGACATTCTGTCATTGTGGTATCTGATGATTATGTTGTATGGGTCATTTTACTGCCATAGTGTGGGTCCACTTGTCACCTTGTAGTTAAGGGTCACTACACACCTATATGAAGTTCTTCTGACTGTTCCCCTGTATCCTATGATGAAATATTTCATGATGTAAGTGATCTTTTCCAGGATGACAGTGCATGCATTCGCAGGGAACAAGGGCTCACCAAAGGTTTTAAAATCATGTAAATTATAAGCTATGGCCATTATGCTCACCAGATCTCAGCCAAGTTGTACATATATTGGAGATTTTAGAGTGACTTGTTAGACAGCACTCTTTAGCACCAACAAAACAAAAATTAAGGGAATTTTTTTTTTTTTGGAGGAATGGTGATCTGTCCATCCAGTTCTGTTCCAAAGATTTGGAGAATCCATGCCAAGGCACTTTGTAGTTGTTCTGGCACCTTGTGGTGGTCCAACACCTTTTTTCCTTTACTTGTTCACCCATCTATGTAGTAAATATTGAATGCATATCAGCTCTACAAGCAATAAAAAATGAGTATGACCCTGGTGCTCTGGAGCAGTTATGGGTAATGGTGCAGATCTTATATTTTGGATAGTGACACCTAACAGCGAGGCCTTATTTCCACGCTAGGACCAGACAGAATGATGGGTGGTCCAGAAAGCATGCCGTGTTTGTCCAACAGCAGACCCATGCATATGGGCTCAGACGGATTTGGAATGGGTCCACGAAGCGAGGACATGGGTAGACCTTACCCTGATGATCTGCCAATGAACAGCAGTGATAGAATGATGAGATCTAAAGGCCCAGAGTCCAACAACACCCTCACAACACTTCTCAGATGTCTGGTATACGTCTATATGTTTGTCTTGTGAATATTGAAACGCTTATTTACATTTCATGTTGCAGTTAAAGCTTCTCAGTTGTGTGTTAGGTACTGCTACTGTAGATTAGCGGGTGTAATTCTGCTCATATATGATGATGTTCTTCAGGAGAAACATGAAACTAAATTCTAGTCAAAAACGCAGCAGTTACACACCTGGACAGTGGGGTTTATTCAGTCTTGTTTATTTTAGGACACATTCCGGATTGAGTGTGAAGATGATGCTCAGATCGTGCTAAAGATCACACAGAAGCTCACAGACGTCTTGATGGAATACCGCCTCAGGACTATCTCGGTAACAAACTCAACTGGAATACTTGGGGTGGAGGGCTGTGTCAGTCACATGGGGACTAATCCCCCTGAAAATTGTAGATGGTGGTAAGAAAATGTCATCCAAGACAGAGTGAACATTATTGTCCACTTTATGGCGGCAGTGTGATAGTGCATTCATGTCTTGTTTGAAGTACGGTAATCACAACAGCAAATATCCAAGTCTTTTGAGGGATCCAAATTCTACCCATCAAAATGCATTTTGGTTGGTAGGTAGACTATACAGAGCCAAATCACTCATCTAAGCCTGTATAAAATAAAGTAATCCCATAATATCCACTAGCCTAGCCTCTCATCTACCCAAATGGTAAGCTTTCACAGGAAAGCGTAAAAGCAGCTTCTGCCATAAATCATAATTAGATTTAGGAGGAGTCAATTATCCCATCCAGTGAGTAGGGACAGTTATGCTCTCCTTTCGCAGATAGCTACAGCATTATAGCAGTTTGAACTCAGTCTCTCCCAACACTACAGCAAGTGCTTCATCACTGCACCACTCTGGAACCAAATTTAAAATTTCTTATTGTTACTTCTGACATTGAACTGGCTTTTAACGACCCTCATTTTTGAAATTTCATAAGTATAGTCAGAAGCTCCTTGAATATACATACACATAATATCATGTAATCAATTTGGATATTGCTTTGGATTATTAGTAGGAATACATTTGGTAATGCTTGATTATTGTGTAATTGAACTGAAGGGTTCCATACAAAATATAGCTTTTTTTTCCTTAATCGAACACTGTGGCTAAAATATTTATCATTTTATATGGCTAACTTTCCAGTGCAGTATGGTCTTCCTATTGACTGTTCTAAGTGTGTTAATTCAAATGTTTTCCAGGGACCTAGTATGAATTCTTCCCGCCTGCCACTGAGCTCAGACAGATTCTCCGGCAGTATGTCAGGTGCTCCATCATTGTGAATGGTGCTAGACTCATACACTTAGCGGTTGTGATAATTTGAGAATTACACAAGAATTAAACATCAGAAATTAGTCCAAAATAACTGCAGTTAAATCTCTTCTCTCTTGCAGGCCCTTCCAGATTCTATAACTGAGAAGCCCATGTGATCCTGTCCATTTTGTTCTTAATGTTGTAACTGTTTTAATGTACTTCTCAGTATGAACCTTTTTCATTTAATGTTTTAAATAGAAGACTAAATCTCTTGCTCTTTGCAGGACATGTTTAAAACAATCAGGATTGGTCCGACTTTAGTGATTTGTTAATCCTAATGATTGGTGCATTTAGAGTACTGGAAATGTTTTGTACACTGATTTCAATAAAAAGTTTAAACAATAGTAGTGTTTAAGGCTGTTTTTTTAGGGCTGACCATATTTATATTGTTCCTGAAGCTAGATCAGCTATTTAAGTTTTAAGCTTCAAAATGCTTTAGTTTTGCTGCATTGTTACCTGGTTTAAAGAATCTCGGGTGTGGAAGTGAATGTTCAAGATCAGCTTCATGAAAAAGTGGTTTCCTGTGAATTGTGCATTTCAAGTTGAGGTGGCGAGTCAGTGGTTATGGCTTTGGCCTATTGATCGGAAAGTCGCGCGTTCAAATCCTGGCACCACCAAGCTGCACTGTTGGAGCAAGATCCTTAACCCTCAACTGTTCAGTTGTACCCTGTCTCAATTGTACATCACTTGGGATAAAAGTTTTGGGTGACCTCTTTAGTTAATGTCATAGAAATAGAGGTAAATAAATTCAGCAGACAAGGTTGAGCAGAAGAAGCAAGAGTATAAAATTTATTGCTGCAGCANTAGAAATAGAGGTAAATAAATTCAGCAGACAAAGTTGAGCAGAAGAAGCAAGAGTATAAAATTTATTGCTGCAGCAAAATGTCTTCAGTATGCATTGCAAAAAATCATGCACCCAGAAGAGATGCTTCCCTTTTCTGGTGCTCCCTTTTATACATTGTTTTCCATCCCTTTAGAGCATTCTTCATTACCTTTATGGACATAATTACACAAGGTTCTAATTCTGTCTTTTATTATAACTCTCAGTTTCTAGCTTTTGACATCTAGCTGACATTTGGGACACTCAGAAAACAGGAACTGGGCTTAATTTCACTTCTTACTTTTCCTCCTTGAGCAACAGCAAACATCTTTCAAAAACATCTTTTTCCTCATGACCTGTCTAGACATAAAGGTCAATGATACATGCAAATAAAATTTTTCCACTACACAGTACAAAATGAAAAAATAAGATCCTTAAACAAAATAAAAAAAAACAGTCATTGATCATCCAGGAAACAAGACACAGTATTAAGAATTAAGCATATGTAAACTTTTGAACTGGTTCATTTGTGTAAATTCAGGTATTATTTTGTA
>CM074966.1:6316449-6330841 GCA_037577455.1 Pangasius macronema | reverse complement strand
ATAATTACACAAGGTTCTAATTCTGCCTATTATTATAACTCTCAGTTACTAGCCTTTGACATCTAGCTGACATTTGGGACACTCAGAAAACAGGAACTGGGCTTAATTTCACTTCTTACGTTTCCTCCTTGAGCAACAGCAAACGTCTTTCAAAAACATCTTTTTCCTCATGACCTGTCTAGACATAAAGGTCAATGATGCATGCAAATAAAATTTTCCACTACATTAATCAAGAACTTAACAGCTCTAAAAGGACAGTTACTGTATGCTGTCATGCTACAGGGTGTCCAAATAGTCCAGAAACAATGGACGTTAAACTACATATACATGATTTTGTATTCATTTACACTTTTTCCCCTTACAGGTGAAAAATGGTATAACTGTTGGGTGAAATAGTAGAGAGAGGGCTTCTTATTACTCTCATTGGTTCCTGACTTGTCAGACACCCTGTATTAGTCGTGTCCATTCATCGCACACGTGCACAAATTACCATTATTCGAAGGGAAAAATTCCACAGGTGGCGATATGATTTGATATGACTTGGTTTATTGTGCAAACAGTAATATACAGGTATATTGATTGCCTTTTCAATAGCAGTTAAGAAATGTTACATCACATAATACTAGAACAATACCAGTCATCATTAAAGATTTCAGATGAACCAGAAGATTGTTACAGTCCATGCAAGGCACATTTTGTACTTTCTTTGATATTTTAATGAGTCCCAGAGTAATTCTTGAGTTTTATGTTCATTTTTTGTTGGTAAACTCCTTCCTGCCCTGTATAATAAAAAAAAAAAAAAAAAAAAAAAAATGGCTGAAGGATTTCCACCATCCTCCTTCATATTCTCCTACACCCCATTTCCCCTTAGCGTAAGCAAGCACTACCCAAAATGTGAGTTCACTGAGTTTTGTGCAGAATGTCTTTCATTTGTTGTGATGAAATACAGGTAAGCAGAATTTGTTCTCGCCTGAAGCGCTCTCTATGTAGACTACAAGCCTCTCTGGCACTTTCCTCACTTCCAAATTGAATAACAGCCTCACCAATCCCGTTGCCATTTTCATCCTCAAGCAACTTGATGTCCTCTTCACTGATGTTATACACACTAAAAAAGTCTTTCACTTCTGCTTTCCTCACGGCAGCAGGGAAGTTCCGTGCGTAGATGCAAGAGAGGACAGGTCGAGTTTGTGCGCTGCAAGACCGTGACCTTTCTGATTCAGTACATGTGTTTTGATACATTAGGTCCTTCATTTTTTCCTTAGTAATGGATGAGACGTCTATTATTTGTGAGTCAACGGCACTGCCGTTCATGTTCATGGCTAAGGTATATTCCTCTGGCTGTGTAAATATTATAAAGGCAGTAGATGTTCGTTCCTTCCACTTGTTTAGTAGATGCAGGATTTTACTGTTTGGTACGTCAGGACATGAGAACAGGTTCCTTATCTCAGTCTTGGTAATAGTTTTTGGAAGGTTCTTCACCATGACGCAGTACTCTGTATCAAAAGACGGAGAGATAGAGCGGCGCCGTTTTGGCGATCCCCAAAAGAAGCAGGGCTTTTTAACTGGAGAATTCCTGTGCAAACGTCTTTCCGGAGAGAATCTGTCCTGCTCTGAGAATGTGGAACATGGGGAATTTTCACGATGCTCCATGGCGTTTTCCCACATTCGCTCATGGGCCAGCCTGACCTCAACGTTGAAGTTCCTTGGGCTAATTTGGCTGTATTTCAGACCCTCTTCAGCGTCTTTAAAACTAGCCATCTTCACTAGACAACACCGGTCCCGCCCTTGCAATGTATGGGTTATTACATCCACCACTTTGAGCCCTTCAAGGAACTGGCAGACTTCCTCTTTGGTGATTGTATTTGGAAGTCCGTAAAGGCGAAGATAACCCGGTTTGTGAGAGTTGTCCTCTCTTACTTCCCCCCATTGCTCCTCCACATGATGTTTCGTTGGTTCTGTAAGCCTTGCCTGAATGTTAACAGGTGGTGCTTGATTGGTTTCTGTGCGCTTTCCAATTGCATCCTTACCCGATTTGGGTATATTTGTTAATTGAGGAGTACTAACTGGTGGTGATTGGACTTGGTTCATTTGGTGATTAGATTGGAGTGCTTGCACAGCAGCCACTACACTCAGCAGTAGAGTGTTGCAAAGTTCTGTTGTGGTTGATGTCTGAGGTACAGATTCAGCTTCCACAGTAGCACATTTCCTTTTCCTCAGCTTTAACTCCATTTTGTGCTTAAACTCGGCCATGCTGCTTTTATGAAGGGTAACAGTCGACCCTCTGAGTTGTTTCCCAGAATACAGCATGGCCAACTGTCCAGCTCTCTCTGTATGGAATATAATAAAAGCTTCGCCCATCTTGCCCCCGGTGATATGAACACCTCCTTCAGGAATGGGTAAGCCATGAAAGAACCTGCGAATGTCTTCAGGTCCTGCTTTAATATTCAGACCCTGTAAACGCAGAACTACTGCCATGTCTGCCTGGCTAAGAGAGGACAAAACACAAAGCAAGCATTTATAAGTAATTCAACATAAAGATCTTCATAACAATTGGTGTAAAAGTCACAAAGGGACCGTCGAGAGAGAGAGAGACAGACAGACAGACAGACAGAGAGAGAGGGGGGGGGGGGGCAACACCTCAGACCTCACAACTCCCGCGCTTTTTCTTGTTTGTCTTCAATTAGAGTTCAAAGAGAAGCAATAGTCCAACGAAGGGAAAAAAAAGTCATATCGTCTCTTTAAATAACTTACCTTTCACGTTTTCGTTAAAGACGAGACTAATTTATGGTCTTATTCGTAATAATTCGTACAAGATATCTGGCGGAAGAAGAAGAAGAAAAAAAGAAAAGCAAGGTTCACCCGCGCGCAAACACCACACAGCTGCTCCTGCATGAGCTCGCGACAGAAAAGCGGAACACTACTTTGCCTGCAACTTTTAAAGGGTGGTGTCGGGGCGTTCCCTACACCGGAAGAGGCGGGGCTTACTCATGCGTTTTCTGTATCATGGCGACGGGGACGCTAAACTTCCCAGCGCTGTTTTACGGATACCTTTTCGTTTTCCTATTAAATTCAAACCCAATTTATTGTCAACAGTTTTCTGTTTCTTTTTCGCAACCGTCGGACTGCGGGGTCCAAAATTATTTTGACATTTCAAGCTTGACTTGTGTGAAGTGTGGACCGAACCAAGTCAGCAGTAAATCAGGTAACACCAGCTAGCGATGCTACACTAGCGCTTTTCTGAGCTTCATCCCAAACAGCTCGTACTCTCTGTAGAAGTGCAATAAGTAGGCTATGAAATAATGGCGTCTGCAGCCTAGGTAGTGTACTATTTATCTGACTGGGACTCATTCTCAGTTAGTGGCGCTGGCTATGTAGCTATTTGTTGCTTTGTTGGATAGTTTTCATTTGATCACTTTTGCTAGGCATATTAGAGTTAGCTAACCGATATATAATTAACCTAAAAATCTGATTATACAGACAGAGAAATGCACATGAGTATTTTTCTTGTTAAACACAGGAATCAAACTGAAACTTAAGCTTTTGTTAGACATAGGGTTGCTATCTCTTTTCAGGGGACAGTAGACCATGCACGCTCAAGTAGTCGATAGTAGACGCCAGATGACGCAAGTGACTAATTTGTATATATATTAGCATATCAAAAACGTGAAGAATTCAGATTTTCTGACGATATTAGAATAGAATTTTATCAGAATAGAAAATAAATTATATAAACTATTTCTTATAGATATCTTTGGTCATTTCACCAAACTAACTATTTACATATTTTAAAAAATGCTATCATTTATATCAAGAACACAGACAAAGCGAAGTAGTTTAGTGAGAACTTGTAAATATAGACAATGGCTCCATTTACATGCACATAAATATGCTGATATTAATCACCACAATTGATTGCCCGATTCAGATTAAGACAATATTCTCATTCCCCACATTCTGATTCCCATCCCTAGAATATGCCTCTTTAATCAGAAATTTGTTGCACATAAACTTCTTCCTTCTTCAGAAAATCCACTGAAAGGAGATACATGCGCATGCTCAGTCTGCGAGGAATTGTGGGTGATAGCAGATGCTTAGCTGTAGACTAGGTATTTAGGAATGGCAACTCAGGCATACTTACAGCAACCATGGATACATATTCTGATGCCTGTACGCATATAAACATGGTATTAGGAATATAGAGCTTAAACAGAATATTGATGTGCATGCAAAGGTAGTCATTAATAGGGTTTAAAAACAAAGTAGTGCACAGGTGGGACATACAACAGTGTTTATTGATTAGTCGTTGGGAACAATGGTGATCAGTGATTGGTCACTGGAAATAATGCTCATCAGTGACTGGTTGTTGAGAGCAATGGTTCACAGAACATTGTGGTGGTGGGTAGACCAAACCTGCTCTCTCAACTCGTAAACCCATCAGCTGTAATGTGAGTTGGAGGGCCATATCAAGTGCAGGACATTTGCTAAAGTCTGCTCAAAAAGTCACTACATTTGTCCCCAGGCTCTTTTTTAAAATAAAGTTACTAAAGTGGTCTAAAAAGTCACCAAATCTAGCAACAAAGTCAGCAAGTTGGCAACACTGGTTAGACACTGAAACATAAAAATGTCAGTTATTTTTGTCAATTTGTTGCAACATATTATGCTATGTCCTCCCCACAACAGGTTTGAGCTGTGAGTGTCAGCCGGGTTTCAAGGTCCTGAGCAGCAACGGAGGATCTATTACGTGCCTAAAGTGCACAGACACAAAACCGGTATGAGCACATATGCCTAAGAACACAGCAGTGGTCCTAAATGACCAGTGTCAAGCACAATTTGGTAATTTATTTGCACTAATACACCTGATTAAACCAAGTCCCCCCTCTAAACAGAACCAAAAGTTCAGGAAGTACAGTCAGACCTCATCCACACTGGTTCTGGACTATCATGACTACCATTTCTCATTTGATTACCTATTTCTGTAGGTGTGTTGCACAGATCAGTTAAGACAGTTAATTGTCTTGTAAGGAAAATGACATTGTGCAGTAGTTAAATAAGCACAGTGCACAAATGCTGAACAGTATATATATTAGACCTGGGCAAAATTAAAATATAATATTGATATTGTGATATATTAACATTATAATACATGTTTCTAAGAATCATGGCCAGGTGTCTGTGCATTTTAAAAAATATATACTTGCGGTAACAAGTAATTGGAAGACAAACAAAATTTTTCATCACAAGCAACCATGTATTATATTTCTCTGTTGTACAGATATTTCCCAACAATGTAATGTTGAGAATAGGACTGGAACTGAAAACTCCTAGACTAGTTTATCATCATACCATACACTGAACACAGTTGTTACATTGTTTGGTAGAGTGTTACGCAGGATGGATATGAATGTATCAGATGTCCAGACAAGGTGGGGGAGGATGGGAAGTGCCGGTGTCCTACAGGCAGTGTTCTTGGTGAGTTTTTTTTGTTTTTTTGGGGTTTTTTTTGGCGACTTTTTATACCTACAGTATTAATAATAATAGTAATAATTAAGGATATAACAATATTGGTACTGGTATTGCTCTGAGTGTGCACATTTACTCATACCATGTGATACTATGTAACGTAAGCTTAGTGTAAGTTGTCATGCTAAAGAAGAGATGACATGAAATGACAGCAACCTGGACTTATTTTATAATTAATGATGGCAATCGAAGCAAATCTGACTGCAAAAAAATGAAAGAGGAGCTTCTTCAGTATTATGGGTAGATTTTTTTCCCCTAAAATTCCTAAAATTCCAACAGTGAATAATAAAATGTTTCATATCTCTAGAAAAGCTTGCCAGAAGTTGATCACATGGGCCTACTGTCTCCCCCACACATTGAGATGGATGGTTAGCTGACTGTGGTTGTCAGAACCAATATGTTTATAAATGTTGGAGCACCTTAATTTCGCCAACTGGCAACCTTTTGCTCATGCACACCATCAGCTTGTTTGGTGACAGAAGGGGAGTGCATAACATGGAAAAGTACCCGAGACTCCCTGTGAAATATGATAGTGAGTCACTGATGCTTTGGCTGGTGGTTTGTTAATTGGTGGCAGACTTGTCAATAGAGTAGAGAACAGGACTTCCCTCTAAAACAGATGAGAAGACCAGGAGAAAATTGGTCTGGGAGGCTGCCAAGAAACCTACAGCAACATTCAACAGAATTACAGCAATTTCTGGCAAGTACTGGTTGCTCCCTACATGTGACAACAATCTCCTGAATTCTTCATACGTCTGGGTTACAGGGTAGGGTGGCAAGACGGAAGCATTTTTTAACCAAACAAAGCATCCAAGCCTGGCTAAAGTTTACAAAAAAAAAAAAATAATACAGGGCACCTTTGGTGACTTCTGAGTGTTCCTTGTAATGCTCAGTACGCTCCCTGCAGTACTAATTGTAGCAGGTGGTGGCTGATTAACAGATAAACTGTTCAGCTGCCACGGAGGGAAGATACAAGAAGCTCTCCTTTTTAAACAGAGACTGGCCCACTGGCTGGTGGACATCATCACCTTGGCCTTGTGGTGGAAATTCGCCTATAAAATGACTCCCAAACACTTGAATGTGCTCAAGGAAATATTTTATTCAATCCACAATTGTTCATGAGCTCGCATAGCCTCTCTTACCTTACTTCACCTCAGAGTGCTACAAAGGGTTCTTGAGTTTTGCTTGAACATACGTAGAAGCATTTACATTTACGGCATTTGGCAGACGCCCTTTTCCAGAGCAACTTACAATCATCTCATTTATATAACTTAGCAGTTGAGGGTTAAGGGCCTTGCTCAAGGGCCCAGCAGTAGAAGGTTGGCGCTGGGATTTGAACTCTCAGTCTTCTGATCAGGAGTCCAATGTCTTAACCACTGAGCTACCACTTCCCTTAGCATAGCATACATGAATTTTTCATCATATAGAAAACAAAGAATAAAGTACATGATTAGTTACAAACCGGCATAACATGGGTCCTCCTTCTTCTCTTATTTATCATAAACAGGCTATTGTTCATCGTCATAGTCTTTCTTCCACATCCCTTAATAGTTATTTTTCTCTCTTACCTACTGGAAACAGGGAGTGCAAAACCGCAAGGGGTGGCTAGCAAAAGATTCCTCTACATGCTTATATCTCTGCTATGTGATAAGAATCTCTTCCCAGACTAATACACACATCCTTGGGAATTGGTGCTTCTTCTCATGCGTGAATAAAACAACATTTGAACAGACATAGTTCACATCATGGAAAAGATGTACAAGATAACATGATAAGCTATATTATTTTTTTTGTCTGAGTTCAAGAGAGTGATAAAATAGAGGCTGGTGAAGAACTGAATGTTTATAGCTGCCATAATGTAAATGATAAAAGGTGCTAATTTGTTTTGTGGATGTTCAACAACATTAAATGTAACTATAACCAGATAAAGGTATGACAGATTGTTCTTTAAAAAATGCAAAATTGTAATGTTTGACAAGAATTGCTGTGGTATAAGAAGGAAAAAAACATTTGTTGTTGAAAATAAGAAAGTAATCAAGTTTGGGGTGGTAATTATACCACCCTGTTATTCCATATTTTCCTGTAATAGCATGTTTTATTCCTTAAATATTTTCACTCTGTGTTTTGTCAGTGGAAAGAACTGTAAATGGCACCCCTCTCCAAGAAGCCCTGTGTGAGTTGTGTAATGGAACAGATCCAGCTTTTTCTTCCCCAGACACGAAAAGCAACAGGTAATCACTCTCTCTCTCTCTCTCTCTCTCTCTCTCTCTCTCTCTCTCTCTCTCTCTCTCTGTTTTTTGTGTATGCTGTGTATTTATTTTGCCTTGCTTGTGCATCAAAGCATGTGTGTCTTGTACGCTTAGATGTGTGAGATGTCAGGAATCCTTCATCAACACGTCTCAGTCCTGCGCATGTGGTTCCAACATTTTGGTGAGAAAATGAATGTATAGTATACTTTGGTGATGTATTGTATAAGCTACGATAATGTGCATGTAACAGTTTATTTTTTATTTAGTTTATTTAGTTTACGTAGCATTTATATACCATTTTTAAGACTTGAGGTTACAGGGTTTTTTTTTTAAAAAAAAGAATGTGAGACATACTGATGTATTACAGGCTGGAGGAATGTGTTTCCCTCCCAACAACCTGCCCACTTCGGTCGTGTCCACAATAAATTTTGCTCAATTGGTAAGCACTTGATGTGGAGTTAAACTGCTGAACAACCAGGAGTGTTCAATCTAGTGTCTAATCTCAAATGTCACTTACTAATGTTTGATATTGTGTGCTTAAGGGCCTGGCTGTTGCTTCTGACTGGTTTTCTAGCTTCCTGTATTCTTCTGCAGCTGCATGTCTGGTAGGCTCACACACACACACACACACACACACACACACACACACACACACACACACACACCCACACACACACATATATACACACAAGTATAAATTGTGATGAGTTTTATTGTTGCAATTTCTATTTTTATTTATTCGAAAAAACCAGGACAAAATAGTACTAAAAATCTAAATAATAAAAAGTAAAATAGTCTTAAAAATTATTCAGTGATCTTTCCCTTATTTTGGTGCCACCAGGTTTTCATAAATTAAATAACTGAGAGAACAAGCTGTGCCTATAACCACATCCTTCCTGCTGCTTTCATTGTTTAAAAAAAAAAAACATCATCATAAACCTCATCTACCGCTTCATTTATTTGACCTGATTTAATAACATTGCTTCAAAGATGCATTTGTATCATATTTGTGTCTTTGTATTTTATGATCTTCTGGAGTGGATAGCATCCTCTCCCGATTCCTGATGCCACTTTGTGTGAAATGGTCTGTCAGATGAATAAATGTAAGCCACTGATCTATCCTCATCTGAGGATATTTTGAAAAGAAGATGCTGAATGTACTGTATTGAGTATATTGTATACAATATACAGTATGTGTGCGTAACTTTCTCTTTTCTCTGTACACTTACTTGGCAAATCCAGAATTTTAAAGAGAAGCTGCATTTAAAGCTTGTGGTCTGGGAAGTACTCTCAGGTTTAGAAATAACCACCCAAGCCACATCCCTTTTAATATGGTTAGCTATTAGGCCATTTTCATTCCTTCATTCATACTTATTCATGAGCACTTCGCATTTGTAAGACCTGGGGTCTTAAAAGTTCTTGTGGTTAAAAGTAACTGGAGGTTTATGAGAATCTCATTTTCTATTTTTTTCCCCAAAAAGCATTTTAGCAGTAAAAGGAGGCCCTAAACTTACGCTCCTTTTCACACAAGTGATAAGGTACCTGTGTCTCTTGTAGTTTGTGTTTTATGGCCATGTAGCAACTGCTACTGTTGTCACTTGTGGTCATACACTGTCCAGTGTTTTATTTATTTATTTTTTTAAGTTTTTTAATTGGTGAAACAGTAGCAGCTAAAATGTATAGCTGAAAAAGCCCACTTTATGACTTATAAACACCTCTTTTTGTTTTTAAAGTTTACACGTTATGTGTTAGGCTTTGAGCTAGTTACAGTCCCAGATTAGGTACGTAAGCTAACTCTGTTTGCTATGTACAATCAACAGAGGCACCAAAAATCTATCTACTTCCTTCCAGTATTTATTTTTCCTCATAATGGAACACACTTAATGAAAGGATGTATGTGACAGGATAAGATGGAACCACAGTTATAATTGTTTTCCATGGAATCGTTTGAGGCACTCGTTTGGATTTGTTGCTTTAACGCCTTGTTAAACGTCGTGTTTAACGTCGTGTTTTCCCTTGTCTTGTAGTTGTTCACTAATCGGACAGCATGCCAGGCTCTGGGGAACATGTGCGTGTTGAACATGCACTCCTCAAGCACTATCAGCAACGATGCCTGTGGCCTGTACAACACCATCTACAGAGCAACAGCGGCGCAGGGCAACAACCAGGACAACCCGTACTGGTACATACATATGCAAACACACTGCATGTCTTATTATGATGTAGAACTAAGTCAGGAAGTGTAGGACTTAATCCACCACTCTACTAAATCCAATGATGGAAATAGGAGCAGACCAATATCTGACTCATCGCTTCATCTTTAGTAATATCCTGATCAGGGTTGCAATGAATCCAGCAAGGCAGGAGAATTTACCCTGTGTTCACGCCAGTCCATCGCAGGGCACATTCACACACCCATTCACACACACGCATTCACACACCCATTCACACCTAGGGGTAATTATAGCCAATCTGCCTACCTGAAAGTTTTTTCGACAACGGGAGGAGACCGGAGAATCCAGAGGAAACCCACGCGAACGTGCACAGACAGTAACCTGAGCTCAGGATTTAACTCTATAGATTAAATTATAGATTAAAATGATCTGACTCTAATTTCTAACAACCCACAAACTTTTAGTTAAAGTGTTGGAAGCATAATATCTCAGTGTTCAATTATAGATTTAATATACCCAGTTTTGTAATACTAAGCTTTTATAATACTTTTGACGTTACTGCATCTGAGGTATTTATGCATTGCTTAAGCAATTAATAAATGAGTCTTTTCATATCTACTTATCAGGGATTTAACTTTAACTTTACTTGCATATATTAGCCTTTTATATTTAGTTATCAGAGGTCTATTACCAACTTGCCTAACATACCATTACTTTAATCTACTCAAACCATTATTAATACAATTTATTCATTATGCACTGTGAAATTATTCATCGGATTACTGAGTACTTTAAGGATAACACCGTTAAAAATATTTATTATACCAAATACAAGACTACAAGTAGTACATAGATAATAAGTATAATTAATGCATAAAACTTGCAAACTCAGTGGAATGAATGGAATAAACCCGTAGCCTGGCATCTGAAACAGAGAGATTGGTAGTCTCTCTGGAGATCTGATGATAGATTCCCCCAACCCCAGAAAAAAAAAAGAGTTCCCCCATCCATAAGCATTTGGGAACCAGGCCTGTGCTGTCAGGATGAGTTAAAACAATCACTGTAAATAATGACTACGGCTGACTGAACAGAACTGAGTGAGATAAGGAGTTGAGGGGAACAATGAACAATGGGCAGGATGAATAAAAGAGTCTCATCTGGTTTAAGACCACAGATCACCCTGTTTGAAATGGCCACATTGTTCAACATGAAATTAGGATTAGTTCGAAATCAAACATGCCCAGAGGAATATTTTTAGTCGCAATGTAAATGACGAAGTGTTTCTGACTCGTACTCCTGATATTAGTCACATCAAATTACTGCCCAGAGCCCACTGAAACGTGAAGGAATGTGCATGCATCCTCACATCCTGTGCTAACACAAGACACTAGAATAAACCAAAAGTCCCAAGATCCAAATATGTATGTATTAAAATAATAAATATCAGGGATTTTCCAATTTCAGTTGTTTACAAATACACCAATATATTAAGATATATTTGTAACTTTGTCAGGTACATGTATAAATATGATTTATTTTATACATTTACCATTAACATTATTTTTTTTTAGCATTTTTAGTTTATATCATTCATTTTCTTGAATGATAAGATAGCTACAGTGTTGCCACAGGTATATATAAACAATATTTCACCTGCATAGCTTCATGTCTATCAGCTGTGATAACAACGTTGGTTTTGATTTGGCTACAATTTGGTGATTTCTGCTCAATATTGAAGTAAATCAAAGAGTTTGTAGAAATGTTAGGTATTATTATCATTATGTACTGTTTCATGAAGTACATTAGCGAGAAGAGGTTGTGATCAACACAGTGTACGCTGTATCTCTGCCATTGTTCCCCTGTAACTCGGTTTAATAAGAGACTATGTTCTCAGGGAATAGAATGGCTGCTTGTGTATGCGTAGCACTGATAAGGCCATGTGGTTAGCTTTGAGTTATGTTATGCCTTTTACACCTTCAAATTTCAGTTGCCTCAGGAAGTAGATATCATTTGGCAGGATATGCTTAACGGATATGCTTTAATTCTCTGTATAATATCTATGGTATGTAAACTCTTCTAATTTGTCAAGCCAGATTTGTGTATAACTGATTTTTCTGTGGTTTGTAATCTTGTATCACCAGAGGCTATATTCACAAAGAATCTGATCTTATCACTAAGGGCTGTCCAAGGTGATATTAGAAATGCCTAACTACGAGTTTGTTCTTAAAAACTTTTTTCACGAAACATGCAAAGAGGAACTTTTACTAAAGAGCTCCTGAAAAGCATGTTTTCATGAATGAATATCAATTTATCTACCAACCTATTCACCAACTTTGGGGTCTGCCCAACAAAACCAGCAGGACACATTTGAGCTTAGATTTCTAGACCAGAATTCTTTTAAAAATGTATTTTAGAGTGACTTTTTTTTTCAGAATTAATTAATTCCTCATGACTTCAATGTATGTGTTGGTTTCTGTGCATATTGGCTTTTCCACAATTTGTAAATGTTGTGAACTTGTGCTTGTTTGATCTTATTACATTTTATCTTATTTAACCAACTGAGCAGTTGAGGGTTAAGGGCCTTGCTCAAGGGCCCAGCAGTCCCAGCTTGGCGGTGCTGGGGATCGAACTCATGACCTTCCGATCAGAAGCCCAACATCCTAACTGCTGAGCTGCCACTGCCCTATTTAAGTTTAAGTTGAGAGGCTATCACACTTGATTTACGCTACAAGCTACTATCTAGTGAATTTCTAGTGTAACTCTGTAATAAGCAGTTGAGAGCATTGAATGAAAAATTCAATATGATATGATATGCTGGTGAAACATTTTCGATACAGCAGAAATAAGTATTGCTTGAATAAGGTTTCCAATTTCAATGGATTAAAACATTCAGCATTATAAAAGTACAGCAGTTAAAACTTGGTAATGATAGTGTGTGATCCATTCAGGCTCTTAGCAGCGTATAATGAAACAAAAGCTGTGCATTAGTAACATAATTAAAAATTAGTTTAATGTAACAATTAAAAATTAGCTCTCTAGCCATACTTCATGCTAAGGGGGAGTATCACAGGTTTTTTTAATTAATTAATTAATTTATTTATTTTTTATTTGAGATAGTATGACACATACAGGCACACGTAGGATATTAACACACGTGACGTGTCTCAAAACCCTCACAACCTGTTTTTTTTGGTGTTTCAAATATCATAAGAATCAAACAATATTAGGAAGCATGGTAACTCAATAACCAGTCATGTTAGCAATATGGCAAAATATGGCGGATTTCACAGCCAGTCAGATAAAGAATAGCTCGGTAAGGCGTTTTACTGCCAACATAATGCTTCTCTTTCTTTTATGAGGGGACAGAGTTGTTTTATGGTCCATTATCTGGGTGATCTCATGTCCCTCATGCCTTCTTCACGACCCCATAGTGTGCAATTCACTTCTCCTTCTCTAGCAAGGTGGAGATAAGGAAGACAACAAACATACTTCCTATTTTGACATGTTTATTCTGTGTCTGTGCTGATCCTAAACTGTGACATGGGTCATTAGGTCTTAGGTTACACTGGTCATTAGCGTTGTAACTTACCAGGGACCCAAAGTACTCCCATACACCAGACCTTAAAGATTACAGCTGCGGATTCCTGCTGATCAGAGCCATTGCTGTTTTCTCAACCTATGCTAGTATGCTAGCATTCTACTTTGTGAGCAACAGCATGCTTCGGAGAAGCGTGTTTTTAAACCCCTATAGCCTTATCCTGATTCGAGATAAAGAGGAAGTTACTTTTTCATTTGGGAATGTGGGGTTGGTGAAATTTAACTGTTTATTACACCAAAATGAACAAGCCTGCAGATTTATCAAATGATCCTATACACCCTTATCTTCATCTTATTTGACACTGATTGTGAAAGTTCTGATAATCAGTGCTTGCATTTTGCTGAGGCACAAAGAAATGTAGGATATGGGACTAAGTTTGTGTGTTGCATCAACAGGAGGCTTAACCTGCCCTGGCTGTATTATGGAGAACAGCCAGGATTGGCATCAAGAGTTCTGCAGACTGAGCCGCTGCCTGTAGGCTTCAGCTTTAAAGGCACAACCAAGGTATGGATCGTTATCCTGCAGCTGGAACTTGAAGTCCCACAGGATCCTAGCTCTACTGTTCTCAACCACTTTCTGTGGTGTGTCCCATTGGGTCTTGGGGACTTCTAACCCATACTTGGCAAAGACGTTTCTATACACTATCCCAGTTGCTTGACTAATAAAGACACACATCGACAAGGACGGAGAATATATAGATATAGATAGAAAGATAGACAGTGAATATGTTCTGTAGAGCTGTAGCTCTTATCACACCTCGCATGGCACCACGCTCCCTCCGGTCCTCTAGCACTGCTCGACTGGTCCCTCCATCTCTCAGGGTACAAGGAAGACATGCGTCAAGACTCTTC
>CM074966.1:6304737-6316349 GCA_037577455.1 Pangasius macronema | reverse complement strand
CCCGGTATTTGTTTTAGAAATGGAAATTAAAAGATGATTCCATACTTTTTTCCTCTACTTGATTTGGAAAATGACATACCATTAATAAAAAAAAATGTCACTGAATTTTTTTGCTGTATGTTTCACAAAGCCAGAATGTTAAGCTATGGAACAAAACCTTTTTTGTGTCATATCTGTGATCTTATTTGTTTGCTATAAAGTAAAAAGACTTGGTACAGTATATATAATGCATTGCTGGATCGTAAACAGGTTGTAAGTACTTCTTCAACATGCCAAAAGAAGAAACAAGAGCAAGAGACAAAAAATAGAGAGTAGGCGATTTATTGAAAAATGCATTTAAACTCAANAAAGTTTAAGACCATAGCCTTTAAAAGTTAAAATCTGTGCAAAAATATGGCTTTAATGTCATTGTCCTTCAGACAGTGTCATTATCTCCTGATGGCAAAAACAAAAAGGCTTTCTGATTTTGAACATTGCAGGATTGTTGAGCTGCACAAGCAAGGGCTCTCTCAACGCGCCATTGCTGCCAAGGTTGGACGCACTAAGACAGTCATTTTAAATTTCTTAAAAGATTCTGAGAGTTATGGGACAAAAAAAATGAAGTGGTAGACCCAAAAAATTTTACCTGCCCTGAGCTGGAGGATCCGACAGGCTGTCCATGAAGACACAGGCTGATCCTCGACCCAAATTAATGTCCTTACTGATGCTGACTGCAGCCCAATAACCATAAGATGGCATCTGCGAGAGAAGGGCTTAAAGAACAAAAAACTTCTTCAAAAGCCACGTCTCCTCCCACACCACAAACTTGCCCGTTTGGAATTTGCAAGTGAGCACCAAACATGGGACACTGACGGATGGAGGGAAGTTTTATTCTCGAACGAGAAAAAATTTAACCTGGATGGTCCTGATGGCTTCCAAAGATGCTGGCATGACAAGGAGATTCCACTGGAGATGTTTTCTACGCGGCACAGTGAAGGAGGCTCCATCATGATCTCGGGTGCTTTTTCCTTCAGTGGGAAAATGGAGCATCAGGCTGTGCAGGGGCCCCACTAGCCTCCTGGAAACAGCTGCATCAAGCATGTGTTTGAAGTCATCACCAAGAACGGTGGGGCTACTCACTACTGAGTCCTTTTTTTGACACTTTTAGTTCTGTTGTGNAATAAATTGCCAATCTCTGTTTTTTGTCTCTTGCTCCTTTTTCTTCTTTTGACATTTTGAAGCAGTTCTTTCAACCTGGTTATGATCCACCAGTGTGAAATGCGAATACTTGTAATGTTTCCCCCGGTCTTAAGATTTTGTTCAGGAGTGTATATATATATATATATATTAAAGTTATTGTATATACAATATGTTCTAAGGTAAACATATGTCATCCACTCTTGTACCCTATAACATCTTTATATCCAGGGATGGAAAGATATCCCCAGATAATGTAATGCAAGAATATCACTCGTAATCACCACTAAGGGTCAGAATCATGACACTTTCTCACGATTATGCTACTTTCAAGTAAGCGCAAGCCCCTGAGACCGTGTGCTCCCCTGGTCGTGCACTGGGCCACTAATTGAGATGGGACAGGGAATGAAGGTGGAGCCCCTGTGCTCTAGCTGATTAGTAAGTCTGTGATTTGACAATGATAGCTGTTTGAATTATGTCACCTGTTATATTATTAAGCCTTTGCTAATGGGAATTCTAGTAGTGCTAACAGTTTTGTAATTGACATTGCCTCAAGGATTGCCTCATCATGTTTCAGTGGCAGATACTCTCAAAGCATCATATTAAAATAGATATTACACACATTGAGTTATGTATTTGTGTTCTTGATTGCATTGTTTTCTATCATTTATATTATTTTCTAAGTATTTAGTTAAAATAAGAAGATATATGAATTCTGGGTAATATTCTTCACCATAATAATTTCTTAGTAATTCTCTGTAAACGACACCATGATTTAATTTTTAAAAAATTAGCCCAGACAAGTTGGGCACTTTTTAACCAGATCCAGTTAACAATAATGTCAGAACTCAGAATCCCTGTCTGAGTGGACACATTCAACGTATTTTTCAATTATCTTCAGACGTTGGATGAGAAGAAGCAAACTTCTTTATTGCAGTAGCAATACAACACGTTCTAATGAGCTCAAAGAAGGTGAATTCCCTCAAAGGTGACACAGCAATCTCAAACCCGAGAGTTGTGTGCCCCGAGCATCCAAAAAATCTCCTATATATATATATATATATATATACCCAGGCGTCTGCCAATGCCTCTTTCTTCAGTTTGCCTATGTCAGCAATTCTTCAGCCTAGACCCTCATATCTCCCTATCCTTGAAATTCCATGTCTGACCTCTCTTCTTCCCAGTTTATTATCTCTCATTTACCTTAAAACTTTACCTTAGGTTTAAAGTTCTGTTGTAAGTTTCCTGCTTTTATTCTTTTTCACTAAGGTTAAAATGTAGCAAAAGCAAAATAAAATTACTCTACATTTAAGCGAGCTCTATCCTATATTACTTGTTCATATACTCTCTATTTTAAACTGCGTGCGCTTGTATACTTTAAAGTCAAGTAAATTTTAAGCCTGTGCCCTACTGAAAGCATTATTTTGGTTTTACATGTTGAGCTCTGAGATAAGCAGGCCCTGTCTTTTCTTTCTTTTTTTTTGTTTATTTTTTTTTTTACTTCAGCTCACCGACCTCGCAGAGACACTGAAAGGAAACTTATTACGCCAGTGCCGCTATTTTCAACTCTCAACTCTCAGTTCTTGAGTTTACCCAAGCACCTCTTGATGCGATCGATCGATCGATCGATCGATCGATCGATCGATCGATAGATAGATAGATAGATAGATAGATAGATAGATAGATGGATGAACATTAACAGAACAGTCAAAGCAATAAACAAAGTCACAAACACATATGACATCATACAATGGAGCAGTTACGTGAGGGTGGAGGGGGCAAGAGATTAGAAAAAATGTGACACAGAGGAAAATGTGACACTGAGGCAGTCCTTGGGCAGCTGTTCTTATCACAGCAGTGTGTTCTTGGAGATCAAGAGTCAAAACAAAGCATGACACTCTCATCTCGAGCCGTCCGAACAACATGTCTGGTTGAAAAACATGAAAGCACCATTTTCTTGTACTATTTTCTTAACGTTATTATTTCATATATATATTATTTTCCGACAGTACACACTAAATGGAGGGATTGATACTGTCACATGGTATTTCATAAAAAAAAAAAAAAGCTATCCAAGATGTATGGATTATTTGAAACCACTCACCATTTTCCCAAGATGTTCAATGTCATATTCATAAGAAATCCAAAGTAGAAAGTAGTGGAGACAGTGCTAGAATGCAGTGCAGCTAAATGACGCAGTTTTTACAGCAGAGACTTGGCTCGGGTAGTTAGCGACAAACACAACGGCATTGACAGCAGTGGAGAAATAAAGGAGTATAGTTGGGTTTCTGTTTCAGCCTTGTCACCAAACTTGTCTCTCCTCCTGTCTAGCCAAATGTGAGAAGCCTAACCAATAGCAAGTTTTTAGGTTATTTATGCAATTTTCAGAGTCTTAGCCCATTGTATGAACTTGTCTATCTCCTTACGTACATTCTATCCACTTATGGCTTGACATACCAGGTCGGAACATCCTGATACAGAGTCCAATCACATCTAGTAAGAATCAGCGCAAAGAGAGTAACAGTTTTTTTTTTTAAACATGAGAGAAAGTAAAGGAAAATCAAATAATTCTTTACATGAAAGCTGAAGCTTTGGAAGCTGATCTGTTTGAGCAGAGTGTACAGAAAGAGCTGGACAGACTAAAGGACCAAAGCCCTTAGAGATGATGTGAGGGCTAAATCTTCTTGCACTACGATCAGCAGGCAGTCAAACTGCATTATGGGTAATGTAGGAAACCATTAACCAAAGTGACCAAGAAACATTAAACTAAAATAGAAGTTTCAACTAAAAACTTTCAGAAATGTATTACATTACATGACATATTATGACATTAATTATAAATGTTAATATCCAAGTTGTTCTGGGTGGATTTTTGTTTTAATGCCTGAGAATAATTAATGCCATAATTGACCAAAATTCATAATGATCCCCAAATACTAAAATTCACTTTCACAGCTTTTTTTTAAAAAATTATTTTTCTAATTTTTTGCTGCTTTTGAATTGTATCGACATGTATAAAGAAAATTCTTACTATTTTTGATTATGTACCTTTATTTCATTTAGACCATTTTGAAGTTCCTGCTGTTCTACGCTGGAGATTTGGCAAATGTTTTCTTCTTCATCACTGTGGGAACTGGTCTGTACTGGCTCATTTTTTATAAGGTCAGTCTTTTTTGCTTAATAATTACTAAATTATCTAATTAGAGGTTTGTATGTTGGGTTGGTTTCTAATGTAAAAAAAGGCCAAACTTGGCCGAACTTTTGTCTTTACTTTATTTGTTGCAACTATTTCACAGTGAATAATGTTAATAATGTAAAACACTGCATTATTTATAGAGATGTTCTTTACACTTGCAGAAGTTTGTAAATTTCATTTAAAAGACGTTTTGAAGCTTTGGTATAACATTTGGTATACAGTTGGAATGAGGGTGTATTACAGTATTTCGATAATATTGGCAACTGCTTATTTTTCTCTTTTTTGTTCTTCTGGTTTTTTTTTTTGTTTGTTTGTTTTTTGCTCTGAATTTTGTCCAGGCTGTGGAGGAAATTCTTTGTTTTTCTGAATAATTAGTTCAATTTCTCTTTCTTGTTTTCCAGGCTCAGCAATTTGTGTCTGTATTGTTGCCATTACCACCTCAAGAGGACCGTTTTGTGATATATGTTGGTTGTGCTTTTGCACTTAAGGTAATGTGTGTGTGTGTGTGTGTGTGTGTGTGTGTGTGTGTGTGTGTGTGTGTGTGTGTGTGTGTGTGTGTGTGTGCCACTTTCTGTAGCCATCTGTTTAGTGCTCCAGATATCTGAATATATTCAATATTAAACCTGAAAGTTCCTCAACCTCAGCTACATCACTCCAGTTCATAATTGGTCTCAGCTAGATATGTGTGCAGAACTGTGTTTTTTTTTTATTTATTTTTTTTTATATATATATATATAAATAAACCACTCTCATGTTCCTGTTCATGAACATAGTCTTTCTTTGTTCCACAAGCTTTAAATCTGAATGCTTATACCCCCTAATCTCAACCAGATAGCCTGTGACCCTTTCGTGTAGCTTTCTAAAAAAAAAAAAAAAGTGCACCTCCTCTTCATTTCTGTATTTGTATTAGTTTAGAGCAGACATTCATCTTAAATAATTAATTTGTATTTCACTACAACCCTACAATGTATATAACAATGAAGAATATGTGTTACTTTAAACTCTGCAAGCTCCAAAGACACCTTCTCTTTTTACGCATTACGCAAGAGTGGCTAATTGTTTGCACTTATTTTTCAGTAGTGTACAGGAGAAAATAAGTTTTAGATAACTGTGGTGTAAGTTTCTGAAACTCAGCTGCATAAATTCTGTGCAGTATACATTTCTGAAACTCAGCTGCACAAGTTAACTGTCTAATTCTGATTCTCTTTCATATTCTGCAGGCAGTGCAGTTCCTTCATGAGTTGTGGTTGCAGATGTCAGTGGATATATTCTTTATAGACTGGGAGAGACCTCGCAGCAGCAAGTCCAGTAAAACTGTAGAAGGTTAATCTCATCATCTTTCTTCTAAAGCAGTGCCAAGTTATACATCAGTTCCCTTCTCTTCTTAAATAAACAGTTATCAGCTTAGCTATGAGGCTAAGGGAAGTTTCTGACCTCTAGTTTAGCAAGTGTGTGATTAATTCAGATATGCCTTTTGCGCAGTGATTTACTGGGCTTAATTTACTTTTAGCAAAATGAAACCTGCGGCTTAAGTGATATAACAGTATGTTGTGTGCATGTTTTCATGGTGGGGTGAAGGAAAGAGCCCAGCACCTACAGTCAGCATCTGGAGAACGTACTTTGTGGCTAATGAATGGAACGAGATCCAGACCATTCGTAAGATCAACCCCACCTTCCAGATCATCTCTGTGCTCTTCTTTCTGGAGGTGAGCTGCTCCATACGCTGTGCCCTAGATGTAATGTGTGTGCATGGTTAGAATTTTTTTGCGCGTGTTGACAGGTGGTGGGTTTCTCCAGTCTTGCGTTGAGAGACCCTTCTTCAGAACTTCAACGCTCAGACGAGGGATACATACCTGCCTACAGCCGCATACTGCGATACGGTGTGGCAGCTGCTGTGTGGCTTTCCATTGGTTTCATACAGGTACTCACATTCACACGCCTCACACACATCAATGACACAAATGTTTGTCACAGAATAAGATCTCTCCACTATAGATTATTATTTATATAGGTTAAACCTCCAATCCACACACACATCACCAACAAATTTTTTCTTTTATTATGTGGAATTGACAAGACACCAACTCACACCCACAATTTAACAAAGCCTAAGAAACCATTAACTGGATTTTAAAAATCACAGGGTTTTGAAAAATGAAATCTTGTGTTTTATGATCCGTGATTTCACAGAACATCCTACCCAATTTCATAAAATCGTGGGCTTTGCTTATGCTGCATTCATGCTATCAAAATAAACTTGCAGGTTTGTTTCTCAAAAATGTAGCTCAAAATTGGGAATGGGAATGAAAGTGGTGTTAAGTGACATCACAAAATTCCTTCATTCGTTCATACATTCATTCATTCATCTTCAGTAGCTAATTTATCCTGGTCAGAGTCGTGATGGATCCAGAGCCTGGGAACATGAGGTCTGTGTCACAAAATATAAAATGTGTCATTCCTTTAAAATAAGAAACAAAATAATCTTTTTTTTTCACAAACAAACCAGCACAAATGAACAGAAATGCAGTAATGTTCAGCTCAGATTGAAGTCCCGAGTATTCACAACTCTGAGAACATGCTGCTGCTGTTGTCTTGTTGTCTCTTCAGTATTACAGATCTAAAAATAATTTCATTGTGAAACTCAATGTGTCACAGTTACTAATAAAAAAAGCAAATCATTTTGGGGTTTAGTTGGGTATCCAGCTGTTTGGCTGTTGGCTGTGTGTTGTTCTGTTTAGCAACTGTTGTTGATTTTCTAAAAAAGTAGCTCTGACAGTAGTGCCAGCTGCAATTTAAAGATTTCACAGATTTATGTTAGTGCACTCTTTCTAATACATGGTGATTTTGTAACAGCTAACTCACAGGGACTTGCATTGTGGATGCTCTATATAATAAAATGAATACTGAACTGAACTGAATGCCCTTTCGGCTCCCGTTAGGGGTCGCCACAGCAGATCATTGGTCCGCATATTTGATTTGGCTCAGCTTTTACGCCGGATGCCCTTCCTGACGCAACCCTCCCCAATTTTTCCGGGCTTGGGACCGGCACTGAGAGCGCACTATTGCACGCAGCCCCAGTGGCTGGGGTCGGTTCCCTGGCCGGGAATCGAACCCGAGCCACAGCGGTGAGAGTGCTGTGGCCTAACCACTAGCTGTTATGTAAAAAATGTTTATAGAAGGAGGTGTCAGGCAGGTAGAAATATTACCTTCTAAAGACAAATATCAAGTTAAACTCACAGAGGCACAGTTGGCTCCAGAGTAATATGTTTATTCTCGTGTCAGCCGAGGAGAAGATCTCTGAGGAATGCAATTATATAGTTTACCCCACAGGGCTAGTATTTTGTGATTGGTTGCAAGTAGACAAAGAACTTCATGCTTATTGGTCAAAACAAGATAACGTTAACGTGAATTATCATAAATGACTATTGTAGTGGGAAATTGTACAAAGTGTTCCAAATGTCAGCTAAAACAGAAGAAGAACATGCCAATGCCTAGTAACTGGAAGTAAAAGAATGATGCACTTAAGAGTAACCAGTAAAGTTAAAGCAAAACACCCAACAATAATAGGCAGAATTAGAACCTTGTGTAATTATGTCCATAAAAGGTAATAGACTGCTCTAAAGGGATGGAAGACAATGTATAAAAGGGAGCACCAGAAAGGTTCAAACAGTCTGTTGAGCCATTTGCCTCAGTTTCTAGATTTCTACGACACTATATAATTAGCAGGAAAGGAAGGATGTATATAGTAAAAATCTAACACAACACCAAGAACGTGAGAATTACTTCATGTTTTTAGTCTCCAGGCCTGTCCCATCCATCATATTAGAGAAGAGGACCTGAGTGCAACTCCTTTTGTCTTCAGTGCAGGTGCCTTAAATCAGTCTGAACAGAGTAAGACTCCCTGTATGCCTTAAATTAGGCCTTCAAGGACATCTTCTACTCCCTCACACACACAAGCCTAAATAATAAGAAGCAGATGTGCTAAACTTCTGGATACCAACATAAACGTGTGACTGCAGAATATAATGAAGGTTTAATTAATATGAAAGAATTAACTAATGGATAAACGATTAACAAATTATGAAGGCATGAAATTAAATCATCCATCATCCAACTGTTTATAGCTGCTAGAACGTAAGTGATAAGTGAACTAACTTGTCTCATAGACATTTTACAACATTAAAAGTAACTAGAAATGGTTAAGAATGTAATCGTAAGCAAAGCGCCATGGTGTAAGCGGAATAAAACACTTCGGGATGTTCTGCTATTGGAAAATAATCAACAGTAACCCCATCTTGTTTTACTCATATCCAGGGTTCACCATATCCAGGTATGTTGTGTGTTTCTTTTCTCCAGGTCATCTTCTTCTCAGTTTTCTATGAGCGTTTTGTGGAAGACAAGATTCGCCAGTTTGTTGATCTCTGCTCCATCAGCAACGTGAGTCTAGCAGCTCTAATCTGTATGCTGGTGTGTAGAATGTAAGCGCACTGAACATATTTAAAAATGTTCATATATAAAACCGCATGCAAGCTTGATAACATGCTCAAACAACATACAAGGGCAAATTCTGAGAATTCTGTATTTCAGGAAGCAACACAGCATGCCTTGCTCAGTTGTTGGGTTTGCTTCCATGACTGTCTGGTGAGCGTACCTAAAAGTGGAAATATGCAAATTCATTATGATTTTCCACAGTGTGAAAAGTGAGAAGTGAAAATTAATATTACAGAAAGACGGGTATTAAATTAAAGGAAGCCTATTCCCTCTGATTGAAGACATAATAAAATCATTATTTTATTACATTTTCTCAAAATGATGTCCCACAATCTCCAAATATTCAGAAAGTTTGATTTAAGCATTTAAAGACCTGTTTCTTTGCACATTCCTCATGAACAGAACACACACTCTCTTTACACTCTTTTATTTTGCATTTATATCATAGTTTGAACTGTTTTTGACACATCTCGCCTCCTATAATCTGTGCCATGTGTAAATACACACGTGTGGTAGACAAGTCTCAGTTAATCTTCCTAACTTGTCACAATTAGTACAAGCAAAACCTCATTTTAAATATTGTTTCTTCCCCTTTCTTACATTTTTGTGCAGTTGTTCTTTTTCAGTCACCCTCAACACGGCCATTGCATTGATTCTCACTCAAATTCATACTTTTAGTTGGGACCTTAATAAACCTGGGACTTGGTGTCCTGCAGCCAATAAAGTTGCATCTCAATTATTGTAAATGTATGTAAGTTTTCGTGATTGGGTGTGTTTTAGGTATCAGTACTGCTGCTTTCTCTACGCTGCTTTGGCTATTACATCCACGGCCGATCTGTACATGGCCATGCCGACACTAACATGGAGGAAATGAACTCAAACCTGAAGAGAGAGGCAGTAAGATTTGTTTGAATCATAGTTTTTAGAATATGTGATGGTATGGGATATTAATGTGCTCTCTCTCTCTCTCTCTCTCTCTCTCTCTCTCTCTGTGTGTGTCTGTGTGTTTACACTTTCCATAGGAGAATCTTTGTGGCCAGAGAGGACTATTACCTAATTCTGACATTCAGACTTTTCAGATCTCCATAACAAGCCGTCTGAGGGCGCAGTATGATCGCATATTCGAGCCTCTCAGTAGAGTAAGCACACAATAGCACTGTTTAGTTTCTCTCATTGGGATATGAATTACATTATTAAAGGAAAGCTCCACCCTGAAACACATTAAATATGTTTATGTTGAGATAATTGTGATGTTCTTAGGAACTCTGGTGCTAATTTGCTGGTTGATGCTGTGTGTGCCACACTGATGTCACATGGAGACATGGAGACAGTGCTAGCGCAGTTCTAGCAATCAATAGGTAGAAATGAAGCAAGGGCTAAATCCCAATTCTGCCACTATCAGCAGGTAGTTGAACTGCATTGTGGGTAATGTAGGAATCCATTAACCTCTATGAGAATAGACCAACATGTCGCTGAAAGAAATTATAACTAAAAACGTTCATTACAAAATAAAACTTGGACACCATTAAAAGATCACATGTTAATTATTGATATAAGATTGATATGCAAGTTGTTCAGGGTGGATTTTTACTTAAAAAGCTAGTTTTTTGAGTGAACGCACAGGTACAGATTTACAGGACCTCATTAATGTTACTGAGCAGATAATTAATGTCCTTTCCATCACCACACAGAGAAATGGGCCCTCGCGATTGATCGATGCCTCGGCCAACCCATTCGAGCAGAACACAAAAGCCTATCACACCATGAACCGCTTTCTTGCCTCTGTTATTGACCATGTGAGACTTTGCGGACTTCATCTTTATTACTCATGCACATGGCACTGTGCTCGGCATGGTCAACCTGTTTTGTTTTCTCTATCAGGCTCATCGTGAGATGGATTACATTGTGAGAGATAAACTGCTCTTTGAAAGAATCATTGGAATGGAGTTCATTGAACCCCTGGACAAAAGCATTTTTTATAATGGTAAGCTATGTAACATAACACTGTGTGATACTGAATCAATATGTGGTCATACATTTTGTACATTCCTTTCTATGGGTCATGGTAAGTCATTCACTAGGGATAAATCTATATTTATATCCAGATATCAGTAAAGCTGCTTTGTCACAATTTCCATAGTTAAAAGTGCTAAATAAATAAAATGGAATTGGATTTAATCACTTTGTGTTTTCACCCCAGATGACTCTCACTCCTTCGCTGAGCTGCTTTTCTATGGGAACGAGGCAATGCTGTTGATCTTTGACACGCTCTTTTTCTGCGTTGTTGATCTCAGCAGCCAAAACTACATTCTGGCGGCAGTACTAACATACGTACAGCAACTGGTTAGTGTGTGTGTGTGTGTGTGTGTGTGCGGATGTCTGAAAGGGATGTAATTTTCTAAACCCAAAAAGCTCCATCATGTACCTTGCATGACAGGCAGTATATTCTAACACACCGATCAGCCATAACATAATAGCCATAACCAACTGCCTAATATTGTATAGTTCCCCCTTGTGCCGCCGAAACAGCTCTGAAGAGTTGAGGCATGGACTCCACAAGACCTCTGAAGGTGTGCTGTAGTATCTTGCACCAAGACGTTAGCAGCAGATTCTTTAAGTCCTGTAAGTTGCGAGGTTGGGCCTCCATGGATTGGACTTGTTTGTCCAGCACAGCCCACAGATGCACGATCAGATTGAGATCTGGGGAATTTGGAGGCCAAGTCAACACCGTGAACTCTTTGTCATGTTC
>CM074966.1:6264775-6287667 GCA_037577455.1 Pangasius macronema | reverse complement strand
AGTGTACTTTTTTAAACACATTTTAAATATGAATACTGGTCATTAATGGTAAGCCAGCATTAATCAGTTTCAGTGTAGAAATCAGACTATTTATTAACTAATACCTAATTGGGTAGTGGAATATATTAATTAGTTAAACAGTGTGATCCTGTGCTTTTACTCCTTGGGCCATCTCTCCTTATACCTTTCCCATCAATATGCTCTGGAATAGCAACAATGAACAAATAGTATACAACCCTGACTGGAAAAAAAGTAGTTAATGAAGATGACTGAATGAAAAAAAATCTTTTTAAGGTATTTGTCCACCAGCTTCAGAGCACAAGTCTCTGCAGCAGTACTAGAGGGCTGAACACCATTATTCCAAAAGATATGGTTTGATAATGATAATAGTCTAACTTTGCATTGCTTCGAAATTTCCAAAATGTGTTCAATCTAGTGTCTGCTAATACTCCCATCATCCCCACAGCCAAGAAGCCATAATAAAAGCAATGCATGGAGTGTTTCCTAGAGCAAATGTGTTAGTAATGATAACAGTGTGTAAGTAATGATAAGCTGACATGCTCACACCCATTTGCAAGTGATCAACGGTTTATGGCTTCTTGACGTCTGACATTTTTCATCTGTTATCTCGACCATCATTGTGCTTGAGATGGAATAGTTTGGGTCTCCTACTGTAGCCAAATAATATCCACTGGAACAGACTGCATCTTCATCAGTGAAGTTTCTCTCAAGATAAATTGCCTTGTTAGAGCAGCCAAATAAAGCTTAACTTTTCAGAGTTGAGTATTTTCTGCTGTACTAGGCTGTGTCGTAAATAAAATAGGACATGCTAAATAAGGAGGGTGGAAGCCATATTGTTAAATTAAACTAAATTTGCATTGATGAATGTGATAATTACTCCTAGCACTATTCATGCAGCATTATACTGGCAATATATTAGATGTATTATATCTTCATTTGAATGCTGGCCATTTTCTCATTAACACATGTATCGGATAGTATCATCTGAGTCTTTTTTAAATTATATAGTAGTCCAATTGACAACTAAGAATATAAGTGATCTGTTTCGTCAGTCTGCATTTTTGTTTATCCCCTGATATTTTTCAGGCTTGGAAAGTGCTTGTGTTTAAACAACAGATGAGGAATAATGTGTGTGAGCATAAAAAAGCAGGGAAAAATGCAAACATTGTAAACATTCTCATGAACTGACAGCATGTTGGTAATCTGTAAATTCTGACCCTAGTTTGATCACACACACACCCTTTACAGTACACTTGAACACTTAACTTTTCTTTTGTGTGTCTACAGCTGTGCTCTGGATCACTGTTTCCATGTGAAAGCAGGCGTGCCAGCCCCATATAAGGTCACATGGCTCACACTGATGATGTAATCAAAGAAGAGGTTTCCTTCTCTCTTCCCTCCTCACATGCACAGAAAGAGAAGGAAGGAAGGACAGACAGACAGAAAGAGAGAGAGAGAGAGAGAGAGAAACAAGAGGGAATGTGACAAAAAGAGAAAGAAGAGAAAGGTAGTGCACTTTCACAGTCTGGATCTTAAAATGTCTGCTGTACTGTGTGTGTATTTATGGTAAAGAGAGATATAGCAAGTGGATGAATTGCAGGACAAGAGGACTTTAAGACAGTCTGAGGAGAGAGAGAGAGAGAGAGAGAGAGAGAGAAAGAAAGGGTGAGAGAGAGAGAGAAAGGGTGAGGGTGGAAGCTGCCAAGAGCAGTGAAAAAGCACAAGGCCAGGAAAGGAATTTCTCTTCATCATGGGCAAATCAGGTAAGAGAACTGGATTTCTGCTGAAAAATGGTTATATCATTGTTTTCTTATCATTAATGACAGTAATTTTCCATAACAGACAGGCATGTGCAATTTTTTATTCACTGGCATGCTGTGTGTGTGTGTGTGTGTGTGTGTGTGTGTGTGTGTGTGTGAGAGAGAGAGAGAGAGAGAGAGAGAGAGAGAGAGAGAAAGAAAGAGACCATAGTCACTACATTGTTCAGCATCTAGTCTGATGCAGTTGGTTTTATAAATAGGCCCCTTCAATAGCCACAATTGTTATTATAAGGATGCATTGTTTAGTTTTTTGGTGCTAACCTCAAGTCCAGATTTTAAAGCTCCTCCATGTTTGAATCTTGCTAATTACCCAATCTGGCAAAATTTCATGCCTTGATATAATGTGGTCTATTAACCTCAAGCTGGTAAAATCAGGTTATGTGTTTGGAAAAAAGACATCATTTGTAAGGTATATAAGAAGTTATTTCTTCTAGTGTGTGTAATATGGGTGTGTGCCTTTACAGTGCATGTATTGTCAAAATGCTCTCTTCTCTCTTTTTTTTACAAATCTATTGTGGGATGTGAATCGTACACTGGGCGTCTTTTGTACGAAATGGATGATCAGTGTTCTGTAATACAAAAGTGCCCTTAATAAAACAAGTGCTAAGTGCCATCTTATACACTGAAGCAGTACCATTTACAGTTGCGACTGTGGCTATATATCTCTCTCTTAGCCTCAAGGATATTCAGTGAGGAAGTGCTGAAGTCTCATAATGAGTACAGAAAGAAGCATCAAGCACCGCCATTGAAGCTCAGCAGCAAACTTTGCAGAGAGGCGGCGAGGTAAGGCTGGTTACACAAGTTTACGCGGTGTAAGTAAGTGAGTAGTAGATTAAATTCATGTCTGCTGCTATGATCATGTCCTGATCTGTTTTTGCTCCATATCAATTTGCTCTACACCACCCACTGTGTTCTTTTAGATATTCAGAGAGTTTGGCTAGCACCAGGATTTTAAAGCATAGTGTTGAATCGAGTAGAGGAAACTGTGGAGAAAATCTAGCCTGGGCGTCTTATGATCAAACAGGTAAGGATACAAGTTTGGTTGTAAAAACAAAAATGAAGTCTTACTGAGATTTTGGCCAAGACATGGCAAAAATCTGCTCCTCCTCTTCCCTCCTGTCTGCTCCTCTCTTTGCAACAGCTGGGACTGATTTTGTAGTGACAGTCTCCATGTTAGCCTTGTTAAGATGCTGACTAAGTGGAATGGAATGTCTGACCAGGCCAGGGTGATTCATAAAGTGTGACCAACATGCATTTATAAAGTTTATAAACTTCATAACTTTATAAAGAGTTCAAACAGAAAAAAAAGACAATGTGCACCTGAGTATATGATTCCTCACTGATCAGCACCGGTTATTGACTATTATTCACTGAATGAAGTCTTGGACATGTTTTGGTTCTTTTTTGTAATGTGGAAAAGTAAAACAATTAATTTGGTATATTTATCTTCTTTGTATTGCAAATGAAATTTGCACAGCTCTGCACAGTTACATCTTTTGAATTATTTGGTATGTCGCTTTTTTTTTTTTTGATACTATCCATTTACTTAATTGATAATCCTTGTTGCAGGGTCAAGAGTATTTTGTTGACGCTGTAATGGTATTGTAAAACATCATTGTATGCCCTCAGTCATGCAACTATTGTCACTTTTTGCACAACATTTTAAAATTCAATTCACCACGCAGGGTTTTAGTGATTTAGTGAAACAGATAATACATGGTGACCTATTGCCAGTTGATGAATCTGAGGCCCTGTAATTTTCAAACATATACAAATATGCTTGAAAATATAGCTTTTAATCACATGAGCACCCAGCCCAGTACACAGCAGTAGTACTGTGTGTCATAATTCTTTTTATGTCAAACACCTAAAGAATAATGCTAAGAGCATGTGTATTGAGTGGTAGAGTAGGGGAATTACAGGAAAAAAAAGGTGTGGCCTGATGATGAGGTAGATCTACTGCTTAAGGGTACACTCGAATACAAAATGTTCGTCTGGATCCTATTCAGAGTCTCTTTTTGGAGTGTGGTTTATAGCTCCGAAGTGGTAGATTCAGGAGCAGTACAGTGCCTATCGTACTCTGGCGACTCTGTATAAGAGCGTAAGAATAAAACAAAGTGAAGATCAATTGCAAACACTTAATCAAATAAGAAATTACAGACCCCAAAGTAACAACTTGGTCAGCAGCCATGATAAATGGAGTCCGACTTCAGAACATATCTGTATACAAGTGGATGAGGCCTGAATTTCAGTTGAAGTCAAGGAGAATGCCACATACTTGCTTGTCCATATCTTCAATTATGAAATCAGTCATTATGTTTGCCACAAGTCATTTTTTAATAATTTTGCTGTGTGAATGTGTGTTAGGAAAGGATGTGTCCGATCGCTGGTATAATGAGGTGAACCAGTACAACTTTAACCAGCCTGGATTCTTCTCTGGAACCGGTAAGCATGATCCTACTTAAACATGAATCAACTCACATCTTGGCTTTATAATGAAAATTATAGTACTAGAGCTGATAAGCTGATTGTTTCACTGAAAAAAGGCAGCAACTTATTTACCAAGATTCACTGAATTAGTATAAGACTTTCAAAAAAGCCCCCACTGCTAGGATGTTCAATGAACAAAACCGTTGAGAAATAATATCTCCCAGCTTACCTCACACATTAAAAGCAGTTGGATTGTGTCATCTCTGCTTCAACACTACCAGCCCTTGTTGACTTTATCATCACATCACCAAGGAGACAAAAAAAGGGAAGGAAAAGGAAGCTGAGCAATAGAACATTTTAGATGTAAAAAATGCTATCTATTTCTTTCCACTTCCTTTCTTGACACATAAATATTTAGCTCTGTATTCACATAGCAATTGTGATGTTTATAACAGAGGCACACGCTTACAAAATCAGTCCGACATTCTGACGCTTGCTCAAGCATGCACAGTGTACACTCCCACTTCTGAGTAAAATACGTGTCATCTCTTATTCAGGTCACTTCACTGCGATGGTGTGGAAGAGCTCAAAGAAGCTGGGTGTTGGTAAAGCTGTTGCATCCGATGGCTCCACATTTGTAGTGGCTCGCTACTTTCCTGCTGGTAATATCACTAATCAGGGCCACTTCCAAGCTAATGTCCTGCCTCCAAAGAGCTGATCCTGGAATGGTTGTGGAGCTAGAGGTCAGAGGTCATGGGCTCTTAGGGCGAATTGGACACGGGTCTGAAAGCAGTGAATTTAAGCCCTATAGGGCTTACAGTTTAGTTGGCCTTAAAATTTTAATACTAAGCTTAGTCTATGTTCAGAGATAAACCTGAAAGTTGGAATATCTTCAGAGCATTGTAAGATCATTGAGCTCATATAAGTGCCTAGGTATTTTTAGACATATAAGTTCAGACATGTAATCCCCAGTTCTTACACACAGTCTCTCGTATTATTGCCAAAGGGAAAAGTCTAAATGTCCTCATAAGAGTGGCATAGTCTCACAGCCTAACACTGACTAATAACCTGGGATGTTTTAAAATGTTGTCTGCTTTACTTTAAAGAAAAAGCCAGTGTTTTGTCTGTATTGTTTCACAGTTGTGGTTTGGATGACCTACAACAGTAAGCATTTAAACTGTTTAAAACTTGTCTGTGTGAGCTTGCCTCTCAACTTTACATTTCATTAATAACACGGCAGTAGTGGTTTGTTATATATCTAATGTTATTTTGAAGCAGAATTTTTAATAGCCACGACTATTCTCTGACTAGTGTAACCTCACAGTTAATTTCTACAACTCACCTTTTGATGGAGGTCTTAACTCATCGTCTGAGTTGAATCTCCCAGACTGTCTACTTCACACCAAAATACTTTGATCTGTACCCAATATAACCTCTTGGACCTCTTGTGTAGTATTATGAATAAACCATATCTTTTATAAAGTGATGTGTTGCTGATCTTTACTCCTTGTGAAACTCTGCAGGAAGAAATCTGCAATCTAGTGTTGAATGAATTCTGAATTTCAATTGTCTGTTCATCAATGGCACTTTTCATATGCCCAAGAATATCATTAGTTATTAGTTATCATCGAAACATAAAATGAATTACTTTATTATATTTGCAGAAAATAACAAATTTATTCGTGAAGTTTAATTCATTTGCATGACATTTTTAAAACCACAGGGTGCACTGGGTACCCTGGTTTCCTCCCATCTCTGAAAAACTGGTCTGAAGGTGCATTGGCTATGCTAAATTGCCACTAAGTGTGTATATGAGTGTGAATGTGCATGTGCAAGGTGCCCTGCCATAAATTGGTCCCATCCAGGGTATATTCCCACCTCACACACATTGTTCCTGGAATAGATCATGACCCTGAACAGGATAGAGCAGTTACTGAATAGACAGCATCGTATTACACATTGCACATGTGAAACAGGACTTTGACACATTTGTTGGTTTCTTACCATCACTGAACCATCAAAATTGAGCCATCACAAAATTAATGTATTTATTTATTTACTTTTTTTAATGTAAGGGCTCTGATTCTGTGAACATGCTGCTGATTTATATCGCATATTAGTTAATGTTAAACACAAAAAAATTCCAAGTAAACAGCACTTGGAGAAGATCTGCTTGACTGACCAAAGTTTCTTTTGTTTGTGTTTCTCTGTGGCACTATACAAAAAGAATTTTCTATTTTTAGGACCCCTTTGTTGGGAAATCCTATGGGTAACTATGTCCGGGTCTGTATTTTAATAAGTAGTGACATGTGCACACTTACAGTTACACACAACTGGCATTTATATGATACTACTGATACAACTTCTGCTTGGAGTTTCAACCTAGGACTCTTATTCATGACATGCTCATACTGAACATTCTTTAGCATACTCGGTACTGAGTCTTTACCGTTGTAGAAAAGTAATGATTTATAATCTCAATATCTGGCGTCACCCAGAAGAGGATGGGTTCCCTTTGGAGTCTGGTTCCTCTCCAGGTTTTTCCTTATGTTGTCTCATGTTGTGTCCCCTTGCCACTCTCACTACTGTCTTAGATTACTGTGGAATTTACCAATGGAATGGCTTGATTCCCCTATGATCATTAAAATTGAATGTTTCTGGCTAGACTTCCATTTATAAAGAGCTGATTATAGTTGTAGCCACGTGATGGACTGGCATCCCATCCAGGGTGTATTCCTGCCTCACACAATGTATTCAGTGCTATAACGTCTATGTCCATGGGTCCAAAAAAACTAAAAGCTCATAGTGTGCTCTGTGATGGCATGAATTTTGTTGAGCAAACAAAAAGAATAACTACGACTCACATTTTGATTAAGAACTGCAGGTGAACAATGCACTGTTATCATTTAGTTCTGTATTTGCAGTAAAACTTTGCATAATAGAATCTTGAAAATGAAGAATCCCAAGGACATATGAAGGATATACTTGTTTTTGAAAGAAACATTTTTAAATGTGAAAATGTGAGATTTTTTCCCCACATTATGTTTAGCAAGTCTTTCAGTTTTTAAGGAAAGAATACTATCCTTCTGGGAAAGTCCTAGCAAGGGACTCAGTTTTAAGGGCAGTTCGAATATTTTCTGCAATGAGTGAAGCTGCCTCTTGGAGATAGTGGAAGAGTAAGAATACATATTCTTGATTATGAATATAGAATGCCATCTGCTGGTTTATATTTTACTGATGTACTTGATGTGTGTAGTGCAATGTTTGCCAGTTACAGCTAGCATCACTATTACAAAGCAACACATTTGCTTTGAGTGAAGTGTGATTAAATGTAGACTTACATCCCAAGTCTAGCATATTTAGGACACTGTGTGGGAGACTGCAGATTTTCAGTTAATGAAATGTATGAAACAAACAGGCCAGTTTTTATAGAGTTTATTTAGCAGGTAAGGGGCATTGAAGGTATGTAGCAGCATTACTGGGAAGGGTTGATGGGTATGCCAGGAAGAAAAGCTGGGGGCAGGCAAGACCTCTTCTATCACATGGTTAGCTCCTGAAGATAGATGGATATAAAAAAAAAAGTGATACTTTGTGAATAGGAAGGAGCGCAGTTGACTTTTAGAATAATCTCCAGCAACTGTATTATATGTACAGTCACAGTACAATATTTACAGGGAAGATTTACAGTCACATAGATGTTTACGAACATATACATATTTAAAAAGAGTATTGTCTTACCATAATAGCATTGACAATATCGTTCTTGTTGTGACGTAGTGCACGGACAGCTTTAGCCCGAGCCACGTTAGCCTGTGCCATTACCAGCTCTATATCTCTCTGTTCCAGTCCACTCTCATCCACCTGATCGAGAGAAAGCAATTGAATTTTTGTCCATTTTAGGGAAGTGGAGACTTAAATTGCACACAGTGGTGCATCAGAGTTGGTTACATATATAGAAGTGGCCAAATAGAATTAGAGTGTAGTATATTATTTCAGGTATAGGAGAAAGGTCATGCCCACAAGATGGCAGTTGTAAAAAATAAAAATCTTTCTAAATTCCCTTCTTCATTGTGTCAATTATATTTCAATAAACGTCATGAAAGTTACTAGGGAGCAATTATAAAGACAGTATCAACTCTCTACCTCCTCTTCTTCTTCACTCTCCTCTTTTATGGTGAGGCTAGGCATGATGTCAGGGGTCAGAGGAGAAGGGTCAAGGGGAACCTTAAATTTCTCAGCTGCAGCCTTGTGCACTTGCTGTGACAGGTCCTCAATCTGTAACAGAGGCAATGGAAGAATGTTTTTGGTTAATTTAAAGTTTCTCTTATAAGCCTTGTGTCATCAACTGGCGACTGTGGTCGGGATGCAGACCCAGCAAATTATTTAAGAGGACCGAACTGAGTGCTTGAAGCAGAACTAATAAACATAAAACTGTCTGTGGTTCAGTGACTTTAGTTTTCTAAACACGAACGAGCACGGCTTCTGTAGCATATCTTCTGTTGTGATTTAACCAATCACTTCATTTAAATAAAATGATTTAACTGAAGGCAGTTCTTTGATCAGAGATTAGCTTACAAGGCTTAGAGACATCCTCTCAGAAACTATTCTATGAAATTTATAAACCGATGAAATTGTTTTTTAAAGTTGATGACAAAAACAGAATGTTTAAGGACGATTGGACAGAGAAGTATGTGCTTATTCAAAATATCTCATATTTTCATGGCACTACTTCTTATTTATAGCCATAATCTTATCAATAATTGTTAAGCATTAAAATTTAAATGTTGTCATTATTTAGTCATGTTAGTTGCTTACTTGGACATTTGTAAACTTAATAGTCCAATGTCTGCCACAGAAAGTAAGTTGCAAAAATGATGCAAAAATGATCATAATGCTAACCTTGGCCTCCCCAAAGACTATGTAGATATCTGATGCAGGGCTTTTGAAGACATCTGGGCGGGTAATAACAAATAGGATATTCTTGGACTTTCGGATAGTAATCCGTGTAACTCCATGGATCTGTTTTAAGCCAAGCTTCGACATAGCCTTGAGAACACACCCACAACAAGAAAGAAAAACATATTATTATTATTATTATTATTATTATTATTATTATTATCATCATCGCTCTGTCCGAAACTTTGTAAAAAGGCTCTAACAGCTGGAATCAATAAGATCTCACGTACCTTTCGTGCCTTTTTCTCACTTCGACTCTGCTTAGTTTTGCTCACTGACTCATCAGCTGTAGAATGTGATATCTGAGAGAGAAAAAATCAGATAAATGTAGTTATAAATTAATTTCTTTTGCACTCACCTTGTTTGTATTTTAAAATAGGACATGGCTTTCCTGCGTAAGCACATATTATACGCATACTTGCGGGTCTGAGGTTTTCAAGAGGCTTCTGTTCGGTTCTTCCAGCTCAGGAATTGATCCATCACTGTCTGTTTCATTACATGAGCCCACTTTGTAATTGAGACATAGAGATAGAGACAGAATAAACTTTTTTTTATATAATCAAAGATAGGCATGATTTTGAAAATGACAAAAAGGACAGACTTCATGCAGTAGACTGTCAGTTAGACATACTGGTATTTTTTAGGGAGAGATCCACTTCTTTAGAGTCCTTTGTTCTGTAGTTGATTGAACACCCATCCTGGTGATCAGTGTGCTTTTCAGTTGGATTTTGTTTTGCTTGCACGGGAAAATTTAACGCAGAGGTGATGCACGGTAATATCTCTTGTTCATTGCTCAAGCTTGATTTTCTGTGAGCAGGACTACTATCTCTGTGTCCGATACATCGAGTAGGGCGGGTTTTGGGACTTTTAGGTGATTCTGGTCTGTGTTCCATGCATACTGCTTGAAAGAACCAAAAAATGCATCAACTTTTCATTTTTAATAGTGACCATGTATATGTATGTTAATTTGGCACAGTACCACTTCTGTACATTTAATAAACAATAGCACAGTAACAGAGATTTGAAATACAACACACCTTCGAGTTTCTCTTGTCTGCAGGTTTCTGATTTTAAGCCTGCCTGCTCATTCACATTTTGATGTGTATCCTGTATTGGAAGTGAGACTGATAATTCCTCCTCAGACTCAACATCTGGCTGTTCCAAATTTATCACTTGAAGAGGGCTCTCTGATTCATGTTCAAGCAGACCGTCATTTACTGTTGTTTCGGTGAGGAGACTGTGTATTTGAGAACTGTTAAATGAAGACTGGGACTCTTGTATAGGTGCAGAAAGGTCTTCCTCAAACACATCTGTGGATGAGGAAGAAGCGGAATGTCTGCTGAGTTCTGAAGTTTCTTCTACAAAAGTTAAGGAGGCCGTGACATCGTTATCACTGGCATCTTGTGTGCTTTTGTGTGATTCCAGGCCTTCTAAGGTGCCATGATTAAGTGCATCCTTCTGATCTGAACTGCGAAGACCATGTAAGTCAGTAGAACCCACTGGTTCTGTCAAGTTGGGGTTTCTCTCAAGAGTATTGGAGCTGGTGACAGCAGGGTGGAATAGAGTTTGAATTGGTGTTTGATGATTGCTTTTCTCTCCTCTACCATCATTTTTGTGTATTTGCTGTTGAGTCTCTGGAGTATATTTGTTACTCTGAAAAAAAAAATCATTTGCAGAAGTTTTAATTATTTCAGTCTCAGGTTTACTGTCTTTATTTTCGATGCCTTCCTTTTTCTCCAGGGCAGCAGTTGTTTTACTGTTGTCAAAGGTGATAGGTTCCTTTGGCATCATGCTGTCTGAAACAGTTTTTCCCCCTACATTAACTATGGTGGTATTCAGTTCTATTTTTTCTGTTTCAGAGTAATTTGATTTCTGTGAGACTTCAGTCTCCACTTTGCTCAGTTCCAAAACATTAGTATTCTCTCTGATATTTTCATTTGCCTCCTCTTTTGGACATATTTCCACAACCTTCTCATCCTCCTTTTCCTTGAGTGAAATACATACACTTCTTTCAGTCTTTGGTTCAATTTGTTTGTCAGTCACTTGACTACCAGAAGTCAGCTGATTTTCATCTTTTGTAATGTTAGACTGTAACTGCCTGGTATCTAGATTTGTTGCCCCAGTTGTAACCCCCTTATTAGAGCAGGTAGCTGTGTCTTTGTGTATCAGAGACTTGTCAGAATAGGAAATATCATGTTTTGATTCACTTGATTTCTTTTTGTGGTCAAAGTTGCCAAATGACCCCCCTACTAGTTTAAAAACAGGCTTGTTTTCTAAGACTATTGAATCAGTATTTACCAGGCACATTTGTTTAGGAGTTTCAAGAATTTTTATGTCACTTGATTTGTCTGATATTTTGTCTGTTGTGTTCGGCCCACAGAGATCATTTTGTTTGTACGAATTGGTAGAACCTAAAGTCAGTGCTTTATCATGTTCTTGAGCTGATTCCAGGACTTCTGGTCCCTGTTTAGGCAAAATGTCAGGGCTTTCATCTATGAATACTTTTGATGTGGGTTCTCCAGGAATGTTAAATTCTGTGTCAGTGGTCTGGTCTTTCTCATCTTTCTCATCTTGTGAAAGGATATTTAATGGCATACAAGTTGATTGTGCACCTGGGATACTGGGTGAACAGCTCTTTTCTGGATTGTTCCATGTAGTTTCCTGAATATTTTCTGGATGGCATTGTATAAGTGCATTATTGTCTGGATTCTGGAGGTTGTTTGCATCATCCTCACCCCCTCCTGCTTCTGAAAGGTCCTCAATGGATTTCCAAGTGGACAGATTTGACTCCAGCATACCAGCCTCATTATTTGCCATCTTGTCTGGCAAGTCACAGTAGCTGTTGTTGTCCTCAAGGTCACCCATGATGTTATCTCGAGCCGAAATGTTGGGAGTTACAGACAGCCCCTTATTGTGCAGTGATCCAGCTATCTCACACAAAAGCAAATTCTCTGGCCTAAAGTCACAGCATGTGTCTAAAGACAAGGGCTCTTCTGGAACCCAATCTTCAGAAGAAACAGTCTTTTCTGTTATGCTACTTTGGGAATTCTCCTTCTTTGGTGAGATGGCAAGCATGCTGTAAGTAGAAGAGGACATATTTAGAGACCCAACACTTGTATCATCTGTGCTGGGTTGATTTTCGGTCAGGTTGTCTTGGTCAAGAGACTGTTCAGTTGGGGAAATATCAGCAGGAGTTAAGTTATCTGGTACTTCAGACAGTTCGGGATAGGCACAAACTGGTATGTTTGTGGGGCTACAGTCATCTTTAGGATAGGACAACAAAGGGACTCCCTTGTTGAGATCATTGGTTGCTGTCTCATCAAGCTGGAGTGAGGTATTCAAGAATTCAGAGTTATTTCCATTTTTCTGATCTAGATCTTTTTCATCTGGAATATTTATCTTATTATCTATGCCTGCTGCTGTGGCACCAAGCACACAAAGAACTGGCTTAGTGTATGTTTCTGATACTTCATCTAGTTCTGCTGAGCTTGCCTGATTTCCTGAGCCTTGAAGGTTTGTATGGACACTTTGTTGAGACACTACACAGCATACATTGTCTGTTTCTTCTGCATTTTCAAGATCTGTGCTCTGCTTATTCTCTTCACTTTGTTCCCTAATATCGCTTGAGGAATCTAGTCTCTTTGCACACTCTTCCTTTGAATTGGGTGTGCTTATGTCTTCAGCATGTGCTGTGCAGACTGACATATGTTGCTGAACTAATACATTTGATGGCCCAGAGGATCCAGAGGAAATCTCCATTTCACTCTCACTTCCAGAGGATTCTGGTCGTGCATGGACTACTGAATGCACATGGTCATCTTGTGCAGGAAATTGCTGTGCAAGCTCAGCATGTCTCTCTGTGCTGTACAGGTGGTCATCCTCATCTCCATTACAAGAGGTGGAATCAATTGACTCCTCTGTGTCATCTTGATAAGCAAATGACTCATCTACTCCATCGTTAATTGAGTTCTCAGAAAGTGAATTTAGGAAAGAGGCAGATGTATCCTCTTCATTTGTATCATCAACACCCCTTGCTCCAATCTTTATGGCTTCAACTTGCTGTTCCAAATCACTGTCATCATTTATGTCCACATCTTCATCTTCATCATCATATTCATCCACATCCCCCTCTTCCTCTCCAGCAGCATATGCATCAACATCATTTTCTGGCTCATCATCTGTAGGGAATAATGTTATTTCCATTGAATCTGCTTGGAATATCAAGCTAGCGTGGACCGGTAGCATCGATGCAGGAATCATCCCCTCACCACCAGGTCCATCATCCCTGGAGCACCCATGGAAGAACAGAGCAGAAGATCCCATCTCACCATACAAGCTGTTATTATCCGTGTCTGAAATCTCTGATGAACAAGTGGCAGGGGTCAGACTGCCTGTCTCTAAAGTGGCTGAAGCTCCTGCCTGCTGGTGACTGAAGGGAGAAGAACATGCCAGATCAGGAGGAAAGTCCTCTTCAAGGCTTAGAGGAGCATCATGTCTGGCAAAGTGCTCTGAGATACAGGCATTAAAGTCCATCTCTTGCTCCTGATCTGGATCATCCAAAGGCTGTGATATGTCAGGGGCTCTTGGAATTTCTGCCTGGACTAAGGTGGCCTCAGATCCCCCTTCCTCATGTTTTGAGTCTGTGGTTCTACCACTGCTGCTTCTGTCTGGGGAAACATTCTCTGTTACCCAGTGAGGCCTACAAGTCTCTCTCTTTGTCCTTTCCTCCTCATGTTCCTCACTCTCTGCCAACTCTGGCATGACAGGTTTACACAGACAATGCTCTCTTTCAGCCACGAGTCTGTCATCTCCCAGCTCATCCCCAATCTCAGAAAGAGAGCCCACATAGCAGGCAGGGACCTCCTGCAGTTCAGCTTCAGCAGTTAGATTAGGTGAACAGGAGTGAGAAGTGCCAGAATTATAGGAGGAGGTCCAACTGCCACCTTCAGCAGTAATGTAGGATCCGGATGGAGATGTGGGAGGGGAGCACAGATCAGACTCATCTGTTGGTGAACCAGGACCTGTGCTTGGACTGCTTGGTTGCCAGTGTTGCTTAAGATGTGAGCAATAGGCCATCTTAATTGGGGTGGAAGGGGCTGTGTAATAACGATCTGGGTCTAGTCCAGGAAGGACACCAATGCGTTGAGGATCAACTGGATAGGAGGGCTCAGAGAAGGACAAGGAAGGCACTTCACCCTGAGATAGAGACAGTGTGTCTCCTTCATCATCTGGGAAAAAGGTGCTGCTTTCAATCAGCCCAGTATCTGTTGATTTGGGTTCTAGAATCGGGCATTCAAGTAGCTGATCTAAATTTCTCTCTTGTTCAGGGGTTGGGGTCAAAGTCTTAACATGGTCAGATTTTTCAATCTCTTGACCAGTATCAAGTTTAAGTTTCTCCTCTACCCTAATCTGTCTCTCCACCAGAAGGGTAGAAGTATCTGAGTGAGGGGGTTCTGAACTGGATGATTCTTTATTTGTCTTTTTGTCTGGAGGCACACCAATCTGTGTCTCCATGTTTTTCAGTAATGCTTCTTGTCCCATAACAACCCTTGCATCCATGGACTCAGGTTCTTGGTAGTCACTCTCCACTTCAGCTCCAGTTAGAACTTTAATCCTCTCCATTTTCACTGGCCCCCGTCTGCATCCACCTCTACCAAACCGCCCTGTTAGCCGACCTACTGTGCGCCCATCTGATTCAAAGCTGGCACCCTCTGGTTGAGGTCGAGTAGAAGTGTTTGGTTTAGACATGACCAAGCGAGGTCCAAACAGAGATGTACATTGTGGGGAGAGCTTGGGTGGAGTGCTTGGAGATGGGCTGGAGGCACTGTCAGTTGGAGTTGAGGCTGTGGAGCTTGAGGCTTGCCTGGACAAATCTGAAAAAGAGGGCAATAAGGAATTTAGGAAATACATAAGCAACAACTTTGAATGCCATCTTCGATAAATCATAAAATATTCCTTTGTGTAAAGGGAAAAGATCGACCTTTAGGTGAACTACTTGTGGTCTTGTACATTTTTATCACTTCCTGATGCTGCAAACATGAATGCCTACTCAGTAATGCCATCAAAATGTCACATAAAATATTCAGTATATTACATGGAAAGGTCATCTACACTGAAGCAGTTTGGCTGGAGTGCTTTGGGTAGAATTTAATAAACTAAAAAAATCAATAGTAAATTGCAGATTTCTGTAGACTTACAGAGTTTCCTATCCTATCAATCAGGTTGTGAATAAATGCATCATCAAATCAACTTCGACAACCAAACTTAATCCTCCATCTCCAAATTTACCCCATCTTAATATATCCCAAAATATCCTAAAAGCACAAAACAAATTATCAAGCACTTAAAATTATTATCTATTTTATTATCTGTTAACAGCCATGCTTGAACAGTTGATTGATTTGGATTTGAATACAAAATTTGTATGGACTGTATTGGATTTGAATACAGTCCATACAAAAAAAAGGACTTGTTAAACTCTAATTTTAACATCCATGACTTGACTTTAATTTGGAATTGGGTTTTGCAAACTGAAATGTCTCAAGACCCTTTTTAAATCAAATAGATCATTAAACTATTTTATCAGCTGAATAGTAGAGTAGCACTGATAAACACTACATATATATATATTTTTTTTTCATTTTGGTCCAGGTTGAGAACAAGCCAGCATGCAAGAGTGTCCCTTTAAGTTTGTGCTACACACCAGCAGCTTTTAGAGAGAGAATTTACAAAGAAGGATTTATGTCATCACTCCAGAGAGGGTAGTGATGGTGTAAAGAGCTTGGTTAGATAGTGAGAAGCAGTAGTTTTAAATGCCTGTTGAGTAACTGTCTCATGGAAGTAATTCCCTATTCTGCCTGCAAGGCAAACTTAGACTGACAGCACTGACAGTAAGAAGAGAAAACTAATATACTGTCAGTAGAATATTCATGCAGGCACATACACACAATGTATTTATATCTATACACACAACAAAACCAACATAAAATGGTGTAATAAGGTGTTTGGCTACCACACGCCTTCAACACAGCTTCAATGCACCTTGGCATAGATCATACAATCCTCTGATGATGATGGTGGTGGGGAGCACTGTCTAAAATCTTCTATCAGTGTTCAACTGGGATGAGATCCGGTGAAGGCGTTCTACAAAGGGTTTTACGTCTAGTTTATGTGCAAACTGATTAGCCTAGGTACCTGTTTGGAAGGTCATGAGTTCGATCCCCAGCACCGCCAAGCTGCCACTGCTGGGCCCTTGAGCAAGGCCCTTAAACCTCAACTGCTCAGTTGTATAAATAAGATAAAATGTAAGTCACTCTGGATAAGGGCGTCTGCCAAATGCCATAAATGTAAACATACAATGGCTGATTATTTAAGCTAAGCACTGCAAATATGGTAGGTGTTTGGCTCAATGACATTGGTCAACATATCATAAGGGCCTGCTGATACCTGGATGATTGTGCAATATTTATATATTACACAAATATGTACACATATGAGCAATACCTCCATGTGAGGTTGCCAGGGTTGCAGTTTTTACACAAAATTGGGCTAGATTTGGAACAAGGTCATGGGTGAAAAAAAGCAAGTCCGTTGGCGGTATTTTTCTGGGCTAGTTTAAAAATAATCAGAGGTTGCCAAGATCTTGTTTTAAAGCAAATAATCTAAATTACACTTAAACAATTAATTTCTGTAAAAATAGGCTATGGCAAAAGGGAAAGTGTAAGTGCAGAGAGTGTATCTATTATGTACAGAACCATTCCTGTTATAGTGGGAACTATACACTAGCACACTAGTCTGAAATGAGAATTAAAGGCAGTACATAGTTTTGTTCTCAAATATGGAAAGTTGGGACATCAAGAGAACACGAGGGAAAAGATGGACTTAAACAGATACTTGTGGTTTTTTTTTTGCTTAATTAATGAAGATCTATCAATTACTGCTCTGTCATATACCACCAAAATTTTTGGGCTAGACTTTTTGTGTGGTTATTTAGATGTAGTTGGGATGGAAATTTTGATGAGACCTGACAGCTCTGCCTCCATGCTTCTTTCTATGTCCTTCCTATTTCATCCTTCAGCTGGTCTATTAAAACCTGCTCTATTTTACAGATTGCTCTGTGTTTCACGCAGTGTTTGTGTGTGTGTGTGTGTGTGTGTGTGTGTGTGTGTGTGTGTGTGTGTCAGATAGTCCCATAGCTCAGCCATGTGCATACGTATGTTTTGCTGTGGGTGGTTTGTTGTGCTTAGTCATGATGCGAAATGATTACATCATCCTGTCACACCCGGCACATGGAGCAGTTGTTATGGGGTAGCATGAAAAACAGCACAGTGTTGTTGCCAAATTTTGTGTGTGTTTGTGTGTCAGAGAGAGAAAGAAAGAAAAGACCTCTTGCTTTCAAAACCCACACGGACAGATCCTAAAATGTGCCTGCAATGAGCAAGTGTTTGAAGCATTTGCTCAAGGAGTGCACCAACAGATGCAGCAGTCTCTCTCTCTCTCTCTCTCTCTCTCTCTCTCTCTCTCTCTCTCTCTCTCTCTCTCTCTCTCTCTCTCTGACTCTTCCTACTCCTCCTGTGAAAAACAAAACAAAAACCACAGACACACTACCTGCTGATTTCTGACCGGCTCTGTGCTGGTCTGATTATTTTAGTCCGGTCTGCATTGNGATACTAAAATGTGCCTGCACTGAGATAGTGTTTGTCGCTTTTTCTCTAGGAGTGCACCAACAGATGCAGCTGTCTCTCTCTCTCTCTCTCTCTCTCTCTCTCTCTCTCTCTCTCTCTCTCTCTCTCTCTCTCTTTCTCTCGCTGCCTCTCTGTATGCATGACCTCTTTCTTGAATGCCCTTCCCTACCAAACCCCTGCAGTTTACAAAACAGTATGTGCAGAAGGTGTAAGGCACTAATAAAAGATTATTTCTGGTTCTCTCAGCAGGCATAAACATAAATATTAGAATATCGAGTCAGCATTAGGTGTCCCGTCATTAGTCCCCCCCTCCCCCACCCCAAAATCCTCTTGCGCTTACACACTCTGACATTCAGTGCTGCAGTGACTGAGCAATCTGAGATTTCTTGCTTAGTCACATTCATAACTGCATTTTGTGCAAGCATCCTCTGGATAGTGCACAAAAGGGGCCATTAAAAAAAACACCCATTTCACTTGTACAACATTGTTGGTAATACAGTTTGATTTCTGTTAACTTCTACTGAATTACTTGTAAATTTAATACTGTGTATGTGTACATATTCTCTCTTCCCCTTCAGTGTCACTGAGTGCCTCTTATCACAGAGACACTCAGTGACACTCATAGTCAATCATGGTTGTCTCTGAGCTCATGTATGTGGAAGAGGTAGATAGCGCTTTCCACTGAATGTTATACGCTGTCATTTGACGCAGAATGAGCAGCAGTTGCAATGTAGTTAGCTGGCTCGAAGGAAGCACGTGTTAGCCTTCACCCTCCCTTGTTGGTAGTATATAACAGGGAAGGGTGGGAATTGGTAGGTGACCAATTTGGGGAGAAAATGCGGGAAACATCCCCAAGAAAAGTACAGCAACAGAGAATGTCCCCAGTAAGGCAAAAACTAAAAATCATAGAAACATTCCTATCAATTTCTCTTACAACCAAAAACGTCCCTATGTTGTTATACCATTCTTAGAACACCCTGAATGCGTTCTGTGCTCTCTGTATACTCAGCATAAGTGACAGCTGGTAGTAAAATTAGGTGGGAGGGATAAACTCTAATATATATCAGTATCTCAACAAAGAGACTGTATTAGGTTTGAGCAATGCATTATATCACCAGGTCTTATCGAGGGCATATTCAGAATGCTTTGACTCTATTACACACACATACACACTGAAAAGACTGAAAGGCAGTAGCATTCGTGTTAATGTGTTAAGTGTTTCAAACTCCATACATCTCTACTGGCTTCATGCTGTGTTTCCTATGAATACCATACAGTAAATAGAAAGGTTGTAACCCTTTTTTGTGTAACTTGAGCTGAGATTGGATAATGTGTGCTTAATCTATCTACTTTAAATTTTCCTCCAAACACATTTTGGTTCTCCTACTCAACGCGATTCTATTTCACATGTGATTTCTCAATCACTGCTTATGACGTGTTACAGACGTGTCAGCAAAGCAGGCTGAAAAATATCAGCCCAAACTGAGATCAAATCTAGGGAGCGTTTGATGTGACGTGACTGTCGCTGAATATCTAGAAAAGTAACAGTCCGAGCCTCACTTCTTCGTACCATTCTGTCTATTTTTCTTATGACTATGGTGCTGTTGTGCTTGGTTCCACAAAAATCCAAAATAATCCAGCTAAAGACATTTGTTAACAGCAAATAATTTGATGTGGATGTCGAAAAGATACTTTATATAGATTTTTTTTAAATCTTTGAAAGACGATGAGCCGTCCCTCCTAAATATAAACAGTATTACAGATGTTCTTTAAAAAATAATTTATTTAGACCCTTGCACACCACTGAGAATCAAAATATTATGCTAGTGTTACCTCATATTCAGAATCCTCAATGCATACTGTTTCTGCATTCTGTTTGAACTGAATTATGAATCGGGGATGATTTATATTTCACACCTCCTTAGTCCTAATGCATGTATGGTGCCAAGAATAACACAAGAACTAATAGGTTTATAGAAGGAGGAGGACTAATTGAATCCCTACAGTGAGGCCACATTAGAGTAGATTCCCGCCGTCTGGGTTTAATATAAATTTTGAGTTTGCACTCCAGAAATGAATGTTGCCTAAATGTAAACCCTTTTCTCCATGTTCGTGTTTGGCTGATGTCATCTTACTGCTCCTCCTTGCAATATTCACTTGACAGTAGCTTACTAAGAGACACAATGATTTACATTTGACAACATTTTTGGACGTTCAGTTAGAATTGGCAAAATGCCCAATTCCCAGCATGCCCAGCATACACTACCACTACAGATGGCTTCCAGATTAACCCCTTAGTTATCTTTGTATCCACTGTTTGACCTGTCTTGAACTCAGTGTGTGATGTAACAGACACAATAGATTAGCAGAAGGTCAAACAAAAGCAGCTAAGATCCATTTACGTGGCACTTGTCGATCCAAATGCACTCTAGATTGTTTAGAATTTTAAAATGGTCCTTTCAAACCCTCCTTTTTGTCTTTTCAATGTAATATGAATAGTTGATGTGCGGTTAGATCTCGTTACCTTGGATGAAATATGAAGCTGAAGGATTGCCAAGTGTCAGTATGAATTCGATATAAACTGTTTTCATGGACAGGAGAATAAAGAGAAGCTGCTGTTTTTTTAGTATTATTCATTTCTTCTCTAATGATCGATTTCTGATTGATTTTTGAAACCATCGCAACTTCTGAACATGTATTAGTGCTGTGCATTATCCTGTAGCCTGCATGATTCCGCTGAGGGCTATCTTCTCATCTCATCTAATTTGCTCAGTACACTAAAGATAGTGGTGACACACTGGCACACGAGAGATTATTTTTTAGGCCACTTCACACACTCACACACTTGCCATATTGCCATATGTTGGTCGCAAGTATGCTATCAGAAGCCACTTGTTATTACTGCAACACAAGAATCTCAAGATGATAAATAAAAAGTATGGCTCATCACAAGTCTAGCATTTTAGTTACTTAACTTAACTGTATACAGTATATATTTTTCACATACTTATGTAAATGATCAGAGACTATAATTTTAGAATATACAAGAGCAGTAGCATAGTATAGATCATAAAGAACAAGTATCTGCTAATAAAACCCTATCATTTTTATCATCTTTGATATACTACATCATGCATATGTACCCTAGGGCATATCATATACACTGTAATATAGAACATATTCCCCCTCTATCATGCTGTATGACTGCAGCAACAGCATAAAGCAATAACTGCAGTGCTATTAAATAGTGATTAAATATATTATTGATGCTGTAGTGCCCAAATATTTATTATCCAAAAGCCAGAATGATCTATTTACATCACATTATTTGAGCAGGCATTTGTTTTGGCCACTCGTTTCTCAGCTGAGGGGTCCTCAGTGATGCTGTGTCATGCTCTGGATGTATTACAGCATCTCTTTTGGGACAATGCTGATGCTGTTTCAGGGTGCGGCCAAACCCAACCTCTCTCTCTCTCATTCTCTATTATTTTGTCCAGAAAGCTGCACACTTCCTTCACCCACTCAGGCTCTTATCATATTTCTGTCTCTTTGCTCACGTAGCTTATTTTATCTTCAAAGCTGCACACTTTCACAAACACTACCATCATTCCAAACTCTCACTGCTTTCATGTTGAATACTGCGCACAACCCTTAAATTTATTGCTTTCTTTCTCTTTCTCTCCTAATGTTGTCTCGTGTGTCTCACCTGGAAGCTCGGCGTCCGTGTCCAGCAAGCCTTGTGTATCCCCGGGCATGTTGATCCTTCCCCAGCCTCTGACGCACTTGTTAGAAACGGAGGACAGGAGCTCAGGAGGCAGCAAATGAGTGCAGGATATGTTGCTGAGATGCTCTGCTGCTGATTGTGTGTGTGTGGGAGAGAGCAAGAGAAAGAGAGGGAGGCTGCAGAGGGATGGGTGGAATCTGAGAGAGAGCTGCAGTACTCTCCCTGATTGCAGTGAGTCCTCAGCCCAACCCCTCTCCTTCTCTCTCTCTCTCTCTCTCTCACCCTCCCTTTCCACCTGCGGTTTCAGAACCTCTACTTCCTTCTGTATCACCCTCCCTCGCCCTGTCTCTCTCCACTCATCCACTCACCATCCTTGTCTTTTTTTTTTTTTGCATATCCTCTGCTTTCCTATTCTACCGCCTCCTCTTCATCTTCTTCTCCGTTGTTCTATCACTCATTCTTCCACCCCCTTTTGCTCTTTAAGCAAGTGGATGTTGGATGATGATGTCAGCAAATTTCTACTGTGTATGAAGGCTGCTGCCTTGCTGGAGGACACAGAATAAAATGATGAATGTGGTCACAGAATTATACATGAGGTTTCCTTTTGAGTAAGTTTATATTATTACTTTTGGAAAAACAATAGTGAAAGAAAGAGGAAGGTTTAGGTTTAGAGCTAGTAGTTTAGTTAGTTAGTGCAATGATCGGATGATTTAGACAGATACATCGATTTAAAAAACAATGAATAATCCCATAAACTGATTATTATCAATTAATATTGAATATAAATGAACCATTATCATTTAGAATTGATTATAAGTTGATTATTATTAAACAAGGACAAGCAACTGCTGTGTAAGTACACTTATACACATATCATATGTGTAACTACCATAAGAGGCTAGCAAGGTTTACAGCCCTATCAGGAGTGTTTTATTTTTCAAAGATAATAAATAATACATCAATATTTTTGGCAAATACATTAGATTATTTGTTGTTAATAAATGTCTTAAGATATTATGTTGGACTTTTATTAAACCAAGCACAACAGCACCACCACTGGTGATGAGAAAAGCACACAGAATGGTAGAAGCAAGGCTAGGGCTGATTTCTTTCTAGCTTTTGCTATAGATTTATGCAGCCTATCAGTGCAATCTAACCTCACGGAAAAAGCATTTGCATGGAACATACACTATATTACCAAAAGTATTCGGTCACCCATCCAAATGATCAGAATCAGGTGTCCTAATCACTTGGCCT
>CM074966.1:6253411-6264675 GCA_037577455.1 Pangasius macronema | reverse complement strand
GCAGAAGATAGGGATAGATGGAGAGTGATGATTCGCTGTGGCGACCCCTGAAGGGAAAAGCCGAAAGAAGAAGAAGACACTACATGGAATTTAAAATAAATATATACTATTTGGCCAAAAGAATATGCATCATACTTAATCATATGTGCACTCATAAGTGCTTGTTGAACATCCCATTCAAGTTTTAGTCCCTCCTTTTGCTGTTTTAATAGCCTCCACTCTTCTGGAAAGGATTTCCACTAGATTTTGGAGCATGGCTGTGGGGATTTGGCCATTCAGCCACAACAGCATTAGTGAGTTCAGGCACTGATGTTGGGCGAGGAGTCCTGAAGTGCAGTCGGCGTTCCAGTTCATCCCAAAGGTGTAGGCCTCTCGAGTTTTTCCACTCCAGCTTGGCAAACGATGTCTTCATGGACCTCGCTTGTGCACAGAGGCACTGTCATGCTGGAACAGGTTTGGGTCCCTTAGATCCACTGAAGGGAAACTGTAATGCTATAAAGCATACAAAGACTTCCTATACAATTGTGTGCTTCAACATTGGGGCAGTAGTTTGGGGAAGAACCACTTATGGGTGTGATGATCAGGTGTCTACAAACTTTTGGCTACATAGTGTGTGTTATTTATTTTAACAAAATTCATATCACTATTCCCTTTCACTGCTCATTATTTTCCTAATTTTCGTCTCTTTAACAAATTTGTGAATCTTCCTTTCACTACGTACTCATTAACGAGTGACAGGTTGCTCATGTCGCTTCCTCAAACAGACAACACCCAGACACTTCGCTGACGACAAAAACAGCGAACACCCATACGTAACAGCCACAAAAAAACTAGATCCAGTGAGGAAAAAATAATAATAGCTAATTAGCTAGACTTGGGATTGACCCTGAGGAATTAATCAAGCTAATTGTTTGGGTTTGTTGTGTACTGTGTCATACCTAATTTGCATAGAGTTGTGAATCTCAGGTTAAATGTCACACTGTCGCTTAGTTGTTGCCGCTGTTGCCGAAATCGTAGCTCTATATTGCGGACATGCACAGAATGAATGGAATGCAGTAAAACCTGACTGAAGTTCACTTGCTTATCTGTGTGCGTTTGTGTGTTTTGACAGCGCTACCACGGTGGTGAGACCCGAGAGCAGTGGCTAACAGACCTTCTGTACTGCTACAGCGTGACGCTTTCGAGTCACCGTGCCAACATGGCCATGAGGGATATCTACTAACCTCCTGAGCCACCGTCTCCTCTCTGCTTTCCTCTCACCTTCTTCCAATTTCCATGTTCACAAATGTTGCTTTTTATAGACTAAGAGGAAAAAATAAACATGTTGGGATAATTAATGAATCAAAGTCTTCTTGATTTCTTTCTGTTTATTAGCGCAACAATAAAGCCATGTTTACATGTACAGGATACAATAGAGATACACAAGGAAAGTGCTAATGATGCCTGCTTAGCAACCACTCGACAACCGACGTACCATGAGTTCTTCATTAATGATGATCAGAAGTGTTCAAACGCTGCAATGATTTGGTAAAAAAAATTCAGTAATTGCTACAAGAAGGCTACTGAAATTTTTTACGACCAAATGGAAACATCAAAACTATTTGGAAATTGATAACTCAGGGAATCGGGCACATCTGTTAGTGCGGAATTCAGCCTGTGGCTGCAGTCTGACATTGCAGGCCTTTCATTTACTCCTGTAATTAACGCATTTCTCAGCTTAACCCTAAAGCCCTGGAGGTCTTTGTGGTGGAAGCCTAAAGTTAAAACACTGGCAGCTGCTGTGCAGCAAAACTTCACAACATGCATCGCGAGGCATCTTTCAGCGTTATGACACAACAGTGAAATGCCAACAGTATAAAAAGATTTTACAAAGACGTATGTATCACAAGACGATGATAAAAGCTGTAGAATAAATAATGTCAGTTGATACAAATGTGAATGAACGTGTAGATGGCGTATACATTCTAGATCTATCTACAGTTTATCTAATTATATAGAATATATAATACATGCATACAGAATGGGGACAAATTAAAGATAAAAACCAACAAAGAACGTTAATAAGGTGTTGAGCCACCACAAGCTGCCAGAACAGCTTTCTGGTGCAGAGCTGAACACCAACCTTCCCAAAGATATTCCCTCAATTAGTGTCATAATGATGGTGATGGAGAGTACTGTCTAAAACATCGCTCCAAAATCTCCCATAAGTTTACATTTACCTCATTTGGTTTTATCCAAGGCAAATTGAGACAGGATACAGGATACTGAGCATTTGAGGATTAAGGGTCTTGCTCAAGGACCCAACAGAGGCAGCCTGGTAAATTTCCGATCAGTAGCCTCATCCAACCATTCAGTGAGCTCTCATGCCCCGTGGATGGGGCGGAGTCACCCTGGATGAGACCACGCCCATCAGGAGCAAAATGTTTCACCATAGGATCAAGTTGATCAGTCAGAAGAACTTTGTACATACTTTGATTTGCAGTTAATGTCCCTCTAATTCAGGGGGTACCAACTGGCAGATTGTGGCCAGCAAAGTATTTCAGCCGATTTGAAGCACAACCTTGAAGTGAATACCGTACGAGAAAAAAAAAAAAAGCTGAGAATCATCACAGGTTCTGTAGTATTCTCTGCTGCAAGCCAGTTATGTGCATTCGTTCACCATCTCTGGACTAATTACTGAACTGACAACATGGCTCGCTTAACAAAAAGTCAATGACAAAAACAGAATATGTAAACATGATTGGACAGAGAAGTGTGCATTTATACTCTGCTGCTAAATGGCTCCCACAGCATGACCGAACCACTGCTTTATCCTTTAATTTGTCACCCGTCTGTATTTAAAAGTAAAGTACACCATAGTAAATGGGTTTTTTTTTGCCCTCAGTAAGCATGAAACCAAGATCAGACTGATCAGTCAAATGACATTCTACAGGAGCCTTACAATTTTAACATAGAAACAATTAGGACTAACCATCTTGCGGACAAAGAAATCGGCCCAATGTTTGCTCTGGTGAAAGTCTTGCATTTGTATGTGTATCCAGATTGTGTCATATTTTCTTAACATGCATTAAGCACTCCTATGCAGGTAGCCTTGTTATGTCAGGTGTATGTCACCCATATGACAGGTGCATAACCAGTTGATGATAGGATAAAAGGTCATTTCATGTATATGTTTGTTTGTGGGCTTAAACTTTGACCTGTGTGGTTGTCATGCCATCCTTCTGTGCCTCACTGGTGTCTTTTAGGTTCCTGGACCCCATCAGTTTCCAGACACAAATATATAAATAAGCAGATTACAGTGTGGGTCAGGATTCTGTGTGTTGGTTTCTCTTGATGAAGATGTTTAGTGTATATGGTTCAGTCATTGGTTATGAACTAGAACGTGTCCTGAGGTGCTCTCAGTCTTTGGTTCTGCTCTGGCTGCTAGCACTCTGAGGACGCAGGTGATAGGAATACTGCTTGGCTTGACTCAGAGAGTCCAGTAAGTGTACACACTCCACGCCACTCACTGAGGAAACACATACACACACACCATATTTAAACACAAAACAGACATTTCAGCACTATTTCAATGCTAACATTTTCCTTATCGCTTGGGTGGTACCATCAAGGGTACATCTTTGTAACTTTAGTTTATAGAACTTTTCACCTAGAAACATAAATATACTGTAGTATACAGTACATATTTAAAGATATTTTAAGGTACATTATTGGACCTTAAGGACCACTGCTGTACTTTTAAAGCTTTATCACATGTACCTTCCCAAAGTTAGAAAATATTACAAATTCAAATTCAATTTTATTTGTATGGCGTTTTTAACAATGGACATTGTCACAAAACAGCTTTACAGAAATAAATACATTCAGGATATACATTTTAAATATCATATATAAGCCAGAGGCGTTGGTGGCAAGGAAAAACTCCCTGAGACGATATGAGGAAGAAACCTTGAGAGGAACCAGACTCAGAAGGGAACCCATCCTNAAGGAAAAACTCCCTGAGACGATATGAGGAAGAAACCTTGAGAGGAACCAGACTCAAAAGGGAACCCATCCTCATCTATCATGGGTGACAGTGCATTTATAAATAAACCCCTTCAATAACTGTGTACTACATGGACAAATAGTGTAAATGTGTAACCAGGAAGTTTATTCCAGTTTTCACATGAAGTCTTATTTTGTTGAACTTATCCACTGTTCAGTGATGGAGACTTGAGTGCAAAACTATTTGTGGCAATTGCAGTCCTAAAGTTATCAAACTGTGGTCCAAAGCCATTTTCATGGTGGTACCATCCTCAGTAATGTCAGTGATCCTCAGGCTATCCATGTGGAGCCTATTTGTCCTTGATTTTACCACCACAGCGACACGGAAAAGTACAGATTTGACCTCATGGCTTGGTTTTTGCTCTGATATTCATTTTCAGCTGGTAGACCACATATAGACAGGTGTGTGCCTTTCCAAATCATGTCCAATCAGGACGATCCTGATTCAGAAAATGGGACGTACCTGAGCTAAATTTCAAGTGTCATAGCAAAGGGTCTAAATACTTATGTCAATGTAATAATTTCAGTTTTTTCTTTTTAATAAATTTGTTAATTAAGTTATCACAAATCTGGTTTTTGCTTTGTCATTATCGGGTATGTGGTTTGGATTGACAAAGCATTTTAGCGCAAGTCTGCAACATAACAAAATGTGAAATAAATGAAGGGCTCTGAATACTTTCTGAATGAAGGGAAGGAAGTTAGTGGCAAGTAAACGTAATACACTCGCAAGTTTGCAGATGGACTCCATCTCCTCTCAGTCTCCAGACCTGCCTGATTCATCCTGATGCTCTACCTCTGCTTGGTGTTTCTGCACTTTTGACTCACTTTCTGCTGTTGTGGATGGTCCCGCATGGATAACCTAAAGATCTGCACTTCGCAAAAATAGTTTATGGGCCATGTCTCACCCTTTCTTCAGTGAATACTGTAATCTTATCTGGATACTGTAGACTTGCACCTAAGAGCTGCTGCTGCTGCTATAATCATAAAGAGTCCTGTCCTTATCCTAGGACCCTTACAATAGTTTTTTCCTCATATCATATCAGGGTTTTTTTCTTGCTACTATCACCTCTGGCTTGCTCATTAAGGATCAAAATCTACATCTGGATTTCTGTAAAGCTGCTCTGTGACAATATTTATTGTCAAAACCACTTTCTAAATAAAAAAATATCGTAATATACTGCTTACCTGATTGTCAGAGCATGACTAGGTTTTGCCTAGTGATTTTAGAGAACACCAAAGAATCTAAAATAATCAAGCTCTAAAAGAATCTGTCTTCATTACAATATCCTCAGAGTGAACGGAATCTGATTGGTTTGATTTAGCAATGGACGGAAATGAAAATTCTCAACTGAAATTCTGAACAACTTGGGCGAAAACTTAAAATTCGCCCCCCCCCCTCCCTTCTTTAAAAAAATCTTGCATTAAACTCAATTTGAATTTTATGCTTTTAAAATAGAAAAAAAAGAAAAGTAGAAAAATAGAAAATAGGAAATATTATAAAATCATTATTATTGACACATCAGGCTTTTTAATAGGACACTACTTGACAAAAGTGAGCTGTCAATAAATAAAACAATTAAAACTATTCTAAACTAAATTATCTTTCTTAGTGTTGGAAATTTCAGTGCATCACTAGATGAATTTGCCTGTTGTAATGTGCAGCTGTAGATTTTTATACACTTTCTTGGGTATTTATTTCGCACTTACTTTGTTTGGTGGGCTTAAGCGTCAGATCGTGCAGTAGTTGACTCTGGCTGAGTGTGTTGAGGGCAGACACAGCTCTCAGAGCGCGCCCCCTTTTGGCTTGGGCTCCTCCTGTACATAAAGTTCATATGTCTGATTAAATTTTCAAAAACATCACCTCTTACAAATACACTTACACATTTGTGATGCAGTACAGAGAAGAATGGACAAGGTTCAGATTCGGGCTGCAGGAGTGTGTGTGTGTGTGTGTGTGTGTGTGTGTGTGTGTGTGTGTGTGTGTGTCCAATTTGACTGAGAAGCAGAGGTGCAGAAGGTGGTGTGTGTGTGCACAAGGAGACAGCTCGACATTCCACCTGACAGCGCTGAACTTTTCAAAGCAGCGCAACTGTCAGGGAGGTGTGTATGTGTGTGTATGTGTGTGTGTGTCTCTACCTTGCTCAGCCATCATCACCTGTTCATGTCTTTGAAGGTCGGTTGCGTTGCACTGGGTCGAAACTGCAGCTTATCTCATGATATGAAAGCGTGTTTGAGATTATGAAATGGAGGAATGTCACCTAAAATTATGACACCTGGGCTGCTATTTATGGTGCATGTAGGAATTAGACTGCACCTAAAAATGTCTATATGAAAGTGCTTAGAGCAGGAGAGCAGGACAAGTTATTTATTAAAACGTTGTCCAAGTCCTCTGTGCAGCGTAGCATCCTGTCTAATAAGCAATAAAGTATAGTTTAAATGTCAGTTTCAGAAAAATAATTAGATTTATGCCAAAGCACTGATCTATTAACGCGCTCCGTCATTTTAACAATTTACACAGGAACTTGTATGATGGATGCGCCACATAAACAAATAAAAACAAATGTAATTCTTGATTTGGTGAAGTTTTCTATGAGGAAATGTTTATGGAAGGAGTCTCCAAAGCTTTGTCTCTCTCCTCTGTCAATTGCAGTGACATTAGCCAATCGTGGGTGTCTGTGAGCTCATGTATGTGGAAGAGGGCAGATAGCATGTTATGGTGACACAGCATGAGGAGCAGCTACGGTAGGCGGAAGGAAGCATGTGTTAGGCTTCACCCTCTTTCCCACCCTTTGGTAGCTGTCATGTAATAGGTGACAATCATAAATTGGAGGGGAAAAAACTCTTCCAGACATGCTGTTATTGGAAAATAATCGACTTCTAGTCGGGTACCAGTAAGTCTGCTTTGGCCACATCAGACCATGCTGTCATTAATTATTCTATATATCTTTATCTATTATTCTTATCTATAACACCAAGTGTTTTTTCTTACTTAATAAAATCACAGTTTTCAGCAAGTCTCAAAAGTTTATTGCTTTACTTTAAGCAGTACAGGAAGTGATGTATAGAGGATTGTGTTGTTGCATCAGTATCATGGTTTTAGTTGTGACAACAGTGTAGCATAAAGCAGCACCGTGTTACCAAGAAGTAAAGAGATACTCATTACATTATACATATAATTTCAATTTCTGAAACAGCTAAAATGTCTAATTTTTAAATAGCACATTTCGGAATAATTTTCATGCACAATAAAATTTTTATACAAGACTATTTGGATGCTACTGTAAAGACATTTTAATTTTTTTTTTTTTTTTTTAACCCTGAGCTAGACTTGGACAGTCTTTGACTATGTTTATGTTCAAATGTTAAATTTTATATTTATTTCACTGCTTGGAGTTTTTTTTACATAAAAAGGGAAGAACAACTGAAACGTAGGTTCCCATTTGAATAATGGATCATCTAGGGCAGGGGTTCTAAACTCCAGTCCTGGGGAATGTCTGCCCTGCACAGTTAAAAGTTTTCCCACAGTGCTTTATAATGAGCTTGTCAGTACCCTTGTGGTTGTTGGTAACTATTATTTAGGCTGTAGAATGTGATTTGGGATGCGGTCTTGAATTCACACTGAATGTTTATTAGTTGATGTTTGCAGCCTTCAGATTAATCCACAAGGTGGAGAAGGATGCAACATAGCCCATGTGACAAAATGTCCTTTCGCAAGTAAATTGTAATAGCACTGTTCTACCAGAGAGGGTGAAATTAACCGACTCTTACATCCAGCTAGCTGTTAGCCATTTTTTACATTTTAAACCAATACATTCATAGAATATTTTATAGAGTTTTATATTTACACTTATACTCACCATAAATATTTTGTAGCACTGAGCTTTTCTTTGCTGCAGCTTTAGCAGGAGGCGATTGTGCTCTAGAAATGGCTTTCTGGCGAGTGTTATCGATGCGGAGTGGTCGCTCCCACAAAAACTGAATCAGAAGAGCAGTGACTTCTGCAGGCTCAGGCCTTTTAATATTTCCACACAACAGTTCTTTCAGGCGTCTCCGAACACAGAACCTGGACAACAGGGTTTAGAAAATCAGTATAAGTCTGTTAAAGAGGGATCTAACAGAGAGAACATAATCAGAATGTATATGTTCTAATGTTCGCTGCTATACTGGTTTTGTACATCACCCCTAGGGTTTAGGAGTGATATAAAAGAAAAAATACAACTGAGCTCTAATTAAGCGATATCGCACAAGCCAGAGTGCTGTTGTACTGAACATCTGGCTGTGATTCGGCTGTAGGTAATCAGACATTTCAGACACAATATGACCAAATATTTTGTTAATTTTTGCTCCTTCAAGGAACATAGTTCCCAAAGAAGCCACAGCTGGATAGTGTTGCGTGTTGCCATGCCAACGCACAGACTGACTGACATCCCGTAGTAACTGTAGTAACGGTTTCAATGTAACAAACTATTAGCAGAATTAGAACTATACAGATACAAACAGTGAAATGTCCCAGTGCTGTTACACTAAATATCAGCACACTCGGAACTCCGCTTGTCCCAACATATTAGTGGAACTAACTGTTGTATAATCTGGATTTAAAAACACCTATTGAGCTGGCATTCCTGACATTCTCTGGAGTGTAGTGGCAATCTAAGAAAGATATCTTCCACTGGCTGACCTGTGACTGATCCTCGGCGCTAACAGCGAGCCTGCCTCAGCTGAGTGAACTGCCAAGGATGGACTGTACTGTTTCAGGAGATCAGCAAGATACAGCAGAGCAGAACCATGTAGAGCTTTCAATGACATGTACAAATGACTTTGTATTCAGTCAACTTAATAGTTTCAAACTCTACACAGAGTTTGCATGACAGACTTCTGGAGTCTGTAGATATAATAGCAGTGGGATGCCCAGGGGTAATCTTTTTAATGTATTTTGATGAATCAAATTGGTGATATTCTAAAATATGGAGAGATTGGAAAGTAAAGACTGAACTAAATCTGCCAGAGAGAAAAAGTCAAATAGGTAATGCAGCAACATTGTATATTGTCTATGGATTACCCAATTTCAATCCATTTTTTTAAGCAATCAAGATCAGGACTACAGACATCATTTTAACACCAGCCATTGTTAGTTTTACATCCATGTCTATACCAGATTCAGTCACAATATGGGCCTTAACTGGAAATAAGCACATTGTTGTCTGCGTTGATTCTGGTTCAGCAGCGCAACAGGTCACCCAGACAATGCTACTGTCTGCAAATTAAAGCTAATGTTGATGTGGCAACTTTGTGTCTGAGCCGTTAAAATCAAAAGCAGCTCTACTACTCAATTAGGAAACACTGAGTTTACAGCCTTACAAATTCATACATTAACAGTTAAAGCAAGTTCCACAAGTACAATACATACGTACATCATACCTTAGGTTATACACCTTATCAATAGCGAATGTCTAGTCAGATGATAAGTTAAGTGACAGACAGGCTGCATTTTTTTTGGCCCATGAACAATGAAAACGTCTGAATGAAATTTCAGCTGTTTATGGTGCAATAGTCAAAACGACTTAATAGCATGGTACACAGTTTACCGCAACATCCCTAGTGTTCATCAAAGAAACCCAGCTTTTTTTAAGAGTGCATGTGTGTTTTTGTGTTATTAAGGGAGTCTCTGTAACCCATTATTTTGATAAAGCCATTAGCAAAGTACAGCTTAGCTCAGCAGCATGAACTTTTAGCCACTCTTAACCAAACTATATTCCACACACACACTCACACACACNCACACACACGCCATGCCAAGCCAAAAACTCCAGTGAAGTGTTAGTGTGCAGGTGGGCAGGGTGCCAGACCACAGTTAGAGCGGCCACATGTGGGCGACATATGGGCACTAACATTATACCCACCGTCTCCATCCAGTGTTATTTTTCTGTGTTAGATCTTTCAACTGTCACTGTTTAACTTTCATTAAAGTTTATAGACAGATTGTATATAAACAAATATGGAAATAAAATGTTAGTACCTCCTCCATGCTGTCTGTATCACTCTCGCTGCTTGATTCCTTCTGTGCAGACTCTTTCTTCTGTGCTCCTTCTCTTTTTCCATTCGTTTTCCTTTTTCGACCTCTTTGCACCAACCTCTCTCTCTTTCTCGTTCTGAAACTCTTTCTGCTTCCCTCTCAGTCCTCGAGCACTTCTCCTCCTCTTTCTCAGTCCTAGTTGTCTTCTCTCTCTTTGGCCTAGTTGGCTTCTCCTTTTCTCCCTCAGCCCGTGGCTCCCTCGTTCTGCTCCTCTCCTGTCCTGCTTTCATTGGAATTGAGACGAAGCTGCTGGATTGACTGACAGCTGCAGGAAGGGACGCCGCAGCTGGATGGCTTGTCTTGGACTCTGGTTTAGAGTTGGTTTCTGTGTTGGATTATGGCAGAAAATAAATCAAACAACAAGAACAATCACAACATCTTTTGGGAATGCTAAACCAGAGCTTGAAGATTCTCAATACTGATTGATTGAACACTTCGAACACATCTTGTTACACACGAATAACGCATCTCTCTCTCACACACACACACACACACACACACACACACACACACACACACACACACACACACACACAATAGGGAATTAGGGGACCAGTTGTAGATTATTACATATAATAAAAGTTTTTTTCAAAATAAAATATCAATCAAAATTGATATGTTTATGCTGCAATAGATGAACCCTCTACTNTACATTTCAAAATTAAAAAAAAAAATTAGGGGGGTAGTTTGTAAATTGTTGCCATATGGCAACAATGTGCAGTAAAGTGTTAAACAACCTAACATGAGACATGAGTATCATCAAAAAAGCCCAACCTGGCGTGCGACCTGAAGTCCTGGGTCTGGAATGAGCAGGGTGTGTGTGTCTGGCACTGCCCGGCCTGCTGGAACCTGCTGGAGAATGACGTTCTGGTCTGGCTACACACTCCTCAGGTGCATACACACCACTCACACACACATCTGTCCTTGTGTCTGATCTGTTGGGGCTCTGAGAGGTCATGGGCAGGTTTAAAGCAGACAGCTGAGAGGCACCTGGAGTTCTAGCCCTGTGCTCTAATAAATAAATAAATAAATAAATAAATAAATAAATAAATAAATAAATAAAAGCAGGTTTCAAATTTTAATATGGTTAAATATTCAGAAACAAAGCTAAATACATTTTGAGAATAGTGTGTCCCATCAATTCACC
>CM074966.1:6240911-6248411 GCA_037577455.1 Pangasius macronema | reverse complement strand
AGGCTTGTGTGGCAGATGCATAATCCATATAATCTAAAAAAAAATATGTTATAAAACATGTTGGAAAATGTATAATAGTCGATATGGCAAAGTTCCTTGAAGGAGACGTTTATTTGACACTTATGGAAGGAGTCTCCAGTGTCAGTACTTCGCAACTTTTCCGCCACGGGATGTCTTCAGGACAGAGGATTTTGTGCTTCCTGATAACATGAAGATCTGTGTTTTGTTTTTATTACTGTCAAAAGACAGGAGAAAAAAAAAAAGACATGCTTGTCTTGGAATGACTGTTCATAGCTGTTATAACGTAAGTGATAACAAGAACTACATTGTCTTGTAGACGTTCCAGAACATTAAATGGGGGCAGTCGTGGCCTAATGGTCTGAGAGTTGGACTTGTAAACCGAAGGTGAACCTGAAGGTCGTGNAGGTGGGGGGAGTGAATGACCAGCGCTCTCTGCCACCTTCAATACCACGACTGAGGTGAGACCCTTGAGCAAGGCACTGATCTCCCAACTGCTCCCCGGGCGCCGGAGCTAAAATGGCTGCCCACTGCTCCGGGTGTGTGTTCACTACTGTGTGTGGGTTGGATGGGTTAAATGCAGAGCACAGATTCTGAGTATGGGTCACCACACTTGGCCACAAGTCACTTCACTTCACTTCACTTCATTTAGCATTGTTGGAAAGAGTGTCAAATGTCAGAGCTTAGTAACGGAGATAAAGTCGTTCTTTTAAGTTTTCCGCTATGGGAAAGTCTTCAGGACTGCAGGATTTACGGTTTCTCACTTCCTTGTTCATCTGATTCTTCTTGCGTCTCATAGTTTTCTCCAAGGGTTCTCAGGGTTACTCCTCACAGATTCCCTAGTTTTCCCAACACTCCTAATTTCTCTTAGATTCCCAAGTATCTAAACAGTTTTCTCCAACTTTCTGCCTTTGTATAACTGCATGACTTTTCTATATACACTTGTCTATTAGTTGCTATGAATCTATGATCCTGAAAAGTATGTTTTAAGGATCCTTGTTTAATGTTAATACAGCATTATTTACTAGAAAAATGTGCTGTGGGTTGTAGTTCTGTGCTCTGACCAGAATGTTGTCAGCTGAAGTGTGAGAACTCTCAGCGTGCCACTGTTCCATCAACCGCTCAAGTCCAACGCTTGGATTGGATTCAAAAAGAGTCGGGTCCAAAAGTCTGAGCGCACTGGTGAAAATACTTTGCATTCTTTTCTAATTTAATACATCAGCTTTCATTATAAATTATATTACTGACAACAACTGGAGTTAAAAGTAGAATCCTAACCCTAATCCTAACCCTTTTGTACAAAGCAGTTAACATGGTCAATATCACTAATGCTTACATTTAAATAGGGACATTGAAATAGTGCAGAATCTTGAATATTAAATCTTCATGATACTGAACATTTAATTTCTTTGTTTTAAATATTTCAAAATTCTAAAGCCTTCTGTTAATTCCCAATTCTAAATGGAAAAAAAAATCCTAGATTTTCAATATGCTCTCAGAATTTTGTACCCCACTGTACATCCGTAGGCGCCCTGAACTTGTTTTTTGTCAATTTTTAACCTCTAACCTCAAAATTAACTAATTGAACCACTTAAAACCAAACTAATCAACCAGTAAAAGAAAAAGTAGTTGAAGAGGAGAGGAGCTAATCTTAATCATGACATAATTACAGGACACAGAAGGAACAAATTCAACTTGTTTCCTTGTAAACTACCCTACATTTAGAGACACAATCTTTCCCAATATTTCCCAATGGAACATACCAAATGACTCAAAAAATTATTTCCTTTTCATACCACAGCACGGCTCAAATTCTCAAATCGGAAGGCGTTGATTAATTTTCCATTTAACAGCACAACTCTAATAGTTAGTTCCATCTGTGACATGAGCGATAAGTTTATATTGATGCAAAGTATAATTGTTGATATGGTGAAGTTTTCTGTGAGGTAATGTTTATTTAATATTCATGGAAGGAGTCTCCAGTGCCAGTGGTTTGTAACGGGCCGGCACTGGACCACAGTTTGCATTTTCATGGTAACAAGTTGCATTTTTTTTTTAATCAAGAGTGAGAAAAAACAAGGCTGGTGATGAAACAACTGTTTATAGCTGCTGTAACGTAAGTGATAACAGGAACTAATTTATTTCGTGGACGTTAAATGTAGCTAAAAACAGATAAAAAAATGATGTTCCATCTGTGACACAAACGAGAGGTTTATATTAATGCTATTGTTATTTAACAAAAACAAAGTATAATTGTTGATATGGTGAAGTTTTCTGTGAGGTAATGTTTATTTAATATTCATGGAAGGAGTCTCCAGTGCCAGTGCTGTGTAACGGGCCGGCACTGGACCACAGTTTGCGTTTTCAGGGTAACAAGTTGGATTGTTTTTTATTCGAGAGTAAGAAAGCGAGGCTGGTGATGAAACGACTGTTTATAGCTGCTATAACCTAAGTGATAACAGGAACTAATTTATTTTGTGGATGTTAAATGTGACTAAAAACGGATAAAAAAAAAGCATGATGTTCTTTAATAAACTAAAAATTGTAATCACTGGGAAATCGCTGTGGTATGAGAAGAATTTTTTTAAAAATCAGGCTGTACTGTTATAGGAAAGTAGTCGTAGTCGTCACACCACCCCAGTGTAGATTATTTTCCTATAACTGCACAACCTGAAGTGTGTTATTCCTTACACATTGGTGGAATATGATGAGTAGCAAGTATGGCATGTTAGGCTTAAGTTGTGTCTCTTTTTTCCGTTTGGATCATGCAAATCATTCCAATATAAAAACAGGGCAGAAAGTAAATAAGAGTACTACTAAAATCACACAAGCAAAAGGAAATAAACAGAAAGCGCAGCCATTTCCTTGCTGTGCTTTTAGTAGAAGCGGGAGGTAAATAAGGAGATAAGGGGCACAGGGGTGAGTGTCTTTGTGGTATATAGTGTGAATTACCTGAACCCTAGGGTTAAAAGGCTCTATTCTCCTACTAAGGCTTTGGCTCTGGGTAAGCAAAGTTAATGACAAGAACAAAACAAAGGAACAATGCAATGAAACTAAACCCAGAATGACAGCACCAGTGTTAGAGGAGCTCAGGGAGAGATTCAGTCTAAACACTGCAGGTTACTGCGCAATTTCTTTTCTTTCTTTCTTTCTTTCTGTTTTTTTAGAGAAAGTTCAAGCTGGAGTCATAGAAAATAACCAAAGACAATCAGCCGGAACATCTTCTGAATGCACATAATTAGCTTCTCATTTACTTTCTTTCATCCGAGTCATTTTCATTTAGTCGATTCTTTCCCATAAAGAATCCTCTGCGTAACTGTTAGGTTGCGAAATGCTAAATATAGCTGCCGTGCCTTGTCTTTCGACTGCTTATTCACAACAAATTATGATCAGCTCAGATCATACCGTTCCTGTTACTCGACGGCTCATAATAAATTTGAAAAAAGCCTGATTTTGATCTCATTGGTTGGATTTGTCACATGGATCATCCTAGGACTGCTTAGAATTCAGAAGTCTGAATGCCTGCTTAAACTGGATCTCCACCCGAGCGAACAACACACACATATAAACACGCCAGATCGTGTTACTCAATGCATACACACATATCCACATCTCAGAGAGTTAAAGACAATGAAGAGTTTGAGAAGATGTACAAGAAGGTTAAATATCATGTGGAAGGTGAGCATAAATTCGGGTCAAAATGACCCATTTGATCATTTATTCACAGTGGAGCAGTACTAAAATGATTTCTTCCAACATGAACTGATTCATTTTTAAAAATCAGCCTTTTCAAAGTTTAGTTCATTTGATATAGTTTGTCTGAGATAATAACTGAAGTATAGTCAAGTGCAAAAGTTTGCACCCCCATGTTGTTTATAATAAAAAAGGGAAATATACCTCTTTTATTTTTTTTTATTTTTTTTATTTTATTTTTTTTTTTACAAAACTTACACAAGTACAAAGTGTTACCAAACATGTAGATGTGTCTTATAACAAGACCACAATCCAATTTTTTTTCTTGGAAGTCTCCAGATCTGATTTGACTTGTAGTAATGAAGGAGCAGTAACTGAAACCGAACACACTAACTATATAACTGATATAAATTATATCCATTCCTTAATCCTTAATTTCTCCTTAGGGCATGCAAACATTTGCACTTGATTGTCCAAAAGTGGTCAGTGTATAGTGTAAGCCACATTACATTCCCATTATCTTCTGTACATCTTGTATATATTTGCAGAAATATCGTTTAAATTGCTAATAATTATGATAGAGTTTATACTGCGTATTTATAATAGAATGAAGACAGAATTTAGAGTTGTACTGCATGAGCTTTAATTAATTATCCAGCATGCCATCTTTTAAACCGTACATCATTGAGTCTTCTGCTTTTGGAAAGTGTTACAGCTACACAATTAGAGCACAGCGAGCGAGTGTAACGTGATCAGGTCTGGTGTTTTCGCCCTTGGGTGAGCTCCAGCTCCGTGGCCGAGCGTAAGCACAATGGAGCCGTTCCAGATCTTTATCTGTCTTTGAGTCGCCTTTGTTCGCCTCTCGAGTGTTTGCCAACAATGGCAAAGTACTTAACATGCTTGTTCTGTTCACTACCTACCGATGGATGTCCCACTGATCTGGACCATCTCTGCTGAATTTAAAGCAATACAATTTTATTTAAGAACAACAAATAAAGACGTTCCATCTTCACCTATGAGGCTTGAGTTGCCCAAAAGCTTTACAGCGCAATGATCACTGTTAAATAGTAGAACGAGAATGATCGTGATTACGATGTTTTTTGAGAATCTCTCCAATAAGAAGTTTTAAAAAATAATGCTGTGTCCATTAGAGAAACTCAGTTCATGTTGGAAATGGTCGTTTTTAGGATTGCCGAAGAATTTAACCCCTTAAACGGAATTATATTTCTCTTAGTTAAAGTAGCTACTGAATAAGAATAAGAATTAAGAATTGTGTAGTAATATGAAGGTTAGAACGGGTCATAACATAAGCATGGCTATGAAGATTATCCATTTTGGTGGCTCTAAACAAAGGATCTAAAACAAATCTAAACAGTGCTTTTTTCGCTAAAGGACAATATGTCGTTATACCACAGCGCTGTTGACTTCTCAGCTCTGATCGGTTAGAAGGTGTTGATTCATTGTCTATAACAGCAGCTCTGAAAGTAGTTCCAGCTGTAATTCAAATCCCATGTTTACATCATTGTGCTCATTCTAATACATCAGAATTTCTGTAGTAACATCTAATTCGCAGGGACTTGTCTGGCAGATGCTCGACACAATCTATATATAATCATAAATGGATTAAGAACGTGTTGTTGAACGAAGAAAAACGTGGTGACGTTTTCTGTAAGGATGGGTTTATTTAACATTTATGGAAGGAGTCTCTAGTGTCAGAGCTTTGTAACAGTGAGATTACGGACATGGGTTTGTGCTTTCCGAATTCTCATTATGAAAAGCTGTGGGTTTTTTTTGTCTTATTAACTTTAAGAGAGAAAGAAATAGAGGCTAGTGAGTGAACGATTCTTTATAGCTGCTATAGCGTAAGTAAAAACAGGAACGGATTCTGATTTGCACGCATTTCACAACATTACATATAACTATAAATGGATAAAAAGTAATCTGCCATGATATAAGAGGAATAAGATACTTCGGGACGTGCTGTTATAGGAACAACACCCCACCTCACTGCTGATTATTTTCCTGTAACAGCACATCCCGAAGCGTTTTATTCCTTACACATAGCATCTTTATATATGTAAGATTTCTATATTATCAGAGCACGCTGTATTACTAAATAATCCTAAAAGTTCACGCAAGAATCGATTCCCCAAGCAGAATCAATGAACTGATACCTAATCGGGCCTGGAACTGTCTGTCAGCATGCACGTAATTCAAATCAAGTGCAAGAAATACAGGTTTTATATGAAAGGTTACAATAACAGCCACCATTCTTTCCCTCAGAGATATCGAGTGATGCATTGTGGGAACTCACAGAGAGCTGTCCGGATAAGTACTGTGGTGCGTCTCGCAGCACGCCGGGGCTCATGGGAGATGTGATGGATATGGATGGCCGGTCCATCTTCTGCGACTCAAATGAGCTGGAACCTTCGGGTGGAATTTAATAAAGGCAAAGGGAACAAGGGAAAGAAGATCGAGAAGGCGATAAAGGTGTAAGAAAGAGACGTGATGAGATGATATTCAGGAGATCACAGAAGTGCATTGCTTGTATCCGGCCACACGGTGGCTACTCACTCGACTCCAGTTGTGTGTGTGTGCTGTCTGGTATCCTGGGGATGTCTCTGCATTGAGAAAGAAAGAGAGAGAGAGAGAGAGAGAGAGAGAGAGAGAGAGAGAGAGACCTTTTAATGAGCTTTCAATGGCCCTAAGCATCACATTAGTCTCTATTAGAGTCTGGACCAATATGCTGCTCTGAAATCAGTTTCATTTGTTCTCAAATATCCTGTGCACTTAGGATTTAGAAAGTAGGAGCTGATCCTAGATCAGCACTTTTTTTTTGTTTTGTTGTTGTTGTTGTTTTTAAGACGTTTCATGGGCTTTTATTAGCACAAAGCAGGGTGAAGGTTTCCAAACTACTGCTGCTTTCGGAAGCTATACGCACGAGCAGGTCTTTGGGGAAATATTCTCTGATGTGGCAAAATAAGACATTAAGCAATAATGATGGCTTCTTCAAGAACAAAATATCAGCAAAATTACGCTAGAAATTGCTTAGAGAAGTATATAATGTTAATGAAATCAAAGGGGTAAAAGGGGGACGGACTTTACATTAAGGCTTCCTAAAATAAACATCTACAATGATCAATAAAATGAGTGTTAAGGTCATAGGTTAAGGTTTCTCGTGATAAAATTTTATGTCATACAAACGATATCAATTATCTTTTCTGTTCAGTTTCTAACTAATCTTATACAATGGTTAGTTCCAGTCCACTAATTTGATTGGTCAAGTGGTGCTCCAAGAGTGCTTATATTTAGTATAACATTCTAAAACTGTGTGTATCACTCTGCTCGTCTGTGTTCGCCACATGAAATCCCACTTCCTAGTTGGAAGCCGTTACTACAGTAGTGCTAGCGACATCATCAGCGGACGTGGCGAAAGATACTTTTCACGACTGTAACTTTTGACTTAAACTATGAAAGCTCGTCAGATGAAGATGAAATGGAAGAAGGAACGCCTATTACACCTTTGGGAACACCTTTAACAAGAACGTACAGATCAATGTGAGCTAGCTAGCCAACTAGCCGACGTGCCATGAAGTGAGTTTGGCTTCTTCGGGATCTGTTTCCGTTAGTGGAGCAACAATAAACAGAACATTTGCCAATATTGCGTCCAAAATCTCAGTTACTCGCTATTAAGTTCTAGCTTGTTAGCAGTTATATGAAGTGGAAGTGACTTTGTGGCCAAGTGTGGTGACCCATACTCGGAATTTGTGCTCTGCATTTAACCCATCC
>CM074966.1:6217411-6232571 GCA_037577455.1 Pangasius macronema | reverse complement strand
CCCGATCTTATCCTTCAGATAGGACATTCTCTGCCAATCCGTCTTCAACTCCAGCCACTCGAAGTATGGAACCTGAAGAGAGGCACAACAGGAAGACATCATGTGTGGCCTGGCCAATGCTTCACATGGACAAATTTTGACATTTTAAAATAATTTTAGAAGTCACAAAGTAAAAATGGAAAATATTGCAAGTGACTTTGTGGCCAAGTATGGTGACCCATACTCGGAATTTGTGCTCTGCATTTAACCCATCCAAGTAGTACCCACACAGTAGTGAACACACACACCCGTGAACACACACCCGGAGCAGTGGGCAGCCATTTTAGCTGCGGCGCCCAGGGNTCCCCCCACCTACAATCCCTGCCGGACCCGAGACTCGAACCCACGACCTTCGGGTTCACCTTCGGGTTACAAGTCCGCCTCTCAGACCATTAGGCCACAACTGAAGATTTCATCCCAAAACAAAAAAAAAATGTCGCCTCGCCTACCTCTATCTTTATAACCTAATCTACTTACGTGAAAAACAACATTACTGCCAAATTTGAAAGAATTATATGGTTTAATCACAAGCCTCATCCTCATCTCTTCACTGGTCGTTCCTTGGTGAGGAAATAACTGCATAATAATTATAGTGTCTTTTTTTACTACAAAACAAAACTTTGTGTGTAAGCACGCTTTGTTTTGCAGGAGCATCACAGACATTTTGATGGCCGATATCCGTTTACAGGTAGCTTGTGACTATGGCATGTAGCTATCCACAGCCATGATCAAAGATAATCACACTTAGCTAACAAGGTTCTGACTGCATTATCCACTGCGTTTGCTATACTGCTGCACGTTGATCCAAAATTTCCCATAGGTGTTCATTTGGGCTGAAATCTGGTGACTGTGAGGGCCATAGCGTAAGATTTACATAATTTTCACACTCATCAGACCATTCATGCTCTGTGAATGGGGGCGGGGTCATCCTCAGGCTATAAATCTTTCATCGCAGGATAAAGGTGAACAGACAGAAGAACTTTGTATTGATTTGCAGTGACCCAGCTCTCTAAGCGGACAAATGGAAACAAACCATGCCAGCAAAATGAAATGGCTCCCACGGAATAACAAACCTGCCAGGCTTTCCTTTAATTCATCACCTGTCTATATATACTGTATATAATTTGCTTTTATAATGACCTCCACTCTTCTGGCAAGACTTTCCAATTATTTAACTGAATAATTTACCTGTACTGCTACGGAGTTACATGTGAAGTAAGAACACGCCACAATAAATCTTGCGGCTAAAGCTTGCATGCCTAGATTAAACGATAAGAAGCACTGAAATGGAAGAAAAGTGAAGCATTACGTTTGCAAATACAGAAACTAAAAGGAAGACACTGGGGCCAATCAGCCTGTTTGCTCCATTCCTGGAACTGTTTTGCTCACTTTTCTTTCAAGCTATAATATTGCCTAATCATTTTTCAGTCTGAACTAATAGAAGAACCAGCCAAGTCAATCCAGTTCTAACAGGATTATCCTAAATGCTGCAGAGAGGGGGAGAGAAAGAGAGAGGAGGGGGGGGAGAGAGAGAGAGAGAGAGAGAGAGAGAGAGAGAGAGAGAGAGAGAGAGAGAGAGTCTCCATCCTGTTCTGCAGCTCTCTGCTACTGCTGCTATTTTTAAACCACGGATGGGACAATCTGCTATGCCAGACGCTGCAGCACAAACGTAGCTAACCTGTGCTAGCTGTGGCTGACAGCAATGTCAAGCACACAGAAATGTACCAAAAAAAAAAATCAGTGACATTAATGCCACGAGCAACATGACACACACAGTAACATGGTAGCACATATTAGCTGCCTGTCTATAGACAACATCTGATATTGTCTCTAATCTAAACTGACACAATGGCTTGATATTATTAGCATTACAGAAGCTACCTTTTTGTATATGAATACCTTTATGTACCAAAGATTATTTATCATGTGCCTACAGATTCTTCTAAGCTTTTGTATGCATGTGTGCAGTTATGTTCGAAATGACACCTGCTTGCTAATTAGGGTCCTAGCATAAGATAACTGGCGCTTGGAAGCACAAGGCAAACGCTAACTAGCTTCTAGAAATATCCACTTCTCCTGACATGAAATGAACTGATCCGTAGTCATGTCGTCATTTAAAAGAAGTCGCACAATAAGGCTATAAAGAGAGCTAGACTAACAAGTCGCTCATATTCCCCTCATGTTTTGCTGATTTTTTTGTTCTTTTCATCTTTCTCTCTCTCTCTCTCTCTCTCTCGCTCACGTTATGACCTACCTCCACTACCAGAAACCCGGCCAGCTGCAGGTGGCGCTTCTGCATGGCGAAACGGCCCAGGAGATCTTTGCTCCTGGATGTAAAATGAGGGAACTCCCAGGCCACAAAAGCCAACCTAAACACAAACACAGGCACGCACACACACAGAGACACGGGAAAACATATAATGTGATAATGATGATGAATATTTTGGGCATAAGTAGCAATAATTTTAAAGAATACAACAGGCAGGAAAGCTCTGACGGATTGACAGACTGTCAGTATGCCTCTGTCTGTCTGTCTGTCTGTCTGATTGTATATCTGACGTTGTCTCTCTCTTTGTTTCGGCCAACATGTCTCTCTGTCCGTCTCAGTCTGCCTGTTTGTCTGTATGTCTCTCTCTCTCTCTCTCTCTCTCTCTCTATTTGTATGTCCATGTCTGTCTTTCAGCCTGGATCTGTCTGGATTTGTTGGTTGGCTCTGTGTGTTGCAGACTGATTGTCTGTCTAATAGTCTGCAACACACAGAGTCATCCATCCATCCAGACAGACAGACAGACAGACAAAAGCAGAAAGACAGACAGAGGCATCCAGATAAAAACCCCAGACAGATCCAGACCAAGAGTCAGGCATAGATATACAAATAGAAACTGAGAGACACACAGACAAACAGGCAGACAGAGAGACACATGCTGACCAAAACAAAGAGAGCGACAAAGTCAGAGATATACAAGTAGATAGAAAGACAGACAGGCAGGTGTACAGACATGTAAAGAAAAACACAGACAGACAGACAGGCTGACCAATAAGGAAACAGGTTTTGTTATACCAGCCAAACACAGTCTGGTACATAAAAACATAGGATATACTGCACAGTTGCATTTCATTTCATCATTAGTCACACAAAGAAATTAGGATATTCTGCACCTGATTTCTATCTTGGAAATAAATTCAACATTNCAAGGTTAACATTAGGCTCAGGATCAGGTTTAGTTTCTCGACCCTCACCTCCGTGCTCCCTCGGGTAAGCGCTCCGTGCCGCCCCCTCCAGGTAAGTGTGGCGCTTCCAGGTTCTCCAGGTCTATGGGCTTATTCTCTGAATCCACCACCATTTCTGCGTCTAAATAGTGGCACAACAAATCAAGTATAAATAAATACGACATAATCTAGCTATTCATACGCTTCACCGTTAAATCTTATAAAATTTACACCAGAATGACAGTCAGCACGCACACATACACACCCACGCACCTATATTCCACCCGTACACCGTGCTGATGTCTTTGCGCAAGGCTTTTGTGCGATTTTCAGTGAGGATCTGCAGGGCTTTGTGTAGGGTGCTCTGAACAGGTGTTAGGCTGGGCTTGGCCTGTTTTTCAAGGACTGCTGGAAGGGGCACAGTGGCACGGATGCCAGATTCGAGCTGCCCCGAGGCAGCAATATGAAGCACCTTCAAAGCGTAGTTCTCTGCACGAGCACCACTGCCTCCTAGTGGTGAAGAAATAGAGAAAATCAGTATACTTAGTGATAGGACATGCAAAACTGACATGACTAGCTTGGTGCTTTTCGAATAATTGACTGATTATGAAGTCTGAAGCGGGTGGAGCTGAAAAGACTCTGTTCTGTTCAGAGGTTTGTGTTACAGTGACGTACAACGACCTTGGCTGCAAACAATCCCGCACGAGGTATTTGCTGACATCATGTGGCTATATGAAGAACAGCAAGTGAAGGCAAGCTGCGCAGAAGATCAGTTAGCCCATACTGAAGAAAAAATATACAGCATCTACACATATGCTCAATGGCCACTTTAATAGGAACACATGTACCCCTGCCTATTCATGCAATCAGACAATCATGCTTCAGCAGTGCAATGCATAAAACCATGCAACAAAAATGGGACCAGGCAATGTTTTTCTGATCTTCAGTGAGTCTTGTAGCCTCAGATTCTGGTTCTTGGCTGACAGATGTGGACTCTGATGTGGTCTTCTGCTGTTGTAGCCCATTCGCATCAAGGTTTGGAGTGTCGTGCGTTGTGAGGTGCTTTTCTGCTCACCACGGTTGTAATGAGTGATTATTTCAGTTACTGTAGCCTTCCTGTCAGCTCTGTCAGCTGATGCTCAATGAATTTTTTATTTTTTTTTGACAAAACAGTCTAGAGACTCTTGTGCATGAAAATCCCAGTACCTCACTAGCTTCTGAAATCCTCAAACTAGATTGTCTGGTACAAACAACCATGTCAAAGTCCATGATGTTTGATGTGACCATTAACAGAATGTTAACTGAAATACCTGAAGTGGCTGGTTAGTGTCTTTGAACTGAAATTCCCAAACATATTTACTGCAAATATTTACATACATGTTTAAAAAAAAAAATTAACATACCTAAAACAATATCAAGATATTTTGGATTTTGAAAATTATAACCTTTTTTTTTTAATTATATATTTGACATTTCAAGTCCCAGGGAAAAGGTGCAAAATATTAAAAATGTTTGAATACTACCCAATCAAAGATTCAATCAAAGTTGGAGGCTACACTTGCTAGATTATCTTTTGCTCTGATCAAGCAGGAGCTTATGGTTTTGATAAACGTTTGAACAGAATGAGAAACATCATCTCGTGACATCTTAGGACTGCCGCTTTAAAATGAAACATGAGAAAGGTGTAGACAGTGAATGTCACAAATTATTCATACATTCTATTGCTGCATACTGTATGACCCCCAAGAACAATATGAACCTAATTAGAAAGAAATCACAGATTTAGCTTCCCTGGAACTGGGATTTCTGATATCCAGTCTCTCCCACCTGTAACTTTGCTCTGAAACGCAGGATCTGTGACAGCGGCAACAAACTCGGGTTTGGCCTGCTGGAAAACGCAGAGAGCCCAGACTACATCAGTCAGTACAAAAGGTTCCAAGCTCTTCCAGGAGCTTTCCAAAGCTTCATGAACCTACACACACACACAGGACAGATAAAAATCATTTTTATGGTATCAACCAATAACAATCAGCATAATTTACTTCATCTCACATCCCACTTCTGACTGGTTACCTTCGTGTAAAATGACTCCTTGTTACTGGGCTGGAAGTTGAGCTTGGCGAAGGCCATGAGGAGGTTACACATCTGCAGCGTGCTGTACTTTTCACTGTTTTTCACAAAATGCTAAAAGGCAGAAAGAAGGACAACGTATCTTTAAAAAAAAACACACTATCATGTATGTACTCTTTTACCACAGTGCTGTTCGATTTTTTTTCCTCAAACCTGACTGGTCATAAGGTGCTCTATATAACAGCTCTGTAATTTAAACCATACATTTATATTATATTATATTATATTACAGTGCTCATGGTATCGTTTCTATAGTAACAGCTCATTCACTACGGGATGCCCCACATAATCCAAGTCTAATAATCAATTAAATCAAACTGTGTTGCTATTTAACAAAGAAAAACATATGATGATGGAGTTTTCTGTACTATGTTTTTTTTTTTTTTTTTTTTTAAATTTATGAACATTTATGGAAGGAGTCTCCAGTGTCAAGGCTTTGTAAAGTTTTTCCACCATGGGAGAGTCTTCAGGACTTCTTCGCATTTCTGGTTTTGCTGTAACATGAACAGCTGTGTTTTTTTTTTCTGGTCTTATTAACTTCAAGAGAGAAAAAAAATAGAGGCTGGTGAAAAAAAACGACTGTTTATTGCTGCTATAAACCAAGTGATAACAGGTGTAGTGTTTTGTGGTAACAGCTAAAGTGTTTTGTGGCTGTTCCACAATATCAAACGTAACTACAAAAGGTTAAAAAGCGTGACATGTCATAAATACTGCTGTGGTAAAAGAGGCCTTTGTTTATTTTCCTATAACAGCACCCCCCCATCCTGTTTTACTCCTTATATAACTGCTAGCTAGCTTGCCATCTTAGAGTTAACTTTGGTATCAAAGAACAAGGTGTCTAGCATAACTATATAATGCTTGACTATTTAAGTTACATTACCTAAGATTGCTTAGGGTCAAAACTGGCTACATTCCAAAGAAAAAATTCAGACCTGGCAACAATGTCTATGCTGCCAACTAAATGCACCTGTGGCATCTTTCACTGTAATGTGTTTCTCAGCCTGAACAGAAGTTCTGCCATGTTTTTCAGACTTCTCTCATCCGGTAAACAGTACAGATGAATGGTTTGGCATTTTAGTCAACAGTTGCTCCTTTGTATATTGTAATATATCAAACACCCAATTATTAGAACACGTCTAATATGTAGATGGGCTGAAGGAATAAGGTTTAAACCTGGGAAAATCCCTCGAACAGCGGCAGGTGGAGCCACTTCAGGAAGGCTAGAGACTTTGAACAGCGCATGACTTCAGTAGCGCTCATCTCCGGTAATCTAGGCAAAAGCTCAGCAGCCACCCTCTGGCACACTTGAGTCTGGTGGAAATGCAGCTTACCTGCAGGAATGAAAATCAGAATAGCAACTGACTACTTGGAATCTGAATTACAGTGAAAGCATTTGACAGACAAAACTGCATGGTAATATCATACGAGATGTATGCAGGTACATGGTTAAATGTCTCACTGCTGTTACAGTGCTGTTACATGAGTATTCACTCCCCACCCTCAGACCTTTTCCACATTTTGTAGTGTTACAAACTGGAACTTCTCATCACCCGGAGAACAACATCTCCTCGGTGAAGCATTAGGGATTTTTCATCAGCAGGGAGTGGGAACTGGTCCGGGTTGAGAGCAGAGACAAATACAGGGCAAACCTGTTTCAGTCTGCAATCCAGACCTCAAGCTGATTGAGAATCTGTGACAACATTACCATCCAGGTACCATCTAGCCACCATCCAGCCTGGCAGAGCTGGAGACATTTTACCAAGAACAATGGACAAAAAAACATATAAGGTTCCAGTTGTGCAAAGCTGATAGAGACGCATCCCAAAAGGTAGCTCTATCAAGCACTGACCCAGGAGGGTGAATACTTATGCAAAAAAAAAAAAAAAAAATTCCATTTCAATTCCAGGTTGTAACGCTGCAAATTATGGATATAATCTTGAGGGTGAATATGTATGCAAGGCTGATGATGATGCCCAGGCAAAAAAACAAATGAATATACTAACCCCAGTCATGTTTACTAGCAATAAAACCCAATAATACCAGCCTTCTGGAACGTAGTACTGATACTATAGTGATATGACTCATCAGGTTAGGTTTTCTCTAACCCATAGAGGACTGACCTGTGAACTGTAAAATGCTTTTACAAGTTGTTGAAAATCAAACTACGTGACTAAATCAGAAGTACAATTTATTAACTGACCATAAGCGAACACAATGTCTAGCAGCAGTGGTGTGTTGAGTTCAGAAGAAGGTTTCTGGTGCAGGTGGTAGGACAGGGCACGCAGGAGCGGCACCGATCGGCGGCCCTGCAACGCTACGGCTAACGTCACCCTGCGGATGTCCTCAGTGCTGAACTTCTCAGCCAACTCCAGGGCCTGGTGCAGAAAGATGATAAGGTTGCATTAGACATGCAAGACACAGGGTGGAAGGTGAGCTTGCTTAATTTAATCAAGACATCCAGGGATACATTCTTTCAGTAGGGTCATATAATATAATATACCATAATATTCCTAAAAATGTATTTCGTATAGTGAGAACTTGTTAATAGCCTATTAGATTTGCCATCTTTGCTTCAGGACAGCAAGAACAGACGTTCAAAATCATGCCATGCTGAAAATTGTGTATGGTTGCTGCGTCAGCCTGAAGATGGTCCACGTGGTCAACATTAGAGGACTGTTTCAACACCACTGAGGTAATGAAAACTGATATGTGTTCGAAAAATTTTACTACAAAAAAAAATCTTAGCATATGCTGGCTCAATGCTAACGTCACAATGAGAAAGCATGTAGTGGCTGAATTTATATCTAACTGCAATATGCAGAAATGCAAAATTCACCCAGCTGAGTGTATAAGTTTATACACTTATACACCACTTATACAACTGTTACATAAGCGACATAAGCGTGCCGAGTCTGTTCATGTTGGACAACTGTGGTAAAAGATATTCACTGTCGATCAGTAGACATATTGTAGATCTGAGTATCAGTACAGTACAAACATCAGCATTCACTCTTTTATTATTGACATGATAAGAGAATGTGGAGAGAATTACAGTGGTGAAGTTTTCACCGCTACTTCATAAACAGCAGCACCATCATTTTTAATCGAGGCCATAAAGAGACCATAGTCCTGCCTTGCTTTCCATCATCACACAAGACCAAGGCTTACAAATTCATAAGTCAAAGCTGACCTAGATTACATTGGCGGACAGCGAAGGCAACGAATAACAAATTGTCTTTCCTGTCCTGCGTCCTTTCCCTTTCAGTGAAGTTTTTTTTTTATCAGAAGTGTGTGTGTGTGTGTGTGTGTGTGTGTTTACCTTATCTTCCAACTTTTCCATGAGGGGAGGGGAGAGTCTTGCGGCTCGGCTCATGAGCATGCTGACCGTGCGCGGGTCGTTCAGCTCTGTCCAGCGCAGCTCCAGTTGCTTTAGCACAGACGTCAGTAGCTCATCTCCCTGTCTGCCATACACACACACACACACACACACACAACTAACTGTATTGCAACATATACACACAAACTGTAAATGCCCATATCCAAACAGCAGGAGAAGTTAGTTATAGTTAGTAATAGGCACTAGTAATGGAGTAATTTTATATAACCACCTCTAATATGATCTGCCAGATAAATGAGAACTCCATACACTGATTACTCCACACATGCACCAAACATTTTATCCACAAATGGCATGACTGAGCCCTGATCAATCGGATGCACCAAACCTTAAAAAGTAACACAGCGAATGTGTTGTGCATGTACATTATATAATCCAGTGATTTGTAAGCTTAAACCATTTCTCCAGAAGGTATTGTGAATATACAACAATGTCAAAGTCTGGAGGGAGGCACTGCTGCACAGCTTAGAGGTTATACAGATGGTATAAACCTCACAGCTGGATGTATTGCTATAGCTCGTACCTGGATTCAAGTCACAGCAGGAATGCATGATATAGACAAAAATACTGTAATTATATATTGCATCCTACTGTTAGTGCAATATGCATTATAACCAATTATTAACCTGTCTTAACCAAACATCTGATAAATGGTGATTTATTGAGTAGTTAGTGAAATCATTTACATACAGCAAAGGCCAATATTGCAATATGGTTTAACAAACGATGCACTGTGAATCCCGAATTCAAGCACTTCATCTACTGAATCAATTGAATCAACTAAATCAACTGAATCCGAATCAAGTGTGTGATTCATTACATCATCCCCATTCATACATTCAAAAGCTATGCCAATGGAGCCATAGGGAAATTTATCAATATTAAGACTTATACTATGCTAGTGCTTTACTTAATATTCGTGTTTACCCCTGACTCTTCCAGCCTGACGCCCAGTCCGCCAGAGAGGAAAGGTGGCGGTAGTTGAAGCGCCGGAGCCTCCATAGTGCCTCCGTCTGGAGAGAGCACATCACTGGGACGCTGGACGGGACACCAAGAATGGAGAGAGAACGCAAGACAGAAACCAGTGTGCCATTCCATATTAAATTCACCTGAAGAGAGAAAAAAAAAAAAAGCTTCATTTACCACCACAGTGACTGGAAAGTCCATGCTATAAACACTTTTAAACTCCAACACTGCTAACAAAGAGCTTAATAGTAGCCTGATGAGTGAGTTACAGCATGACATGGTTATCTTTGGTGAGACCTTGAAAGCGTAAGGTGATTTCTGTAAACTTTTATAGTGCTGACTGGGTTAGGGTTGCTGAATAAAAATGGCTACCATCAGCCAATCAGATTTCAGCAGGCACTTCACAGGGTTAGCACTGAGCTATTATTAAGAAATCTATAGCCTCTTTTTTGTTTTATGTAACTTGGCAAGAACTTGGCAAGAACTCCCACTTACCTGAGAGTTCAAAGCCTCTAGCAGATCCACACAGCGAGGGTCCTGAAGGATACTTTCTCTGTCGATATCTTTCTTTTCCACTGCCAGTCGGCCGAGTTGGATCAGACACATGCCCGCTTGGTTGGCGGAGCCGCCTTGTTCCACCCACAAACTCAGCACTTCCTGTGGTGTGGTCGCCTTCTCGACACGAATATCCAGTTCAGTGCGTGTAAATGTGACGGTTGGCTCATCTGCCTGCGCTGGACCAGCACCCAGACTCAGGGGCCTGATGGAGGGAAGGATTTGGGACTGGAACCATGATGGATACTCCGTGATTGGGTGAGCTGTGAGCGTATGAAGACGGCTGGCGGCTGAAGAGGCCTGGGGGCATACGGCCAAGAGGCGAGCGCACCGGCTCAAAAACCTGCTGGCCATTTGGGAGACTCTTCAGTGAAGCACGCGAGTGGCTAGAAATCAAGACTTGGCATTCACATATCGGTCGAGCAGCTATAACAGGAGACAAAATGAGACCAAGAGAGACAGAAAGAATGAGATGAAGATTGAGACAGGGAAAGTAACAAGTCAAATATGAGATATAAGACAAGGAAGTAAAAGCAAATAAATTATTTAACAGCTAAGCATATTGGAATACAAAAAAAAATAGATAGATACTTCATCCAGTCTACTGTTGAGATTACTTATATATTTAGAGACAAATGATTCAAGATCTGGGCAAGATATTAAAACATTAATTAAGGAATAAACCAAGATGATGCTTGCTGTTATAGAAAATGGATCCACATTGGGGTAGTATGATGTGACCTGAGGCAAAGCAGAGCTACTATTTCCACCCCAAAGTTGATTATTTTCCAACAACAGTGTGTCCTGAAGTCTTTTATTCCTCTCATATGACAACAAATTGCCAACTATTCCAGTTTTTAATTTAAAAATAAACAACACAATGCTTTTTAAACCATTTACTGTATAGCTACATTAAATGTTGCATAACATCCACCAGACAAGTTCCTGTTATCTTTTACAATATAGTATGCTTTTCTCTCTTTAAGTTAATTAGACAAAAAAAAAAAAAATGCAGCGTGTCATGTTACTGAGAAACTGAACTCCTCTGTCCTGAGGACCCTGTAACTGACTGTTACAAAGCGCTGACACTGGAGACTCCTTCCATAAATGTTAACATCTCCTTACAGAAAGCTTCACCAGGCCAATGATTATTATTTTCATATGTGAATAGATTAATTCCATAATTACGTTTACGTTAAGGGTTATACACTTTCTTACCAAATTTCTTGTAGTAGTCCTTATAGTAATTAGTTTCTGGCAAAGCTGGCAAAAATATCTGTTGTTTAAAAAATTTAATAAAAAAAAACCCCATCCTTTAAAAACTTCACTGTCATGTACACAAACTTCCTTTTGAAGGTAAACAGGGTGTATTTTAGACACATGTGTGTGACAAATTAATGTATAGATATATACACATATAGCATAGAGTAAACATAAAGTTATAGCACAGAGTAAACATAGTTACTTTTCCCTACACGGATAACAGAAATGTTTTTAACATGCAGTATTAAAATTAAATTACAGATTTTGAACACATCAATAAATAGCTTCTCAATAAGGAAGTATTCTGACCTTGCCGCTATGGAGGCGCTACCAGACTTTAACTGTCAACTAACACGACTTTTCAACCTCTAATGCAATTAATTACGCTCTAAAATACAAACCAAGCTTTTAACAATAAGTATAAACCATGAGCATATCTTACCTTTCAATTTCCTTTTTCAAAAATTCAGATCCGGCGACATTCACATGGAATTAGCATTGGAAGGCGCGGAATATTGTCGTCACCACCGTGGCGTAAGGAGTACGTCATAGTTGCGCGACAGTTGCTCACTCTATTCGCGCTGTTCTGATAAACCTGTCCGTTTACGCATACATAAAATACGTTTGACACTACATTCACGTATGAAATGGCCGTGTTCTTGTGAGAATGTAGTTAATTTTAGATAATCATAACACGTAATTTCTTTTATTTTGAAATTAAATTTGCTACCGGAAGTGGAAGCCAAGACAGTCACGTTGCTCCACATGCTAGCGTTTGCGTTACTTTTTCTCCCCACCCGTATTCCCACAAACCCCGCCTCTTCTTTAAAACGCCTTTCGATTGGTTAATATCATTGTCCCCTTGTAAGTAGCCAATCCTGGAGCAGGATTTTCAATAGTCCAGCCAATCCTGGTGTAGAAGGCTGGAATAGCGTCAATATGATTGTGAAAAAAAGTCAGAGTGCACAAATCCCATGCCTTTTCCTTTTCGAAGCTGTATATGCACATCTGCGCTATAAACAATATCAAATAAAAGGTTTTGGGTATCACGGAGTTGCTGTCATCGTAATACAACCATGGGAGGACAAGCAAAGGCGAAAAAGAAAGGCAAACCTAAAAGAAAAGAGAACCGTAGAGGTAAATGTCTAGTTTTAAAACTGTAAAGGTACTAATATAACTGTAGTCATAGAGACTGTGTCTGAATCCCACATGCCTATATAGAAGAAGATATTTCATAAAATCAGGGCTCAAGGCTAGGATGGGGCATAAGTTATGTGTTTATATCTGGCTGATCAACTGCTGACACTGGCATCATGTTATATTGTTGTATGTTATATCACAGAGCTTAGACCAACACACTATTTTAAGATTTATATATGTCTGTAGCAGGCGGTTCCTATGTGGCAATTAGTCGAAATTATAAGTCTGCTATTTTAAAAATTCACATTGCTTTACTGTAAATATATGCACAATCAACAGAAATGTAACTTTCTTATTTAAAGATTAAAATGATCATAACAGATCAGTTTAAAATACTTTGAAACCACACAGAATTGTGTTCATGTTACATTTAATTTGACATATCTTAATGAGGGAAATATACCATATGGGTCTTTACACATATAACAATGCTTTCATGAATCACTGTGTGTAAGAGAACTGCAGAGGGTGAAACGAGAGTGACACAGATTACTCTCCTGACCCGAACACGCAGTGTGACGTCGTAGAGATGATGAAATCGATGATTGATTCGAGGCACTCAACCCTGCGTCTTGAGTGCGTCGTCGGTTTAGTTGGGTTGGATTTCATATAATATTTATGCAAAAGCCTTGAGGCCTGCTTTACCACTAAATATATCCATCCATCCATCCATCTATTTTCTGTACCGCTTATCCTACACAGGGTCATGGGTGACCTGGAGCCTATCCCAGGGGACACGGGGACAGAGTGCCAACCCATTGCAGGGCACAATCACTCGCGCACTCACTCACTCACTCACTCACACACTCACACACACACACACACACTATAGGCAATTTAGAGATGCCAATCAGCCTACATCACATGTCTTTGGTCTGGGGAGGAAACCGGAGGAAACATGCTAACCAATGAGCCACTGTGCCGCCACCACTAACTTCATATCATCAGATAAAGTTATTTAATTCAATTAGATTTTCATTTATATTCTGTAGTATTTAGAACTTTAACAAAGCTGCAGCAGGCTACAGACTGAAATGTCGCCTATGTGCTGTTTAGATTTTAGGATATTCACTTTTGGAATTGCGATCATCTATAGCAGAGAGGAACAATTATATATATATTTTTTATTGTAATGATCATGCCTGATTTAATTCTTTTTTTTTCAGGTCTAGAGAACACAGCAGTGTCACCACAGGACAGGATGAAAGCCAGGATGCAGGAGAGAGCCAAAAAGAAGACGGCTGAAAAATACACCATCGATCAGTTACTGGAAAAGGTAATGCGTGGAGTTTTTTTAGGGGTGTACGATACATACATTTATAATTTGATCTGATTTGACACATTTTCTACACAGCAGATATGAGCAACCTGAATGAGTGCAAAAATTAAACCTTAATCATGACACAGTGTTTGTGTGATCCACTCAGACATCAAATCATGAAACAAAATGTCTATTACAATGTAACAAAATTAAATAGCTGATTAAGTGTTAGTTCTCTAGCCAGCCTTTCATTGGTGTGACTCTCAAGATGCACAGGGATATTTATTTCCCATGATGCTGTTAGCTGCTTGTGTTGTGAACATCCGGTAGCTATCTATAGCTCTAGACTTTTTATTTTTTATTTTTTTGAATCCTACTTACTCCAAGTGTCTTTTGTTTTCATCTGGTTTTAGAGGCTGACACAGATGAGTGATGTCGGACATGCTTGTGGTATTAGCGCCAGTGTGTGGTTCTCATATACACTGTAATGTTTCAGTCTTGGGCGATTTTCACAGTTAATCCGGTTAATTCAAATGAATGTTTTAACCCGATTTTCAGAACGTTCTGATCGAGATTGTACATGTGTGTATATACAGTACTGTGCAAAAGTCTTAGGCACATGCAAAGAAATGCTGTAGAGCAAAGACGCCTTCAAAAATAATGAAATTAAAAGTTTCTACATTAAAAAAAATACTGTAAACAGTAATAAATGAAATGAAGTCAATATTTGGTTGATTGGTCAATTTCGCTTTTAAAAAAAAAGCTTGAACTTAAACAAAAGGTTTAAATCGGCATAGCAATATTAATTTAAAAGGGTTGAAAGTTTTCCAAGGAGGTTGATTTGTCATTTTTTTTTAAAACTGTAGTATTGCATCCTTTCTCAGATTAATCCCTGGTTGTACTGCAAAAGTGGCTGCTCTTGTGATGTAGGTGTTCGGTCCTTCAACCAGGGCAATTGTCAAGGGCGTGTCTAAAACAGTATGATAAAACTGGCTTGTTTTTCTCCAAGTGGACTTAACACGTGAAGAGATGAGTGAAGAGGTGAAGAATGCACAGGAGTTTAGTTTAAGTACTTGGGGTCAACAGTCCAGAGTAATGGTGAGTGTGGGAAAGAGGTGAAGAAGTGAGTGCAGGCAGGT
>CM074966.1:6193700-6210205 GCA_037577455.1 Pangasius macronema | reverse complement strand
ACCCCCTGCCTGGCTTCTCCTCTCACACACTCATATACACGATCAGTTGTCATATATACAGTACTGTGCGAAAGTCTAAGGCAGTATTTTTTTTAAAATAGATTTTTATTTTATGACTTCTACACTAGCAAGTCAGTAAAGAAACGTTTTAGATTTCCAAACATTCGTTTTCCAGCACAAACCAAACCAAGAGCGGACATTTAGAGCTATTCACTAGAGCTATTCAACGGGCACACCTGGGCAACAAATAACACTTGCCACGTTCCAATATTTTTGATCACTTGAAAAAATGGGAAACATTTGTTCAAACAAAAAGTTTTTTAGTACATCTAGATGTAAATATCGGGAAATGGAAGCTGAAATGCTGATTTGTCAGCTCATATTCATCTTTTGATCTCAAAACCGAATTTCTTCAATGTGTAGCAAAAACAAAAGAACTGACCTTACCATTCCAATACTTTCGAAGGGGACTGTATACAATATAAACAGTGACACAGTTTATAGACAGCAACCAGTGCAGATATTTTGACCTTAAGCGTACAAGGACATTGTATGTTTTTATTTAAATGCCTTTTCCCACCGAACGTATTTCAACACAAAACAAACAACACTGGTTTCACAATTATTAGCACCCTTGTCCTTGAGAGAATAACAGCACAAGTCTTTTCCTATAAGGTCTAACAGGAATGGAGACAGTTGTAGAAGGAACTGGTCTGAAATTCCCTGATACTATCAACCGGGTTTTGGTCTGAAATTCGTGAGCGTATCAATCTTCTCAAAATCCCCTGAACCAGCAGCTCCAGAAATATCATTGATCCCTCTCTATTTTTTAAAATGGGTATCAGGTGCTTTCACCTTTTGTCAAATTGGAAAATAAAAGCTCACTCAAATATACAAGTAAGTACCCCAATATAATTTTTGTACTGAGTGACTCTTTTACATTGACGAAAACGTAGAAAAATAACTAGTTATGTTGTGTAAAGTCAAAAATACTCAACACATTAAGAAGAACACGTTAAGACCTATGCGCCAGTGTGAGATTATGCACATGGGACTTCTTAAAGGCTGAGGAAAAATGACTGTGCATGAGAAACAGGTCTTTTCAAGAAAACATTGTAAGTAACCGACAGAATCCCTGGCCTCGTTTATTATAAGCTGGATACGAACAAATTTACTCGGAAATTGTTCACAGGAGCATTTACACCAGACATTTGGTATTCATGAAAATCCTGTTAAAAAATGTTTGCGTCCTATGAGAGTTTCTGAGAGAGTTTCAGGCTTCAGGTCATATAATTGGCAATGTGTGGCAATGCTGCTACTTGCTACTAAATTTTGATTATCGGAACCCAGTCTTACTGAAGAAGGTGAAGACAGAGCCTCTTTGAGGACAAGCGTGTCAAATCAACAGTAAAAGTTGTCTCAGCTCTCTGGGTGCTTTGCCTTTTATGGAATTTTGTAGGCGTCACTAAACGCAAGAGAACTCTTCATGAATGCGCTTTGCACATTATGGGCGATTCATCAATATATGCTTGTGAGTACGAAATAAATCATCGTTACCAAAACCTTGGCTTAGGTTTGCCTTTGAAAACATTTACACAGCCAGCTTTCAGTGATGTACTGTACGATTCCTATGACATCTAAAAACCAAAATTTTAGCTTGTAGTACTTAGTCTTTAGTGGAGATACATTTCAAAGCTGAATCATCATAAACTTCATGCTCTCCCTTTTAGTGACTAAAAAAATAAAATGGGGCAGTATTAGTTTAAAGAGAGCTCCAATTCACCAGATACTTTTTTGTAGTTTTGGGAAACATACTCCAGCAGTTTGGATTAAAAACGTCTTTAACACTTTAATTTGATTTGGAGGAATTTGTTAAATAGCTCTTAACATCTTAAAATGTGGTATTTATTTTTAAAAGGCTCGAATTCCTATGAAATCATGCTCAGTTTAGGTGAGCTTAAATGTTCCGGTGGTAGTTTGATACTTTATACAAGAGAAAAGAATCCTAGATGTTCTCAGTATACCTGGAAGCAGTGTTGTGTAACTGTATTAATGTGTAAATGTTTTATTTTTTTGTCAGTATGGAGGAGGGAGCAGCCGAGCGGTGTAAGGAGGCTATTGAGAAAGCGCTGCACTATGACCAGAGCAACCCTGAAGCTCTGCAGTTAATGGCTAGCTACCTCTTCAGCATTGAGAAACCTGAGGTACACTCATCTCTATACAAGGAACCATCCTGTCTTCTTTGTTGAGTCCTCACACACCACCCACGAAGCATTCATTGAATTCAGAGGCTTTAGAAGTGAACCGAGTCCATCAGCTGTGTCGTTGATGTTCTATACGTTTTTTTTGTCGTCTGCACACTTTGATAGGTCTGTTATATAACATTGCTTAGGCTGGTCTTCAGTAATTTGGTGGGGAATTTTAATTCTGAACTTAACCAGCAGCCAGAACTTAACAGCTCTGGGAAACAAGTGCAAGAAACAGAGAAAGATTGCCAGGAGAGTGCAACTCAGGTCATTAAACACTTTAATTGAGAGTGTGCACACATAACGAATTCCTTCTTCCCTGAGGTGAAAACGTCGCACTGTAATTCGTCAGTGGAAGACTTCAACCACTAGGTGGCAAACTGGTATAACGTTTTCGATCCAGTTTCATCCAGACTGCTCGTTGCGGGTCAGACAAGATATTAAAGTTCACAACATGGCCATTTTTGTAATGATCCAGATTTAACTGCATTATTATAAAGCAGGAGTTCATCTGATTTTATGGATTATGTGTCTGAGTTAATGCTGCAGCACTTTCTCTTCGTCCATCTCGCCCTCTTCTGCTCGCTTTGAGAAGCTCTTCCAGAACTAAAAGACACAAAACATAATAAGGAAACGGATGCAAACAGTACTGTCTTTTTTTTTTTCCAGGAGGGCCGTGACTACCTGGTAAAGAGTGTGTCGTCATGGTTACCGAGTCGACAGAAGGAGGAAGAGTCTTCAGCAAGCTCAGAGCAACCTGATGAAGATGACGAGGAAAGAGTGCAGGTGTGTGTGTGTGTGTGTGTGTGTGTGTGAGAGAGAGAGAGAGAGAGAGAGTGAGTGCCTATGATGTTGTCGCTGTGCCTATGTGGGAAACACGACAGAGACATTGTTATTACTAAAAGTATGTATACCAACACAAATTGTACGGTGTGAATGTCATAAACAGTTTTCTGTCGACTTTATGACACTTCTGTAAACTTCTCTTTGTTTGCCTTTAAACTGTAGAGAATAGGGAACATATAGCAGATATAATAACTTAAACAATTTACTTTTTAATGTTTGCTTTCATTTTTGTGGCTTATTAATTTATAAAAAAAAGAGACGAACAACTGTTTATAGCTGCTATATAATGGAAGTGGAAGCAGTCGTGGCCTAATGGTTAGAGAGTCAGACTTGTAACCTGAAGGTGAACCTGAAGGTCGTGGGTTCGAGTCTCAGGTCCGGCAGGGATTGTAGGTGNCTAAAATGGCTGCCCACTGCTCCGGGTGTGTGTTCACTACTGTGTGTGTGTGTGCACTTGGATGGGTTAAATGCAGACCACAAATTCCGAGTATGGGTCACCACACTTGGCTACACGTCACTTCACTTCAGGAACTAAGCTGTTTTGTGGAGGTTCCACAATGTTAAATGTAACTGTAAATGGATAAATTGTTCGATATGTCCTTTACATATATTTATAGAAAATTGCAGTTATTGGCAAATTGAGGAATAAAACACTTTTGAGACGTGCTTTATTATACGTCACGCTGTGGTGCATCACTCTGTCGTCCGAGTAACGTTTTCCTTACATAAACACAGTATTACAGCAATAAGTATGTAAATAAATCATTAGTACAATTCTGGACTAAGTACTAAGATGTGTCATGTACAGCAGATTTTAGTGAGAGTGGTCAAGTTCCAGTATGACTAGATATTACTGTGCTACACAAGAAAGCATAATTACAAATCCATCAAGTTAATCCATCATAACCTTTTACAAGGAGTGATTCAGGTATGATGGGGCAGTGATCGGATTAGATTAAGAAACTAATTAGGGAATGAGTGCTCTGTTTACCTGACCGATATGTTTATATGGAGACGTATTATTAATCATAATCATTTCAAATAATCAAGATCAGCTCAAATGCTGGTGAATCGGTGCCTATGTAATGATTGTGACAGAGATTTTAGTCCTGGTTGCACTTTAATTTGTTAGATAAAGTAATAACGCACACTGACTCACAAACATTCCTGTTATCACTTACAGCAGTTAGAAACAGTTCTCCCGTCACTAGCCTGTCTTGAAGTTAATAAGACACAACTTGTAATGTTACCAAAAAACTGGAAAGTTCTTTGTCTGTACAGGTCTGGCGATTCAAACACGATTTCCTAAATCGTACAGTTCCTGCCTATCTAAAAGTGTGATGGGAAGAGTTGATCTTGTAGGAAGTTCCAATGCATGCAACATTTGACATGACATGATGACATGCCCATGTAATTCTTTAGAGGCGGATACAATTAAGATGTTTCTTTAGGAATGAGGAAAGTGTGGTGAAACAGCATACTGCTCAGGAGGTTTTGTGGTGTGTGTTTGTGTTTGGTGTCTAAGTGTGTGAGAGTTTGATTGAGGGACTTCTTTGACCGCCCCGTTCCATTGGCCATACTAAAAGCAGTGCTGCATGAAGCTTCCTCGAACTTTGAAATGAGTTCTTGGATGGAGAAAGCTAGTGGGAGTTAGAGAGACTAATCCTTTCATTTCGCTCTCAGTCGCACTGGGCTGCAAGGCAGACATATACACACACACACACACACACACACACACACACACACACACACACCCTGTAACATCCCTCTTTGTAACTTGAAATCCAGGCATTTTACTCAAAGCTAGCAAATATTATGCTCTTTCAAAAAGAATTTCTCCGCTTGTCTATATACATCACTACCCTGAAATTAATCAGAGGAAATTAATAAAAGCCATGATTTTATTTCTGTATTTGCTTTTCGTTTGGGATCATTTTCTGTTGTTTGATTTAATAGCTGCAAGCATAATGCGATGGCAAATTAAGCAGCATTCTTTCATGTTCGGCTTGTTTCCTGTGAAAAGCAAAATGAACAGGATGTAAAAGCCACAGTGTAATTGGGATCAGATTTGGTTCAATGCCGTCATGATGAAAATCTAATGTGGTAGCGCTCTTGCATTGAGGTACACACGCGCGCGCGATGAGACGGGAGGCCAGAGTGGTTAATGAGTAGACGAAGTTGAAAAGGCGAGAAAGGCGCAGACAGCAGGGAAGCGTGCAGTCAGCAGAAAAGAAGACAAGGCTCTGATGAAGTACTAATGAGCCAAGAGGTTCAGAAAACACTCGTCGAAGTGCTGCACATAAAAAGAGCATCTTACATTTGCATCTTGTTCATCAAGCTCCAACTACCTAAGAGCGTAACAGCATACAGAATATCAGGGTAGCTCTTCATTCACTCACAGTGTGTATGGTAGCTCTTGACTTCAGGGACAACAATAGTAATTAAGGATGCACTAGAATTTTGGCCACTGATATATGTTCACCTAAAAGCAGACAAAAATGACAGTTTGGGGTTATGGCCAAAAAACAAAAGACAGACAGATAGACAGCTCAGTCTTGTGGACATTAAATTGTTTTTTTTTTCATTAACTCATAATTATATAATTAGGCATTGATTATATAAAATGCTAATGACTACTATTACTGCTGCTGCAGCTACTATTATTAATACTACTAGTGCTATTGCTACTAATGGTGCTACTATCAATATTACTATCATTATTACTACTTGTCTCGTTTTATCCTTTTCAGCATGCTCTTCAGCTCTCAGCCCGCGTCACGGCTGTCAGCATGAACGGCGCTGCTTCCGGGTTTTTTGTGTTCTATGTTGTTTATATAGCCATGTGCCTTGAAATATAGCCATGTGCCAATGAAAATCTTGTCAGTGGTTTAGCTTCCTAATATCTCATGATTGTTTTCACCTCTTTTGTATTTGTACTTGATTAATTTGTGTATTTAAGCCCTAATGCTTCATTGTTCCAGTGTGAATTCCCGTTCAGTTAACGTCAATTTCGAATTGTTTCTTGCCTGGTTGTCCTGGTTATCTTTCCATGTTTGTTTTGACTTCTTGGTTTTTGATCCATGCTTGTTTCTCCAGTTTTGAATAGCAGTTTGTCTCTGCCTGCCTGTGTTTTGACTACTGCCATGTGCTTTGACTACGAATATCTTTTGACTACGAATGTAATATTACTATTACTACTGATACTTTTATTACTATTATTCTTACTACTTCTGTTACTGCTAACTGCACTATTACTACTAATAATACTGTTACTATTATCACTAGTACTACTTCTATTACTATTACTAATAATTTTACTACTTCAATTTCAATTTCAATTTATTTATAAAGCACATTTAAAACAACTTTCGTTGACCAAAGTGCTGTACATAAATCATAAACCTAATTACAGCATTAAAAAATGCACAGACCTAATCACTGCAATTAGTGATGCATAGGCTTGTACTCAACAATAAAATCCATAAACCTTAAAACAACCCAATCACCTATCATTGAAAGCACAAGAGAAGAGATGAGTTACTACTATTATTATTACTGCTATTGTGACTACTGCTACAACTACTATTAGTACTAATAGTCCTATTATTACTATCATTACTATTACTACTATTACTACTACTACGATAACTACGATACCTGCTTCTGCTACTGCTGCTATTACTTCTACTAGTTAATATCACCTCATAATTTTATGCTAATATTGCTACTACTATTACTACTACTTCTATTACTACCCGGATTTCTGTAAATCTTCTTTGTGAAAATGTATATTGTTATACAAAAAAAAAAGAAAAAAAAACTTAATTTTTCCTTTTTCAGTTGTTCTTTTCCCTTGAGTGTGTTCTGAGTTTTGGTTTTGGCCAAGAATTTTCATTTCATTGCATCACTAATAGCAAATTGTCAGTGTGTGTGTGTGTGTGTGTGTGTGTGTGTGTGTGTGTGTGTGTGTGTGTGTGTGCTGGATCCTGAGGTTTCAGCATTATTTTACATTGTTTCAGCATTATGTATGCATAAAGTTGCTGTAAGCCAAACAAAGAATTTTTGCCCATAACATATTCAACTTTATTTATTTTTTTTCCAGAGTAATATCCCACCATATGAATCCCGAATTACAACAGCCAAACTATTGATAGAAGTGGAGGAATTTGAGGTAAGATGGTACTACATTGTTTTACTCTTGCATTAAAATTTAATTCGATACATTACATTACTAATATGAGCAAAATTGAGCAAATAAAATTGTGATATTAAAAGTTTGAGCTCAAACTTCAAACTTGTACTTTAACAGTTATCTGGGTATAACAAATAATTTCTTGTTGAAGCATTGTTATTGTTTTTACATTTTGCCCTCATCCTCCCACACAAAGATATATGTTTAACTGGATTCAGGGATCTGCTGCGCATAAAAGCAGATGAATTTTACTTCCTCTCAGACTCTCACAGGCTATTTTTAACTGCTCTTCTTGCTACTATTTGCAGAGGGGTTCACACTATGTAATCACTGAGAAAATCAAACATGCTGGTTGGTGGGGGTTGCTGCTGAGCCCCAGAATTATTTGGCAACTGGGAAAATGGGACTAAAATCAATTAGCGTGCACTAGAATTTAGTGTCTGTGATAAGGTGCAAATCTGCTTCACTTTCACCATGTGTACATGCACACATGCAGCTGCTATACAAGCGGCATTGTTCACGTACTTGCTTGCGTATCTTGTGTACATGTGGAGGTTTAAAAGTGGTGTCCATTAGATGGCACTGATGAACTTTGTTTCTCTTTAAAATGTTCATTTGGTTGTTGTGATTGTTGTTATGATCTGTGTCTGAAGTAGAAAACCCTTACTATATACTCAAAAATATTTGCTAATTTAGGAAATCCAGAAGACTAGTACTCAAAGCAGACCTTTCTGTAAATTTAAAGAGATTTTTAAAATTCAAACACTTATTGAAATAAGGAAAATGTAGTGCTCAATAACGGTCCAGAGTAGACATAATGTGAGATTTGAGATAGATAGATTTTAGTTTGTTTATGCAGTTGGGGTCACAAGGTGCTACACTGCCTCCACTTTTTACGTTGATGTTACACAACGAGGACGCTTTGTGTTCATTCATGCCATCTTTCATATGTGTACACATTGTTAACAGCAAGTATAAATCAGCCTGTATGGTGAGTTACCCTACTGAAACTTGCTGCTGGTGATGTTATTTACATGTTGATCTGTTGACACTCAACAGCGCCACTCCAAGGCTTTAGGTTTTAGTGTTTGTGTGTCATTTTAAAAAAAATTGTTCTGCATGATTAAATCATTAATCACAATGTTTTTAATGGTAAAACGCAAGTACGGAAAAATCAATATCGCACAAGCCTAATCCACCACCATGTTTTACAGTGGATATCCTTATGTACAGTACATTCTTTTCAGTAGATATTTTTATATTCAGCATATTTATGAGTTTGCATGTTCTTCCCGTGCTTCGGGGGTTTCCTCTGGGTACTCTGGTTTCCTCCCCCAGTCCAAAGACATGTGTTGTAAGCTGATTGGCATTTCTAAATTGTCTGTAGTATGTGAATGTGTGTGCGATTGTGCCCTACGATGGTTTGGCACCCTATCTGGGGTGTCCCCTGCCTTGTAACCCGAGTCCCCTGGGATAGGCTCCAGACTCCCCTGCGACCCTGTGTAGGATAAGCGGTACAGCGAATGGATGGATGGATACTATACTTCTTGTCGTGGTATTGGTGCCTAATAGTTGATTTTGAAATCTGACAACCCCAAGAGTCAATTAAAAATGTCCAATTCTGAGTCTGTGAAGCTGTTGTGTTCATTGCATTCACGTTTGCCTCCGACATCATTCTGCTCACCGTGTTCTTGTGGTGGCTCTATTTGTTGGAGAGGAAATGTGAATCATAGTGTATTATGTGACAGTATGTATAGAATCAATGAAGCACCAGTTTATGTCATTTATCCATGTNCATGTGTAGAAACATCCATCCTGTACATGCACTGTCCTTCAATACTGAAGGTAGAGGTTGGAAATGTTCTGGAGTAGTACACAAACTTTATTTTCGACATCTGTTTATTCATGAACTCATGTTTTTCAGTGCTGGTTTGACTGGTGCTGTTTATGCCATGCCACCTGTATTTTACAGCTATGTTTCATGATTTCACACAGCTCTGTTGGTTAGTATCTGTTGGTTATATATATACACGTACCCATTGGCGGATATTGTGGTTGAGTGTCTTGTTCCACAGTCTTGTTGCAGCAAATATATCCCATCCTGCAGTGCATTATGGGAATACACATAGTCCTTTTTCTACTAAGACTAATAGGTCTTGTAGAATAGAGTTGATACATTCTAGCATTGTTTCTTAAAATGTTTTGTTAGTAAGAACAATAATTAGACATAATTATTCTGACTAGTAAAACAATTGTACGGTCAGCCAGCTGTGTGTCGTAGTGTAGTAGACAGTGTGATTAAGAATAAACTCTGCACACTGTAGTTACAGCACAGCTGGGTGCATAAAATAACATTTTAAAAGAAAGAAGTATTACTACTAGTGTTTACTGCTGATGCTGTAAGCAGCCATGTTGATATGACATCATGTGCCGAACTCATAGTTGAGGAGATTTTCCCAAAATTCTGAGTAGGAGTTTTGAGGTGAGGGGGCCTTTTTTTTTTTTTTTGGCATATTCTGCTCAAACTGAAAATCCTTTTACCACACTCAATACTGGATGGTCTGGTTCCTCCCAAGGTTTCTTCATCGTATCATCTCAGGGAGTTTTTCCTCACTATAACCACCTCTGGCTTGCTCATTAGGGATTTATGTCTACATCCAGATCTCTGTAAAGTTAATTTTTGACAATGTCTATTGTTAAAATAGCTATACAATTAAAATTAAATTGAACTTTCCACCAGGTGACGGGTCATTAAGCCAAAACATTTGGGAAGCCTTTTGTTAGGTGACTAAAAGTGGGAAACAGGATTTTCAAAAATGATTTTTGCCTTTGATTATGTGAATGCTATTCATATTTAAATAGTATTGTACAGTGAAAGTAGTTTTGATAGCTCTAGTGGCTAGGGGTTTAAAAGCCACTTTCTATTATGTGTGATGGCTAAAGAGGTTTGCTACTAAATTCCATGTATGAGTGTTGGCTTCACTAAGTGTTTTTTTTTTTCCCACAAAGCATTTTTCTCTCTTTTTGCCGTGGGAAGGTTGCATTTGAATAATTCAGGAATTGTATTTTGCTCCGCACTTGACCTTTACTGTGTGTGTGTGAGAGAGAGAGTGAGTGACTTTTGTGAGCATATAATGAACTGTGAAAATCTTGAACAGATCCCACTGAGAAAGGTATAGAATGGTATATAGAATAGAAAAAATAATAAAAAACCGATAGTGAGAAAAAGGGGGTGGAATTGAATGATGACTGTGGGAGGTTTAAAAAATAAATGAGGAATCTAAGTTTTTCTGCACAAACAAGAATTGGGAAAAACTTGAAAGGGGTTGTTCTTTTCATTCTTTCTTATGTTTTGTATCTCCATCCCAGTGGAGGAGCGTGTTTGTGAATGCAGCATGACTCGAAAACTGTTAGATGTCTCAGCATGGCTGAAAGCTCTTTGCGCCATAGGGAGGCATTAATATTAATACCAGTCACCTGGCAGCCTGGCAGAGCTGCACTGAAGGTCATGGGGTCATCGCTTTGATAGCCGGTGCTTAGACAGAAGCCAAGCTCCTACTCAGCATGAAACATTTTGATTGGTCTTTTGAGGAAAGGAAAGAAAGTTGAAGAGTGTGAGAGAGAAGGAGATGGTCTGATAACCAAGCAGCTGTGTAACTTAAATTTCACATTTGCATTGATTCATTTGGCAGGTAGTTTTATTCAATGACAATCCAAGCATAGAGCTTGCAAGTGTTTCAAGACTAATTTTCTGCAACTGACCAGAAACCAGTGCAAGATTTGTGTATAATGAAATGAGAGAGCCACTGTTGGGTTTTGACAGAAATACTAGTACACTAGTCAAGAAACGCACAATCCAAGTAGAAAGTAGACACCTTGCAAAAGAGCAGCAACAAATCACAGTAGCAGACTCTCATCAACAGGTAAGAGTAACAGTAAAAGATAACTCACCTAGGTAGACATATACTGCAAATGAAGGTTAACTTCATAATGCTTTTCATTAATTACTCACAAAATTTGCTAGGAGCAGGTTCCCTGGCAGACTAGTGGCTAGTCGGGGAACCAACCCCAGCCATTGGTGGGGTGCACAAGCCACTACACGCTCAGTGCCGGTGCCAAGCCCGGAAAATGTGGAGGGTTGCGTCAGGAAGGGCATCTGGCATAAAACTTGTGCCAGATTCAAAGATGTGAAAAATCTCTAGGAGCAGTACTGAGAAATTATACTTAAGTATACTGAATGTATATATATATATAATGTGTCAAAACCTTTCTTAATAATGTATCCAGCCAAAAAATGTACTCAAGTGAAAGAAAAAGTTGCTACTTTTCTTAATTACTTATCTGAAACTCTTATAAATATTGTTTGCAGTATTTGCCACTAGCTAGAATTTGACTTGCTGCCTAGCCAGTTATGTTAGCAACAGAATTCAATGCTAGTCTAACCTGGCATTAGCAAAGAAAACCAGCTAATTTAACTTAGTTAAACATATCCAGTTAGTTATAGGAGACACCTCATTTTATACAAGTATTTGCTTACTACAGCACTCTGATACGTTTTACTGAGGTAGCTTGACTCAATTTGGAGTGTAGTGGCTTGTCTGTATTCAGATGCACACGGATAGCTATAGTGCTAACTACATTGTGTAGCACGAGAAGGTCAATGGCCAGTGACAAATTGGCATGATTCTTAAAAGTTTTTTTTCTAAATTGATGAATGTAATTGGTAAATTGAAATGATTGGATGCTAAACTGAAATGATTGGATGCTAAACTGATCCCATTCTACTGATGTATAGAATACAGTCATTGGTTGGATGAGAGAAGAAGAGACCTTTGAGATTTGTAACCAGTATTTTAAAGGTCATATTAAAAATTAAAATTAAGTAATTAAAAGTATTTTTTTCCCCCTGGAAAATGTAATTACGTAAGGGTACTAAGCAGTAAGAGTGAGTATTCAATTTAAATAATACTCAGGTAAAGTATAAATACAACAGAGTAACACTATTATTAGGGGTGTAACAATACACTCTGGTTACTATTCGATTCTCTATACTTGCATCATGACTGAATTCAATTTGATTCCTAGAATATTTTGAACAAAATATTAATGAAGAAAAATTATGACTGAAAAGACTTTTTTATTTCTGAATCATAAACAATGCAAAACAATGTGCATTTGTCTCTATAAAACGAGACCAATCAGAAATTGCTATGAACAGAGGTTTAATACTGTAAACACAATGTACTACATGTTCACCACATCTTAAATTTAAATAAATAAATATACAAATTCTCTCACCTGGGGAAAATGATCATTTGAAACATAATGAGCGCTGCAAAAAATAGAGCTCCAAAGGCGGCTAAAATCCCCGAATTCCGCCGCCTCTTTCTTGGGCGCTGTAGACAGCACAGGCACGGGGCTGGTGTTGTGTGAAAGCTACTGAAGAGCTATTTTAATGGTTATATCGTGGTTGTGTAACCATATAACCTATAATGCGTATCAGTGATCCGGAGCTATCGGTCAGCATGCTCTCTATATATTTGAACTCTTTCGGGTGCTCAGATTTCTCAGCATGCTATCGATATATTCGGCTATCTATATCTATCAGTTGCTCAGTTACAGTGCGTCTGCATTAGATGCATAATTAATAGAATGCTGATTTCCATGATGTGAATCACACATTACCATGAGGCACATCGTCCAATTTTTGCTTCTCGATGCTTCATATAATGATGCATTATTACACCCCTTTTAAGTATAGTAACAAAGTACGATTACTTGAGCACTTTGCATTATTTCTGGGACAACATATCAACCAACAAAAGTAGTTGTCGTGAAAGGCCTAGCTTTTTACCTGCTTCCAACACGTCAACTTTGAGAACTGACTGTTCTTGCTGTCTAATGCAGTATATCCCTCCCCTTGACAGGAGCCGGTGTAACGAGATAATCAATGTTATTCACTTCACCTGTCAGTGGTTTTAATGTTAAGGCTGATCGGTGTACGCGTGGCGGTCTGGGAAAACCTATCATCTGTCAATGAGTGAGTTCTGGAAAACAGCCAAAAAAAGATCATTTTATATTAATTGGATATTAATATTGGCCATTGACCAATTTTAATATGCAAATAATATACTTTGGTATGTCTACTTTAGAAAACATAAATATATTTTACAAAAATGTACAAATGTTTCTATTTAGTTTATTTTCTAACCTCAGCTTCTTCCTAAAAAGGTCATGTTGTGTAAGAAGCCAGTTTAACAAACACAGTAGTAAGTGTAGTCAGTCCACCTAAAAATGTCTAAAATCTGGCTAGCTAAGTGTGCTTTTTGTCGCACAGTGGATGTCAGGCTTTAATTGTTGTTGAATATCGTTTCTACACAATATTGCACTGCCATGATATCCAGTGGTGATATTATATCTACATTGTGATACATTATGTCATAATACACTTTTCTGATATATCACAGATATTATGATACCTTTTTGTTCATTAATTACAAACTGATTGGAAACGCAGTTAAAATATTTGACCAATTTTTAAAATTGTAAAAAAATGTTAACATTTTAAGTTGTTTTTATGCTAAACAGTTTATTTTTGTAGACATTAAACAAACGTCAAAACAAACAAATTTCTTAGCAAACTTGCGTATACAAAATATATTGTGTACTGTAGAAATATCTTTATTGTATCTTTGTCAATTTATTGCCAATAATTAGCCATTTTTTGTACACATTTAAATAATGAACCTAATAGTGGTGCATTTGGATGCTCATAAAATAAATCTGTGGAATTTATTTTACAGTTAAATGGAAAGGAAACAGCTTCCTATTTAAGGTACAATTTAAGGTTATGTGATGGGAAACCGATACACACATTCAGCCAGGATAGGGATAAGCCTGGGTTCGGATTTGTTTTCAAGCCGTGTCTTGCGGCTCTGTTCCGTGAAAAAGCGCTATAATATAGATGTCTGTTCAGTCAGGCATCTTAAGACAAACACAGGTCTGTGAGAGACAGGTCTCTCTGTACATTTCCACAGAGTGTGTATTTTTGTGCCATAACGTCTTGCTTGAGCAAACTCAGTGCTCTTGAGAGAGTTCATGAAACTCTAAAACTGGCAGATATTGGCATTACTTGTATGGACTCTTGAGAGAGAGTGTGTGTGTGTGTCTTTGTATTTATAGATGTCAAAACTCAGAAACAGGTTCTAACTCAATTTTAGCAAGGCCATTTCCCCTATCGACACCATCTGGTCAAAGCCCAGCACACCCACTAACAGCAGAAGATTGATGTCTTCCTCCGAAAGAGAAAGGGAGACGGAGAGCAACAAAGGAAGGAACAAAAAAAGGGAGAGGAGAACATTTTCTCATCACCTCTTATACAAACTAGAATTGAATGTTAGTTTGTAATGACACTGGTGGGATTCAATTATCTCTAAAGAGGAAGGCATTTCATTAAGGAAAAAAAAAAAACCTCACTGCACACTGCATTCTGTGCACATTTTTAATTGACTACCTAATTTTCCTTTGTGGGTTTTTATCTTTAGTGTTTTACCTCAGAAACTGCTTATAGTGACATTTCTCCGAATAGCTAATCTTAATGGCTATGCTTTATGATACACATTATAATTTGTTAACTCGAAAGGGGCTGAAAATCAGCGGTGTGTGTACTAGAGTCAGACAAACCATTCAGGTAACTTGGGGCTTTTGCTAGATTTTTATTTTTTTGATCTTTTATGGTTTATATTTCTCTCAGACATAAGGCAATTCTTTCATTTAGGTTCATGCTAAATGATTCAGTTCTCAATGTCATATTTTCAAACATTTCTTTGTCACATTGCTCTTACCGAGCCTAAGAAAGTGTCTGAGGTAGCACCCTCAACAAAAAGCCACTTCACATTGCACGAAAAAGACGCTGGTTAGCGTCTTTATTTACAACTTTGCACTATTTTGCAATGTATCCCCATACCTGAGTCGGAAAAGATCGTCTGTCATTCTTGCATGTTAATTGATCCACCTTGTAAATGCCGCTGTGTGTGGTGCAGCAGGTGGTGGGATTCGAGGTGTGTGCACCACGGTGAAGCGCTTTTTGTATAAAACTCGATAAAAACATCTCTTTCGCTAAATAACAAGTAGAGTTTTTACTTTCTCTAAAGAAGAAAAAACACTGGTGACAGCTAGCCTACTAAGCTTACTTGTCCACCATTCAACTGCGAATAAAAAACTAATAGTGTTGTCATGGATACCAGGGCTAGTGATTTATCCGTCTATGATGTTATATTATTATGTCGAATTCTTTAGTGACTTTCATCACCAAAATGTCATCACATCTGTCTATGACTCTAAGGCAATTTACTATTAGCTCTATTTATTATGTATAATGTCTATTATTTCTAATAATAGAATGTTAGCTATCATTTATGCTGCTGCTTTATAAATCAAAGCACTTCCCATTTTACAATATCTAGTTCAATACGTGTTTTTATGGGCTTTTATTTTTATTGTAAATAGCCTGTAGACTTCAGAAAATAACTAGCTGTCTAATTTTTTTATATACTGTAACATATTCAAGCCAGAATCTTATAACAACTATCTAGTAGACATTTCTGGCATTCTATGGTCGCATTAGGAACAACAGCCTTGCTGCTACACTGCCTTAGAAAATGGCTGTTACTATAACCAAATTATCTCCAAATATAGGGGACATTTTTGTGTTAATGTCTGTATTGTTGCACTTAACAATTACTTTCTGTTAGGTGCAGCTTTTTAGCTTAGTCAGTTAGGTGCCTGGCTAGCCAAAACATGGGACTGGGCTGGAAATTGGAGCTTTCACTTGCCTGGCAGGCTAGATAATGAATTTTAATGATTTGTCCTCCTCTGACATAAGATGGCAAGTTGTCTTTTTTTTCTGGTTACTGGAAAGTTTCTGATTGTTTCTAGCTAAGTAGCTAGTCGTATATCATGTAACAATCATGTAAAAACGTCTAGAATTTGCCTGTATTTATTGAGTAATTGTTGTGGCCAGAGTTATAGTTTAGGAAATATTACACTGGATTGCTAGTAGTGTAGTATCTACTGTTGATTAGACAGAATAATCACTTAAGATGGCAAGTATTCGTGTTTTACATGATTAATCATGGTGGCCATAGTTTTAATTATTTTTAGTTAGATTTTTCAATACTTTAAAGGTCGGTTGAATAATTTTTCGACTTAGAATTAAACAT
>CM074966.1:6167678-6183212 GCA_037577455.1 Pangasius macronema | reverse complement strand
ATTCCAACCTACCTGCACTCGCTTCTTCACCTCTTTCCCACACTCACCATTACTCTGGACTGTTGACCCCAAGTACTCGATTCCCCCAATTTTAACAATTTAAAATGCCTTCACTAGATTCATAGATTTTAGAAAATGAGTCTGTGGCATTTATCAACACTGCTCTATTTACTCTACTCAATTTATAAATTACTTCAACTCCTTACAATCTGTTTGATTAAAAAACATCGTTAAGTAATTCATGTAGATGCTTGGAGATGGAGTTTTCCTGCATATTGATTGAACTGAATGTGTTAGTTGAATTTTGTTTTCTGATTATTTTGTGTGTGTGTTTTGGGTGACCCAGTATTTTAAGTTACATAAAGAATGTTTTGTCGTGTACCTGGCTTGACCTACTTTTTTTTTGGGAAAGGGGGTGGATGTGTTTGTGTTTGTGTGTTCATCATTATCTACTGATCTTTCTGCCACATGCATTTGTCACTATCTGGAACTTCCTAATCTTGACTCTCTGTCTTTGTGTGTGAGAGAGAGAGAGAGAGAGAGAGAGAGAGAGAGAGAGAGAGAGAGAGAGAGAGAGCGAGAAAGATATTATATCTGCCACCTTTGATCTGAGCTAATCCTCCTACATTTCCTTTGTCTGAGCTTGAGCCTTGAGCAGCTTTTTAAGAAAGCGGCAGGTGAAGAAAGCTGGAGAGCAGAGGGCATAAAGATAAGAGAATAGACATCAAGCTAAGCGGATCAATTTTTAATTAGGCTAAAGTTTGCATGTGTGTATGAGCAGCATCACAAATTTGACAGTGGAAATTTAGACTCCCTTTGGGGTGTGTTCCGTCTGGGGGTTCACCTTTTTTGTGAACTAGCATTCTGCACATCCATTTCACAAAGCAGCACACCAGAACACAGCCATTTCCATTTCAAGTCATTTCTAGAATAATAAAAGGTAATGTCCGTGATCTGGAAAAGGGACTGTATGATGGTAAATATTCACAGTATGATATCCATATAGATAATTAGGGATTGTACAGACTAATTGACTTGTACTGTACATTCACTAGTTGCTGCTCTGGGGATGTTGAGTAGTTGAGGGTAGGGGAAAAACAGCTTTACTATAATTTAGACTACTAGTCAACTACTTTTTGAATTACTTTTTTGAATTTGTTGTCATGCAACTCCTATTATTTAGCACAGTTTAGAGTATATATTTTCTGTTCTAACTCTGTGAAGTGTAGAACAGTTGGGACTGATAACATGGCAGAGGTGGTATATGCTGCAGGTGGAGATGGAGAAGAAAGCGAACATGACGTCTCCCATGTAACCTATCATGCAGTATATTTATTATTCCATCAGTGGAAGATAACGTTCAATCCATGGGCATGGCTAAAGAGTGCCAAACATACATACACTACATACATGCATGTAACACTGCTTATACATAGGACATTGACTGTGCTATGATTTAGGAGGAATCCCAAAGCTCTGTTATGTAGGACCTGTACCAACACTCGGGTCCAGAGGATGTGTCCTAACACTCAGGTCTGAAGGACATGTTCCAATTCTTGGGTCTGGAGGACCTGTCCCAGCCCTCTGGTCTGAAGGATGTGTCCCAACACTCAGGTTTGCGGGACCTGTTCCAACACTTCGGTTTGGGGGACCTATCCCAACACTTGGGTCTGGGGGACCTGTCCCGACACTCGGGTCTGGAGAACCTGTCCCAACACTTCGGTTTGATGGACCTGTCCCAGCACTTGGGTCTGGAGGACCTGTCTCGACACTTGGGTCTGGAGGACCTGTCCTGACACTCGGGTCTGGAGAACCCGTCCTGACACTCCGGTTTGGTGGACCTGTCCCAGCACTTGGGTCTGGTGGACCTGTCCCAACACTTGGGTCTGGATGACCTTTCCTGACACTCTGGTTTGGTGGACCTGTCCCACCATTCGGGTCTGGAGGACCTGTCCCGACACTCCGGTCTGGTGGACCTGTCCTAGCACTCGGGTCTGGAGGACCTGTCCTGACACTCCGGTTTGGTGGACCTGTCCCAGCACTTGGGTCTGGAGGACCTGTCCCAACACTCTGGTCTGGGAGAAATACTGTGAGGGTTATTCAAGGTGCAATCTTGCACTGGCACTCTAGTGCATAATGTCAGATTGGTGCAGCTTCAATAAGAAGAACGTTCTTGTCTGTGTGACACAGGTAGCAAGTGATGTAGCATTCAGTAGGGCTTTACAGTGGGGCATTTTTCATTTTCCCCTCAGTCTCTTGTCAGGCACCTTATTTATTCTATATGCTTTGTGTGGAAATGTACTTTGCTTGGAACTGCCTGAGGAACGCATGTAATGTGATGGTGGGTTTACAATTTATAATGTGTGTCACCGATCTGCTCCCAAATGAGCCGCTATTCCTCTGTCCGTTACACTCTCTTAGCATAGGTTCTTGTCTGTGTGACACAGGTAGCAAGTGATGTAGTACTCAGTTAGGCTTTACAGTGGGGCATTTTTCATTTTCTCTCAATCTCTTGTCAGGCAGCTTATTTATTCTGGGCTATCTGGACTGCCCGCTAGGGATAATTGGCATCCTCCAGCCATGTGTGATTGGTGCTTTTGAGTTTAGGCTTTTGTTTCGCTTGCTGTAGTGCCCCGCTGATAGGCCAGAATCACATAGTAAAAAAGTGGGCTGTTTAAATATCATGGTTGCTATGGTGAATTGAACAACATATATGTCCAACTGGGCTTTCCTAGTTTGCTCCTTCGTGCAGATTAATGGACATGGACATCGCTGAACACCAATGTATACTGTAAAGGAGAGCTTACTACGCTCATGTCTGTGCTTTTTCAGTCTGCTCCCAACATAAATGCAGTTTATGTTACAATTTTCTCTCAATGAAAGGATTTATCTGAAAGAATCAATCTGTTGGCCAAGATTATATGAAAGTGCTTCTTTATGTAAACACATTGAAACTCAGTCTATATTACTGCTTTAAGTTGCTTACTTCCATCTGATTCTCCAATTCTCAAAACAGAATGTTTTTTTGTGTTTCTTTTCCCTGTACTGGTGAACAGAACAACATGTTCAGGAAATCTGAAAGAAGGCTCACTGAGTAAAATCTTACCCAAGGCTATATTAAGTATATTTTTATATAGAGAACATTGTATTAGATGTTAATCTTATTATATTGCTGGGATTTCAACCCACCCAAAGTAAAGTGCATATTCATCTCGGTGTGGAGAGACAGCATCAGAGCCCTTATCACTGCTGATGAGAGATAAAGCCTTAAATGTCTCTGAGCTTTGCTGGAGATATTGTCATGACTCATCTTTGCGTTGCTCCTCAGAAGCAGCAATGACTTACTGTATCTATTATAATTTATACAATGTACAGTATGTATGTTTCGGGTGTAACATCTTTATATGCTTATATAAATATATATTATATAATATATAGAATATATTCTAATTTTAATTCAGATGAGTTAGACTATTATGAATTGTATTGTAATCTAAGCCTTATTTTAATAGGATGTATTGATAGAAAGAACTTGTTTAAATTCGTATAGTTATTAGATGCTTGATTGATTGAAAGATGTGGACGAGAACATGGGAAGTAATTAAAGGCCGATGAGTCAGGATTTATCAGGACAAAATAAGGAATTGCAATTAAAAGTTTGGCCCCTGAAATTTTATAAAGGTCTCCAGAGAGTTAGTAATTATAGCTGCATGACAGACTCGCTGATCAGTCCTTCTCTCAACCTTCTCCCTCCCTCTCTCTTTTCCTTTCTCTATTTGGCATTAATTAACCTTAAACTGTTATTTGTGGAAAAGATCAACAGGGTAACCAAGTAGAATATCACCTGGAGTGACATGCAGCTCAGGGAAATATACTTTGTATGGAACTGCATGAGTCATGTGCGTAATGTGAGGATGGGTTTACAATTTATAATGTGTGCCACTGATCTGCTCCCAGATGAGCGAAAAAAGCCCCGAAAGAGCCTTTATTCCTCTGGCCGTCTCTTTCTCTTAGCGCAGGCTAATATAATTGCCATTTGTATAGGCCTGCTTAAATGTCAGCCTGTAGATATGCAAATCACTAATCCACTAATAAGAGGCTCTGAAACAAGATGCCATTTTGAATTGTGACATGAAGTCAATATTAATATGCGCCAGTTTTAAATCAAAAGAAATGCGCAGTTGTTAGTAGCGTTTAGTGTTGGGAGACATTGAAGAAAGACATTATAAAAAAAAAAAAACCATGATGTCTTGTTTACAGGACCAGCAGACTTTTATCCACATTTAAATCTGCTTTGCCAAAATTGCCCCAACAGTAAAAATCTGGATTCAGGAAGCAAGCTGCCATTGCTACCTGGGCCCACACTGGGCAAATATTAGGCCCACATTTGGCCAGCCTGCTGGTCTAACATTTGCCCAATGGACATAATTGCATAAGCCTACTGTTTTATTACAGGACCCACCATGGGCCATCAGTCAATGTGAACCTTTCCTACATCCTGTAACTGGTGATTTTTGAGGTATATCACATTATAAATGAAGTAAAATAAAGTGAAAAAAAATTAAAGGAAATATAGTAAGTAGTAAAAAAGCAGTATCAACTGCAAAGGCATACATTTCTACACCGTCTGATTTTTGCTGCCTGTGATATTTTGCCATTTCCAATATAGCCAGCAGAGTTGATTGTGGCATTGAGGACCCAAGACTGTATTCTATTCAGTATATGCAATATGTGCTATGCAGTGAGGAATAAAAATCTACAGTATATGAATGAAAGTAGGAGCCCTTCTAAAAAAAAAAAAACAGCTTGCTTTGACCAGCTACCAGCTGCCAAAACACAGATCAAGCTAGTAGATGGAAATAGCTTCAAAATTACTGCTACTAATGCAAAATCTTAAACAAGCTGTTTTAAAGAAAATAACATGACAGATAGTAATTAGAAAATCTCAAACATTTATCATCAATTTAGACAAGTAATTGACTTACCAGTTGTTAAAAATAGTCTACCAGTTTGGCCAGTGTTTAGGCAGCTGGTAGCTGGTCAGACCAAGCTGGGGTTTTCAGCTGGGAAGAGGTCTCAAAACAGCCAATGCTCTTCTTGGACAGATGTGCCAAAAATTATGAGAATGGTGCTGAAGCTCAAGTTATGTTTTAGTCAAATTATTAACTCCATAACTCCGGAGAAAGAGTTGCAAATCATATCTGGTTGTGCAATCGTACACTATATGTGGACACATGTCCATCACACCCATACATATGTGAGTCTTCCCACACTGTTTCCACAATGCTGGAAGTGTGCAATTTTCCTGATTTCCCCTAACAGGAATTAAGGGGCCTAGTTCAAACCTGTTCCAGTATAACATGGCACCTGTGCACAAAGTAAAGTTGATAAAGCTATGGTTTGCCATGGTTGGTGTGGAAGACGTTGAGTGGCCTGCAGAGAGCCCTGACCTCAACCCACTGAATACTTTTGGGATGAACTGGAACACCGACTGCACGCCAGGCTTCCTTGTGTGACAACAGTGCTTGACCTTAATGCTCTTGTGGCTGAATGGGCAAATCTCCACAGCCATGCTCCAAAATCTAATGGAAAGGCCTCACAGAAGAGTGGAGGCTGTTATAGCAGCAAAGGGCTGGGAGGTGGGGGGGCAGAATCTGAAATGGGATTGGTCAGGTGTCCACAAACATTTGGCCATGTATAGCAATCAGTATAACGTTTACATCACCCTGAACACTAGAGTGCAGCAACTCCCAGCCATCTGACTCTTACTTCAACTTTGGTAGCAGCTGAAAATATATAGTCATGCCAGACATCATTAAGTACTTTGTTTTTTTGTTTTTTTTTACTTAGGGTGGCCTCTCCACACGAGTGGTTGCTATGCCAATGGCTTTGCTGGCCTGAGTGACATCTTGACGAGTAGGTCTTAATTAAACTCTGGTGGAAAAGAAGCATTGTACAGCAATTAGGTAATGGTAGAGAGGTGGAGGAATAAAGAGCTTTTAGCACTAATGAGGAGTTTAATAATAGCTGCGTGTATGAGAGCGGTACAGTATCTGCTTTTACAGCAAGGTCTGAGTCCGTTACCAAGAATTGTTTCGGTTTCAGCAAAGCAACATTAATACAGTATGGTATAGTTCTATACTAAATATTAGGTGTTGCATAGCCTAAAAAGCTAATACATTCACTAATCAGTGCTGTGGGGAGATGTTAACTAGGTGGGGCAGTGGAAAAAAAACAACAAGGCAAACGGTAGTGAAAGTAGGTTAAATGTACATTCTTATTCAGAATATATTTCAGAATAGATGATGCTGCATCAACAGTCAAATACAGTTTTTAAATAAGATGCAATATGTAAGATGAGCAGTTTATTGCAGTTACATGAGAGGACTAGTCTAGCAAGGTAGGAAAAGGCACACAGGCAATTTCGGACGACAACTCTTAGTAATATCGGACTCCTTCTTCGACAAACAGACGGTCCTTCACACACGACTGATGCTGTGGAAGTGTTTGCTGAAGGGTAGGGGGAGAGCAGGGCATTAGCTGGATGAGAGGAGTCCACGATTATAGACTGGGCTCTCATCTTGCATCTGCTTATATAGATCTGCTGGAGTTGTGTGATATCTGTGCTGGTGATTTTTGATGCAGTTCTCACAGTCCTTTGGTCATGTGCTCGGATTGCCAAATCATACTTGCGTTGCTCCCAGTCTCTGCTGTGCGCCAGTAAACATTGCTGTGTTTGTACCAAAGTTCTTAAATGTCATCAGGATGCTTCTGTGCATTTTTGAGGATGCTGCAAGTGTTTAGGGACTGGGATAGGGACTCTGACAGCTGAACTAAAGCTACTGACAATTTTCACAGCTGAACCGTTGATGCTGACAGGAGTACGAGCCACCCTGTTTTTCCTGAAACACAATTAGCCATTTAGGTTTGCTGACATTCAGAGTCAGGTTGTTGTTGACCGTGGTCCACCTGTCCAGTTCTTAGAGATAGGACATCCATCTGAGTAGCAACAATCCATACTCGGACTAGTAACAGGTGTTGTCCGTGAACTTGATGATATTTTTGCACAGTCTTAGGTGAACAGGCACCGGCCCTGGGGTGTTCCCGAGCCAGTTGTCAGTATGATTATCAGTTCTTACTGTCTGGGCTCGAAAGAAAGTCCAATACCAGTTGCAGATGGAGCTGCACAGACCAGGGCTACTTAGTTTTCTACTAAGTTAATATTCACAGCCATTTAAGAGAGCATAGTGCACCATGCAGATGTAGACCTGTCATGAATTAGTTGAGAGACTAAACACAGGACAGCCAGTGATGGTGCATCAGGGGTCTCATTTATCAAAGCATGTGTAAAACAAGTAAAATTAGTGCATAAACAAGTACTATTAGTGCATAAAACCTGCCGGTATCCATGAGAAAATTGGTTATTACACATGCGTACACATAGCTGTATGCAATGGCCAATCCCACACATTCTAAATTAATGTGCTTGTGCATGGCCACACTCATTTACATAAAGAAATGCAATGAAATCACCATATATGGTAAGCAACTTCCCTTTAAAAACCCTGCTTCCTGTGCTGCTTGTTTCAGACAACATGGCAGATGGAACATACTTCACCGACAATGAAGTAAAGATACTGTTGCATGAAGTACAGCAAAACGAAAATGGCTTATTTGGCACTATCAAGAGTAGTTTGTCTAATAAATAAATAATTGTAACTATTTTTTAAAAATATTTTATAAGTATATGTGTGCATTCTATTTCCCCAATTGCATTTAGCAAGTTTTGCTGTCTTTTCCGCTGCTGGTTTAGAAATATAATGTATTTCAGTGTGAGCAACATGAATGAAGCCAAGACTTTATTCAACTCGTAGTTGGTTGGGAAATGCCAGTATCTTCTTCGGTTTCTCTTTGAAATGTACTTGAAGCTAAAAGCCCTAGAATAAAGAACAAGTAAAAGTGCACTGGGCAGACGAAATCAACTGATGCCCCCTCTCCTCACTCTCAGCATAGAGTTTCCAGTGGTGCTAAAAAAAAAACCCATATCCTCAAAGCTGCATGAGCCAAATCTTCAGACAAGGCCTAATCCCAATTGATCTTTAAATGTTTCTTTTATATGGTTTATGGATTTACTTTACATTCAGTCTGTCATCTATCTCTTGTGAGAACCAAAATCAGTAATTACTCTCTTAATTATGCTGATATGATAGATAGTACGCATAGCCAGTTTCCTGCTATTACACTTTTCTACCACTAGGGTACCATGCATACGCACATCCTCATGCACATGCACTACTTGTGTGTACACAGTTTGTGCACAAAACTATAACTATATGCACGGTTGATAAATGAGGTCCAAGGAATTGGGATTAAAATCATACATCCCAGAAATGCTATATCCACTCCTGACTAGTGTTGTACATTTCTGCTCCGGGTGTGTGTTTACGGGTGTGTGTTCACTACTATGTGTGTGCACTTGGATGGGTTAAATGCAGAGCACAAATTCCGAGTATGGGTCACCANACAAAACTATAACTATATGCACGGTTGATAAATGAGGTCCAAGGAATTGGGATTAAAATCATACATCCCAGAAATGCCATATCCACTCCTGACTAGTGTTGTACATTTCTTATTTATAAGAACTTTCCTATTCATAAGAAATGCCAATTAGCAGTGGCTCTTTGGAAGGTTGTGAGATCAAATCTCAGAACACCCAGACACCAGCACAGATTTTATCACTGAGATAACACAGCCCTTTAGCTATCTAAGAGAAATTCATATGAGGTGCTTAAACAAGAATCTTTAGATACATTATTCCCAGGATTGGCTGTGTGCAATCATCATGTGGTCTTGAAGATTCACCACCACACCACAGTCAACAGAAACGTTATAGCGTATGCTGTTGGTCCTCACATCTTTTTTGAGAACCATTCACAAAATGAATCAAAATGTTAAAATATCACTTGCTTCCCAGATTGCATTTAAGAAAGGCCACTTGTTTAATCAGATAAGAAGTCTCTGAGTCACAGAGCTCTCCTATTAATATTAACACGTTCACACTCAGACAAATAGCAATTATGTTATCCCGTCGTCACTCCCTTACTCTCCCTGTGCGCCATTGTGCTTTAAATTACACATCCATTCAGTGGTATTGTATGATTTTTTATTTTTTTGCCCCCCTTGTTCTCAGAACATTTGAATACTGAGATTAAAAGTAAAGTTGTCTGTGGATTTAACCTCCTGGATTAAAAAGCATGTTTTCTATAACTTTATATAAACATAGCAATTTTGATGAAGCTAATGGAACAGTCAGTTTTCAAAGTTGATGTGTTGGAAGCGGGAAAAATGGGCAGGTGTAAGGATCTGAGCAACTTTGACAAGGGCCAGATTGTGATGGCTAGACGGCTGGATCAGAGCATCTCCAAAACGGCAGGTCTTGTGGGGTGTTCCCGTTATGCAGTGGTTAGTATCTTCCAACAGTGGTCCAAGGAAGGACAACTGGTGAACTGGGAACAGGGTCATGGGAGCCCAAGGCTCACTGATGTGTGTGGAGAGAGGCAGTGTGATGCTCTGAGCAATGTTCTGGGTCCTGGCATTCATGGGGCTTTTACTTTAAAACGAATCACCTACCTAAACATTGTTGCAGACCAAGTAGACCCCTTCATGGCAACTGGCCTCTTTCACCAGGATAATGCGCCCTGCCACACTGCAAAAATTGTTCAAGAATAGTTTGTGGAACATGACAAAGAGTTCAAGGTGTTGACTTGGCCTGCAAATTCCCCAGATCTCAATCCGATCGAGCATCTGTGGGATCCATGGAGTCCCCGCCTCGCAAATTACAGGATTTAAAGGATCTGTGGCTAATGTCTTGGTGCCAGATACTACAGCACACCTTCAGAGATCTTGTGGAGTCCATGCCTCTACAGATCAGAGCTGTTTTGGCGGTAGGAACCTATAAAATATTAGGCAAGTGGTTTGAACGTTATGGCTGGTCAGTGTATACTTTACATATTGGAACAGCTGCTAAACAAGTTATTTCCTTTACTCACTTATGCTATAGCAGCTATAAACTGGCATTCCTCACCAGCCTCTCCTTGAAGTTAATAAGAGAAAAAATGAAGCCGGTCATGTACAACGTCCTAAACACTTTCCTGTGGGGAAAATTTACTGACTGCTACCAACCACTGACACTGGAGATGCCTTCCATAAATGTTAAATAAGCTTCACCATATCGACAATTATATGTTGTTGTTTGTTAAATAACAGCACTTTTTAAAATCCAATTATCGTTATATGGCCACAATGCAAGTTCCTGTGAATGGGCTGTTGCTATAGAAATGGTAATATATTAGAACAGGTACATTAATGTAAAACTTGAATTAAACTGAATTAAAGCCCACACTATCAACAGATATTAAATTAAATAAAAAAATATATATATTAACTAAACACCTTCTGACCAGTGAGATTTGAGAACGCTATGTACACATAACTCAAATCCAAATATGACACTATAATTATAGTGGCTCTCTGGGACTGTATTCACAATTCATTTGAAATAGCAACTCTGGTGATATTGAAAGAAATTGAGTGTTAAATTTTTAACCGCATACATTTTTAAAGGGCTTTAAAACAGATTTATACGTACAATTTGCGTGTCTCCTATGATCAGTTTCCTGCTTCTCTCTTGCATTAAGTTTTTTTGTCCCACTTTTATCAGCGACATCTTTTTAGTGTCAGCACAGGGAGCTGAAATGCAGCCGGAGAGAGTGTGTGAATAAAAATCAGTCCCTAAAGTAATTATTTTGGCTCCTAATTCCAAAGGCTAAATTTAATTGAGGATTTTTTGTAGCTCTATGGCAGCCATCTAGCCATGTTGTCTTTGATTAATGTTGCAACTGTAAGATTCATTGTGTATGAGCTTGCACATTTCTATATTCACATTTCTTATACACACACACACACACACAGACACACAAACACACACACACACACTTAAACCGGGACATACCAGGGAGGATGGTAGTGCAGTTCTGGTAGATTGGATCTGTCAGAAGTGTCACATTAAATATGCTGTTATTAAGCCCAGACCAAATTTTATGGCCCTGCAGGATCGAAAGTTGGCTGGTCAGTACCTTAAATTATGTAACCACTGAGTGATGCTCCCTGCTCTCTTTCTTCTTTCCTGCATCTCTCTTTCGGATTCACACATACCCCCTCTTTTCTCCTTTTTCTTGCAAATTGTAAAAGAATTTTAAAATAGTAATGAAAATGATACTCATTGCATGTGACCATCAACTACTGTAAAGTGAATATTCTGTAGAGGTGACCACAAGGTGGGGTAATCGAAAGAGTGCAAGAATACACATTCACCACATGATTTATTTGAATACAGTCAGTCTCTGTTAACCATTTGTTGTATGTTCTATGGGTGCATAAATATCATTTTTTAAAGTAGCAATCTTAATTCTTTTCTCAAAGCGGTTTGATTGATTAACACACCCTGCTACAATTCTCCTTAATTATCCTAATGACCAATGACCATAGACATTGTACCATGTGACCTCATCTGCGTATCTGAAGCACTAAAGAAGGAAAAGGGAAATGACTCCAAAAAGCCATGATTGAGTTTTAAAATATAATAATTTTTAAAATGATAACCATCGCCACACTTGAGTCGGTGACTTAAGTTCAAAAGATATGTCAATATTTACTTGGGGAAAGTTCTCAGTTACACAGAGTTGCCTTGCACAGGTACTTAAGTTGTTTTTCTGGGCTCCATATTCATTACATTTACCTGCGTGTAGTTAACGCCTCTAAATTTAGTTAAACTTAATATTATGGCTTCCACTCATTATTCGGCAGTTTATAGAATAGCACTTGATCCAGCACATCTGTTAAATGCTCAGGGAAGCATTCTTTCAGTGGCAGGCTGTTATATAATGTTGAGAGAATCATGGCTAGGTCCTGGAAAGTTGTGCTATTGCATTTCTAGATATGGAATTTACATCCAACCCATTGGAAATGAACTAAACAAACCAACATATACAGTAGAGTCCCACAATTATAGGAGGTGATTGGACAATTTTACAGTTAAAGAAACGGTGTGTAGTTATTTCTGGTGGTATTTTCAGTCTGCAGTCTGTTCTTATTGTGTCTGAGTACTATTTCACTACAAACCTGCCATCATGAGGCTGAAGAATGAGATTATGGAGGATGGTAATGTCTCCATGTCTAATCAGACTATATCAGTACTGACAGTTAACTGATTGAAAATTGAATGGGATGACACAAAACATAGGGATGTATCCTGTGTTTAATAAAAACAGCCAATCGCCCAAATGCGTAAATGGGACAAGCATGACATATCAGATTCTTACATTAGACACAGAAGCCGTTTCAGCTGCAGACTGGTTTTCAACCAACATTATAAAAGCCCATATACCAGAGTCTTAATCCTTTAATTTTCTCTCCATAAAATAATCCATAGGCTATATGGTTTATTGTGGATTAGGTACAGACAACCAAGCATGTAATAGAACAGCTTCACATGAGTTCCCGATACCTTAACAGGTAGAGTCCTGGATAATTCATTGGCTAATACATCAGATTTGTGAACCGTCATTGAAATTAAATATAAAAGCCAGACTGGCAAAACTTCAGGGTAGCTAGCTCCCAAGATGAGTTGCAAGACGAATACTAAATGGCCAGCAAACTATTTCGAATTCGGCCTGCTTCCTGGTTGGAGGATTACATTCTGATCTGTAAAGATGGTTGATGTCAAAGCCTTTTCTCCCTTGTTGTTCTAGAGATGCATGTTCAGAAGTTGGAGCAACTTGAAAAAATTTTTTTTAAACATTTGGAGCCATATATCACATCAAATCCATGTTTGAAATATCTGCATGGAGATTTGTTTTGTATTTAGAGTCTCTCCCACTTCAGGTAGATAGGAGTCTAGTCATGTATGACTAACAATAACTGCCTGGGCATGTTGCCATGATGGCTACAGAGTGGACAGATTTTACTAGATGTACTTTTGTATGACCTAATAAAGATTAGATATAAATACCCACAAATCAAAGCTGACATTCGGCACTTTACCTCATAGCCATTGTTTCATTTCAGATTAATTGGCACTGACCAGTTGTTTATGGAATGCACTGTATGCTGTTTACAAGATCTAATTTTTCACAGGTCACTGTGTTTCACTTGCTATTATATATCAGTTTATAATGTCCCTATTTTATAATCATTAACCACAATATCACTGTGCATAATACGCTCTTAAAATAGTGATAAAGCATTCAGGACGTCTTTATTTCTGACTGTTACAAAGTGCTGACACTGGAGACTCCTTCCAAAAATGCTGAATAAAAGTTCCTTCAAACATTGATGTTTATGTTTACATGGAGTCTCTGCCAAACAAGTCCCTGCGTAAGCTTTTACTATAGAAACGATAAACCCGAGCCTTGCCTTGCAGCTAGAACCACTGCCCAAGCCGTGCTGCTGTAGAAATGAATCACCTCCTGAAACCTCCTGACCAATCAGAATTGAGAATTTCACAGCGCTGTAGTCTAACAAGAGACGGAATATAAGGTTAATGTAAACGTTAATACGTAACCAAGAGTAAACTTTAAAAATGAATGGGATTTCTCTCCTCAGATGGCCACAGACGTGTTGGAGGGTCTGCTAGAGGAGGATGATGAGGTTGTACAGGTGAGTGAATTAAATATTTAATTATTTATAATCTGAAATGTTGCTTACACAATTGTTTTTTTTTCTAATTTCCAAGGTTCATTGGAAATTCATGGATAACACACAATGTTTATTGATATTCCTCAGTGTTGTTTTCTGTGTTTTATGCATTATGATCAATACTGCGTTCTGGAAATAAATATAAAATGTTTATGTTAGTGTATTATTATAGTGTATTAGTGGAAAAAGGCTGTAATCTTATTAGAGAAATTGATGGTCGGTTAATGGGCTTTTATACCCTGCTGTATGTGTGGCACTCATTAATGTGTATGTATGAATGGCTGTGTGAGTGTCATGTGTTGTCTCTCTCTGATATTTGTGCATTTTGGCAGGCCCGTCTGTAACAATTCTGCATTTTTAGTGTGTCTGAAAAGTGATTTTGACATTGCCTGCCTCAGATGGCTGGATGAATAATGTATGTCCTGAGTACTGCTGGGACTGTGGGTCCGTGAAGGTTTAACTTATCAGCCGTGGCTATTATGAACACACCTACACAAGTGGATGCCAGCACCGCTGTGACAACATATAACAGGCTACACTAAAATGACAAACTTCTTTAAAGAAATGAAACTCGTGCAATTTATCTTTCTTACACACACACTCGCACACAGACAAGCATATACATCATTCACGTGCTTCAGAGTAGTTGTATGTTTTCTGTGCTTAATTTTAGAATTAAGAATATATGTTTAGAATGAATGTTTTATTATGTGAGTCGGTGTTATACACTTATAGCTATAATACAAACAGAACAGCAATGAATATTTTAATTTTAAAAAATGCAGTTTTGTAAACCGAAATGAGTGGAGAAAAGTGTATCAGGTGACATCCTGCTAAAACATTTAAATTGAAATCCTGCCTCAGTGTAAAGCTCATTAAACTTAAACTTGTCATGATCTGGGCTTCCTTTGTACAATTTTGGCATGATTTAGACACAATGGTGCTGCGAGTTTTTTTAGTTAATGCTAAATCAGATGTAAATCAGGTGATAAATTGTGTGTGAATCACACAGTGTGAGAGGACAAGCGATGCTGATTAATGAGTTCCACTGTGTGGTCGGAGGTTGCGTAGAAATGTCAAAAGAAAATTTAATCGGACCTTGTTTAATATAAGCAGTGTCACAATATGATATAAATATTAGCTGCCTATTTAGCACCGTCGGTTATTCGACTTGGCTATCACCAAAAAAACGTGGTTGCTTAGCAAGTGTCTGGCTTGTGTTCACAAGTTCACATGGCAATCAAAGGCAAACAAGGTTATAAACACCCCGGTCATGGCAACTGCACGGAAGGTATATGTTGTGTGTGCTCCTGTGTTGTGAGATTTCGTACAATGTACGGACCTGCGTTGGGAGGTATTGTACAATGTGCACACCTGTGTCATGAGGTCGTACAGAGTTGTGCGTTGTGAAGTATTGTCCAGACTGCCACACTGCGTTGTGAGGTATTGTACAGACTACCACACTGCGTTGTGAGGTATTGTACAGACTACCACACTGCGTTGTGAGGTATTGTCCAGACTGCCACACTGCGTTGTGAGGTATTGTACAGACTACCACACTGCGTTGTGAGGTATTGTACAGACTACCACACTGCGTTGTGAGGTATTGTCCAGACTGCCACACTGCGTTGTGAGGTATTGTACAGACTACCACACTGCGTTGTGAGGTATTGTACAGACTACCACACTGCGTTGTGAGGTATTGTCCAGACTGCCACACTGCGTTGTGAGGTATTGTACAGACTACCACACTGCGTTGTGAGGTATTGTACAGAC
>CM074966.1:6111087-6145838 GCA_037577455.1 Pangasius macronema | reverse complement strand
TCTCAAAATATTAACAAACTAGTAGTCTATTTTAAACCAGTTCCATCCTGACCAGGCAGTTACTAAGGATGCATCTTTCTTTGTTCCACTTGTACCAGCATCAAAGTAAAAACCTTCTGCTTGCGGTTTTTTTTTTTTTTTTTGTATCCCAGATGCACACCTCTAGTCTCAACCAGATGCCTGGTTATTTTTTTATGGGGAAAAAAGGCATATATACCTGTGTTTAGAACACCTTATTACAAATTAGACTTGTTACCTAATTACATAAATATAAACCAATGTAGGGATCACAAACAGTACATACAAACGATTTATGTCCATATGTATTCTGGTAGGTGCTGGACAATATCTGACTGAGCTTAGCCTCATTCTGCTGGGGTACGGTGAAGCTGGTAAAACATCAGCAAGCAACACCATCCTAGGCACAACAGATTTTGGATTCAGAAGAACTTCCCGGTGTGTGAAGAGAATGGGAGAGGTAGAAGGAAGACTGCTCACTGTGATAGACACCCCAGGATGGTGGAAACGTCTTCCAATAGAAGAAATGCCACAATTTAGCAAACAGGAAATTCTACAGAGTGTCTCTCTGGCCCCTCCAGGCCCAGTCAGTTTCTTACTGGTCATCCGTTTGGACAGTTCTTTTCAAGAGGAAGAGAGAAGAGCTGTGAAGGATCACATGAACCTTTTCGGAGACACAGTGTGGGACCAGACCATTGTTCTTTTCACTTGTGGGGATTGGTTAGGGGACAGAACCATTGAGCTCTACATTGAGAGTGAAGGTGAGGCACTAAAGTGGATTCTTGAAAAATGTGGGAATAGGTATCATATTCTCAGCAACAAGAACCAGAGAAGTAGCAATCAGGTCACTGATCTCCTGAAGAAGACTGAAGAACTGGTGGCTGAAAACAAAGCATGTCATTCAGTGGGCATGTGGGAGTCAAAGGATAAGACAGGGAGGAGGTTGGAGAATGTCCAGGCCAATGAGAGAGGAATACAACAACAAGCTGAGGATTTTGACTCAGATGATGATGTATGTACTACTGACATGAAATACAATATTTTTAAAAAATTTTAAGTGTAGCTGTATAGTTGGAATAATGAGAAGATGAACACAAAGACTTCTAAGTGTATTAAAGGACCACATGTTAATTTTTTAATGACATACACACAAGAAAAGAAGAATATATCAAAACTTTCTGTCCTGTCTTCAGTTTTCACTGCAGTTTTTACTCATTACTCAAAAAGGCTGTTGGTCATTTTTATTGCCACACTCTTGCCATTTTATTAATTTATTTTAATAATTGCAGTGAATCTGAGGTACTCAAATTTTGATTGTTTTTTTCTTTTTTCTTTTTTTTTGTATTAATTCTTTTTAGTCGCACATCGAGTCACATCAGAAACTTACATTGTATGGTATTTTTTTTATGTGCTTATTTTATTACAAATTTAAAAATCGTATAAGTTAATTTTTTTTTGATTGATGACATCATTGGTTAAAATAAATGAATAAAAAGCCTTGGAAGAGACATGATGAAAAACTTCGGAAAAATTAGGAGACGCAAATGGTGTTGCCTTTTTCTTAAAATTAATTTTAGCTACTTATTTAGACCAAGAAAAACTGTTTCAAATCTCAAAACTATTTTACATATTAAATTAGTAAAAGTATTTCTGGTGAAGCTTTGCACACTTGGTATATTCTCATCCAGCTTCATGAGGGAAATAGGAATAAAGAATAGGAATAAAATTCCCAAGGACTTATATTACAAAGTGTATGGTGCTAGAATGGTGTTCTTCTAGTAATGCTAATGTAGTGATCTAGGGACTTGAAACTGACCATCACATATGATATAATTTCTCAATTCTCATTTCGTATATGTTGAAGTTCCGATCCATCGGTACTACATCCATTTACTCATTCATTCATCTTCAGTAAACTCTTTATCCTGGTCAGGATCGTGATGGATTTGTGTTGAGTAATAGTTTCCTTTTAAACGTGCAAAAAAATTACGAATATATTCCTTGCCTGAGACTTGAACACCTCTGCCTGATTGGTCCGAATATTTTTTTCCCCTCCCGCTCCACAGTAAAAACTTTCTTTCTTTCTTTCATTCTTCTTTTTTCCTTTCTTTTTCCTGACTTAGAATGCATTTCAGGGCCTGTCACACAACTCTAAAAAAGGGCACTAATCTTGTGAGAAAGCTTTTGAATGTACCTTTTATGACCTGGCAGAAGAAAAAAATCTTTGATGCCAGAAATGTTTCTTCTTGGCTATCTTGCCCCTGAATGCTAAAGTGTTCCTACACTTCTTTGATATCAAATGAAACTCTGGTAGAAAAGCAACAATAGAAGCACACTGTGGGATTTTATGTAATGATAAATAATGGCACTTGAATGACACAGTAAAAGAGGCAAAGGGGAGCTCCATTTGTGACTTTGTGCTAGAGAACAGGATTTGTATATTTAGTTTCACCTCTGAAAAACTCTCTTATAAGCAACTTTAAACCAGTGGACAATTGACAGGAAGTTCAGGGAATGTTCTAAAGTTCTTACAAAAATGGTCTATCAAAATTCTTATCCTGGCCATGGGGGCTTACTGAATGGGTTAATAAGTACAGTGTAATCTATATTCTTTGGTCTTCAGATCCAGATCTCAAAGAAATTCAATACCTATCGGAGATTTTGGACAGAATGTTATACAGCACTCTTTACCTTCATCAATACTTTAATGGGAATTGAAGGAGAATTCCATCACTTCACTACATTTCCAGAGAACCTGTTCCTAGAATTCCAAGACCCTAAATGGGACACCAGCCCTTTACAGGGCATCATGCACACCTATGGTAACAGTAGCCAATTCACTTACTAGCATGTTTTTGGGAGATGTGAGGAAACCCGTACAGACATGGTAAGAAACTCCACACAGACAGTAGCGCAAGGTCATAGGGTTCCGATGGGCGACGTGGTGGTACGACGGGTCAGTCCAAACAAAAGTGACTTATGTCTATATATATATATATTAATACAGAACTTGAAAATAAGCCAATTCATTGGTAAACATCATGAGTTTGGAGGTTCGTGTGGTGATTGGTTAATGCTCTGTGTTAGAGAGCATAAGACTGCGATTTCAAATCCAAGAACTAGCAGAGACCCAATTTTCCCTTAAGGAAGACTTTTAATCTCCAACCACTCAGTCATATGCATGGATTTTGCTTGCCTCAGTTCTATGTTGCTTTGGATGAAAGTGGCTTACAAATTAATAGACTTAACAGGCTGACTTAATGTTATGTATGATCCTTTAATCTTTGAATTCGCCCACCTTGCACCATGTGTTCCTGGAATAGACCTGGACACTGCGACTTTGTCCAACAGCAACAAAAGATACCAATATATAGATGTAGTTCATTTCAAATGGTATATAATGTAGTATTAAGCCACAGAAGAACAGATTGTAAAATGTGTTTATGCGTAATAAACAATAAGTTTTCACCTTCAAGCCCTTATACTGAATACTAATCACCTTGGGTTTTTGAATGATTAATACAGGCAGGGCATGTTGAATTTTTTAGCTGCCCACTACAGTTCTAGACAGATCCCCCAGAGCATCTATTTTAATAATAGCTATCAGGATGAAGACAGTTTAGCGGTGTTGGTGTTTTAAAGTGCTCCTAAAAATAACTACTACAAAAGATTTTTAGTAGTAGCCCTCACTTCTTACACAGCCTTCCTGCGCATACTTTTCAAGTTAGATCTTTATCTTCGTTTAGAATGTTATTCCTACCATTTATACACATTGTGATAAAGCTGTTCAGCTGTTATGAAATTGTGAATTATTGCAGTGCAATTTTGAGCTGTATAAAATGAGAAATATTCATTCATCTTCATTAGCCACATTATCCTGGTCAGGTCACTGTGACTCTAAAGCCCATCCCGGGAACATTGTAGCGAGGTGGGAATATACCCTGGATGGGAAACCAGTCTATTACAGTGCACCAGACACATACACATTCACACTCAATGACAATTTAGAGTCATCAACCCACTTACTTTGTGTGTTTACACAGAATGGTGTAGATTGGAAGATTGGAAAAAAACTTCAAATGGTCTTTTTACAATCTTCAACCATCCAGTTTTGGTGAACCTGTTCTTGGCTGACAGGATTGGAACCCAGTGTGGTCTTCTGCTGTTGTAGCCCATCCAACTTATGGTTTGACATGTTGTGCATTCTAAAATGGTTTCTGCTAACCTTGGTTGTAAAGACAAGTTATTTGAGTTAACATAGACTTCCTGTCAGCCTGAATCAGTCTGGCCATTCTTCTCTGACCTCTCTCATCAACAAGGCATTTTTCCGCTCACAGAACTGCTGCTCACTGAATGTTTTTAGTTTCTTGCACCACTCTGTGTAAACCGTATAGATTGTTGTGCATGAAAATCCAAGGAGATCAGCACTTTCTAAAAAAAACTCAAACCTGGCTGTCTGGCACCAGTAACCATGCCATGGCCAAAGTCACTGAGATCCCATTCTGATATTTGATGTGAATATTAACTGGAGCTCAGGTCCTGAATCTGCATGATTTAATGCATTCCACATATATACAGTACAGACTTATACATACCCTATGACTTGCTATCATTTGCTATCTATTAATTTTTGCTCAGAGTGTGACACAACTCAGCTTGACAGTCACGTCTTGACATATTTGCGAAGTATATGAAGTGTACAATTATATACTGTTTAATTATATATGCATTCCTATGTAATTGATTTAATCAAAGTGATTCAGTAGAGAGCAATCAGTCATTGTCAGTTTTGAAGAAGATTGCTAGACTATTTGGCTAATTTAATGAAATGTTTCCTGAAATACTACATCAGTCTAAACAATCAAAGGAAAGCAATCCAAATAAATCATTACTTAATTAGTATAATGAACAGTGACAGCTTCTGAGATTAGCGTGACTACTTTTAGAACCCTCCGAGAAATTTATATTGACTGAGAGTAATCATTTTCTCATTATGTATTGATTTGCTTTCAATGACTTACTCTTGATCAGGGTGCAGTTATATCTGACATTTAAGGGAAGAAAGAGAAAATTAAATGAGTTTTGTGGTTATGAGTGAAGACTGAAGGCGCTTGATTGATCTCCATAAATAATACTATTGAAATGAGCATTTCACACTGGTCATTCTGTAAATGCCACCAGGTAGCCGGGTAGAAAAATAAGCTTCTTGCCTCGATGCCTGTCATAATGTATTGTATTTGGAATGTGGATGATCTGATAGCAGAAAAAGAACTGATATTCAAAAGGTTGAGCTGGAGTAGGTTGTTTCAGCCAAATGTTAATGCTTAAACTGCTAAATGGCATTACATTATTTTTTGTGAATCCATTTATTTCTGTAAAGCTGCTTTGTGACAATGTCCATTGTTAAAAGTCGATATGTTTATTTCGACTTAACTTAACTTAACTTTAATTTAAGTTAATAAGTCGTCCAACCCATTGTAAAGACTGTGATAAAAGAGATAAACAAGAATATTTTTGGAAGTGCCATTAAGATATGCAGGAAAAGAAATACTTTTAAACAAGAGGTACAATTTATGGAGAATAATAGGTACAGTACATTTACAGTAGCACCTAGTCTTAAAAAAAGAAGTGATGGTTCTGGTGTAATAATAATAATAATAATAATAATAATAATACTTTTTCCCCCCAAATGTATATATCTGAGTGTATAGTTTGATGTGAGCATCTATTTTTCCCCTAACCGTCAGAACACTTTCACTACTCTGAATTCAATCTGCTCGAGAACATTGACTTTGGTATCACAGTGCGCTTTCAGGGAGCGCCTGATCTGTGTGAAATTCTAATATCTTGAGGAAAATGGATAAAAATCACGTGAAAGACAGAGTGAGAGGAGAAGAAAGTGCTTTTTTTTTCAGAATAGCTCAGAGTCAGCATATGTCTAGTGATTTGAATGGCACTCAGTCACATATACACACCTTGTCAGCCAAGGTCTTAAATGGGACTTGTCAGTGAAAACTTGTTTTTTGTGTGTGTGTGTGTGTTTGTTCTGTGTACGAATGTTCCATCTGTGCGAACTAATGATAGAAACATGCCAGAGCAATACACTATGCCAGCTGGCAACTGTTCCACTGTCAGACTTCAGAGCCTTTTGTGATCTCTCAGATGTGTCCTTCCTGTTAAGTACACTGTCAAAATACACACATAACCATTGGCAGTACACTATATCTATATCTATATCTATAATCTATATATATCACCAGATGAGAACCAGCACTACTTTCTTATTTTTATACTAGGTGCTACTGTAAAACCAAGCAATGTACCTATTATTCTCCCAATGTTAAGCGAGTAGGAACTGATCATTTGTAAAGACAAATGGTTTAATGACAAAATGCTGGAAATACAATTGCATTCCTTGGGCATCTTCCCACTACACTCTGAGCCTCCTGTCATTTAGGATGCAAAATGAAGTTAAATTAGAATGGATAAGTTGTTTGCTGCATATTTTTCCATAAGGAACCCTGACTGGAGGGCCTGAATACTCACATCTGTCCTATAACAGGTTGGATACTTAAATTAATTCTATTATTGCTGGCAGTATCTGTTGTCTGTTGGCAGTCAGTTGTCCATCTGACACCACGGAGATAATATTTTAGCAGGTTTAGGATTGTCGTAGGTAATAAAGGTAATATGGTGCAGTGATCTTGGCTTTTGCTCATTGAAAAATGCCAGACCATTTCAAGACTGTTTACAGTTTCCCCTCATGGCTAGCCAAATGTCCTCCCAAAATCTAAACTGTCACATATTCCTATCCTTCATTCATTTATTTTCATTTCTCTCACTCGTGATGAACTGAACGTAAAAAACAGGAACCCGTTATTTCAATTGTTAATCGTCTATGACGTCATGAGGTGGCTCCATTAATAACATTAGTGAGATTATTAATTGCTTTTCTAAGTGACTTGATCTCTGTCGTGTACAGCTTCTCAGCATGCAGGCCATTACACAAAACTGTGGTTTTGAAAAGTAGTTAAAATTGCTTTCAACAATGAACAGAGAACCATAAAATTTGCAACCATTTCCATATTTTCCAAAGACATTAAAAAATTAATATAATTGGACTGTAATTTCAATGAAGTCTCATCCTCCCTAAAGAGAGACTTCCTTGGGTAAATAAATGGGCAAAAAAGAGTGGGAAAATGTGAGGGGGAAAAATATACAGAGAAAGAATGCCAAAGGCATTTTAATAAAACAAACAAATTCATATTCCAGAGAGGCTACACTCACTTGAAACTGTGCAAACTTGAATCAGCAGTGGATTATTACCAATAAAGTATCTTCATTAAGGAAAGTTGGTCAAGCTTTCCTTGCCCATGGATGTTGGCTATATGCTTTGGAGTTATTTACAAATAACCAGAAATGCAAGGAGACTGCCAGGTTATGTATCATTACAATTGATTTCCATTACCAGTTTTCCAAATACTTTTACTTGAATGGGTATCCACGTGGGCTGAGTGCAGAAAACTTCAGGAAGGGCATAAGGATGAATCAGACAGATCTGGAGGGTGAGACGAGCCACAGCAGTAGAGGTGTGTCAGGATCTGGCACTGGCACCACATCAGACAACAGCAGTACATGTACAGCTCAAGAGAGAAAGAGAAAAGGCATGTATATAAGATTACCCATGCTGCTATCATACAGTGGTTTAAAATAGCATACATTGAGACCAAGGTGCAAATGGGGACTCTAGCAGCTCCCAAGGTCTTTCCCAAGGCAGAAATGCACCAAAAAGGGGAGCAACTCTGTGGGAGTCTGCCTTTTTCTTCTGTTCCACCAGGCATACACTTCAGAGGAGAGCAACCCCAAATATCAGAAATTATGCAAATGAGATGCCAACATTTGTGGTGGCTTCACATAGAGAGTGTAATAGTTGACCTTCGCCTTGGACGAACCACCTTCTTGATCATGGTATTGCCCCTTCCGGGTAAGTATGAACAGTTCTGGCTGTATACAAAGAGCCCTTGCAAGGCTACAAAAGCATCTTGTGTTCACTCTCAAAGTGAACACAAGTGAACACCCATGTGAAGTCTCCATGTGCCTCCATCTACTGCTCAGCCGGGATATTGACTTGCCCAGTCCTTTAAGCTATCTTTCACCTGACAGTAGACAGCTTGCTTAAGCAGGAGTCAGGACATGTCCAGGTGGGCCATAGGACATGGAAGGGAAATATCAGGATCCTTTCACATTTATACAACCAGGTGTATTGCAGTACACCTCTGTGTGTTGTCAGGACTGTCACGGAACTGTCATTCAGAGCCACTGCTTTAGAGATTATAACTCGGTTGGAGCCCAACTTTTTTCTGTGAAGATTCTGCTGGGGCTTAGTGGGTGTGTTTTGTTTCTGAATGTGACAGTTCAACTATGCAGTATGCAATTAGGATGTAAGTCAAAGCAATTCCCACATCATTGTATATCCTTGCTGTTCTGACTTCAGATCACAGAATGCTTCAATGCACACACACACACACACACACACACACACACACACACACACACACACACACACACACACACACACACACACACACCTATCTGTCTTTGTTTGTTTGTCTATCTTGTAGTAATTTGATTAAAACACATTGATAGCAACATTTCTAATACAATTAAAATTTAAATGTGACAAACACTGACAACTCCAGGACTTTTCCGATGAGGAAAAACACAGTAAGAGAGAAATGCCATTAGACGCATCAATTTCTTTCCATTTCTCAATTCTTTTTTTGAAGAAGTGCCACACACCCAACTCCAACTTGCAGTTCTGCCTCATTAAACCTAAGAAGCAATTTATAGCTGAAAGTGTCTAATCACGGGAATGGGCCTTTCACTGCAGTATAAATCATCCATCAGGACGTGCTTCCATTTTCCACCAGTCCACTTTTCTCTTCTTTTTTTTTTTCATCCTTTTGCCCTTTCTTTTCCACCTCCCTCTCACCTTCATGTTTGTTATTCCTCATCATATAATTTCCATATGCTACAAGCCCAACATGTCACCTTCTTTCTCGTGTAATCCCTTGAAAAGTCTCGGTTTTCCGGTGCTTTGTTTGTTGTCATGTTTTCTTTGACACTGTGTCAACTTTTTTTTCTCTCTCTTTTGTTTTGTCTGACTTTCATAGACTCAGACAACAGTGATGAAGTAATGAGTACAAAAGAGAACACGGTAGGAGGCAGATACAGCATGGGCAGATCTGACCAAGCAAAGCGGATATAAAAAATGAGCAGGATGGAATGGGAATAGGTAGTCAGAAGGCAAGTTTGACCTTGTGGGGACATTTGATCAGGAGTTTAATGTGCAGTGTACTGTAATGTACTGTTTTATGACAGAAACTTGGATTAAAAGAAATGAGTATGTAGCATTTAAATGAAGTCTTCCTGGATACAGTTAGTGAAGTGACTTTGTGGCCAAGTGTGGTGACCCATACTNTCACTCCCCCCACCTACAATCCCTGCCGGACCCGAGACTCGAACCCGCGACCTTCAGGTTCACCTTCAGGTTACAAGGCCGACTCTCAGACCATTAGGCCACGACTGCCCCCCCATGTTGGTGCCCCGATGTTATAATACATCGCTGTCATCTAACTGGCAGAATAGGATTAGGCATTGTAGTTATTTATAACAATATTCTAGGCAAGTGTGTTTTGGACATGGACTTAAACTATGTAAACTTCAAGAATTATGATCGTATACATCATATTGCTATTGTATACTAGCCACAGGAAATAAGCCTATGCAGTCATTTCCAGTAATTATTTCAATTTGAACTGAATTTTTTCATGAATCTGCGGATTTCATGTCAGACCTGGTGGTTTCTGTAGACAAAGCACTAATTGTAAGAGTTATTAATCAAAGCCTGTTGGTGACTGAACACTTGTTCTGTACACATTAGATAATGGCCAAAACCTCCCCTTTATCTCCAGGATCCTAGAAAAGGTTGTAGTACGGCACTCTAACATGGTATTAGCTTTCACTGTTATGCTCATGACACACAGTTAAATGTTCCACCATAGCCAGATGAGAAACACTGGCTTAATAAAGTTGAGGAATGTGTAAAGGACCTTATACACTGGATGCTGAGTAACTTCCTCCTAATTAATTCTGACAAGACAGAAGTACTTCTGCTAGGACCACAGGCAGCTAGAAGCAAGCTTTTGATTACATAGTAACTCTGGATGGCCTTTCAGTTGCATCATGTGCAGAATACATCAGCCAGAGTCCTTACTAGAACCAGAAGACATGGCCATATCACCCATTTTCTACTGCTCAAATTTCACAATGCTTATAAAATACTACTTACGACTTATACAGCACCGAATGGTCTCGTGTCACTGTACCTGAGTGAACGTTCGATCTTTTATGATCTGCCACACCTGCTTTCAAAAGGTGTAGATTCTTTGTTGGTACCTTGAATAATGAAGGGAACAACAAGGGGCAGAACTTTCTCTTACGCTTGCATTCTGTGCACAATGTACACTTTAAATTATTATGAGCATACTTAATGTGTTCTCTCTCTCTCCTAACTCTCTCTCTCTCTCTCTCTCTCTCTCTCTCTCTCTGTGTGTGTGTGTGTGTAAAGCAACACAATTTACTCCTGAGATACCAGTGATCCTGACTCCTTTCCCCCCCCGGTCCTGCCTGATCCATCCTGATGACGCACTATATCACTCTGCTGCCTTGGGCCTGCCTGGATAGCCTACAGATCACCATGGGTTTAGCGTGGATGGTAATGATGCTCTAATGATGCTCATTCTCAAGTTCATTTTAAACACTTAGAACAACTTGACTTTATAGTATACAGTTATAGAAGAAAAATGATTTATAATTGCAGTATCCGGTGCCACCCAGATGAGGATGGGTTCCCTTTGGAATCTGATTCCTCTCAAGGTTTCTTCGTCTTGTTGCCTCAGGGAGTATTTCTTTGGTCATTAGGGATAAATGTAAAAGGAATAAATTTAAATATACATTTAAATTGTATATCTGGATTCCAGTAAGGCTGCTTTGTGATAGTGCTGACTGTTAAAAGTGCTATATGAATAAAACTGAGTTTGGCTCAAAACGTCCTTTTACAAAAACTGCAGCTTTTATTCAAAAACTAAATGAGCCCAAAGTATTCATTTGAATTACTGCAGTTAAGGGTAGGATTAGGTTTAAATTGATGACTATGGAAGGTCAGCATAAGGCTAGCAACATATGTGGGTTTGTATCTGTTCTAATACAGTCTCTGCCCCTGTCCTGTCCTGTTTCTTGCACTTACTTAGTTTGTCTATTTGTACCAAGCTGTTTATTTCTTTTATCAAGAAATCTCCTTAAATTTAATTGTGCATTTCTAAGCCTTATTCCTGCTAATGCATTGTTTCATAGTTTCATGTTTCTGGCATCATGAGATACCAGTGATCCTGACTACTCCTGCTCCCCAGACCTGCCTGATCCATCCTGATGCCCTACTTTTTGTTGGAGTTCTCATGACCTGAAAGCCACTCACTGCTGCTGAGGATGGTCCCACATGGACAGCCTACGATCATGAGGCTTGCTTGAAACCATGAAGATGGCTTAGGACTGCAATTGCTACAGAGTTTTGCACTCAAGTCTCCATCACTGAACAGTTGATAACTTTAACTAAATAGACTTCATGTTAAAACTATAATGAATTCAGGAATAATTTCGCTTATATTCATAAGTTGCTCATAAGCCCATATGTTCTTGGTTAAACAATTGCACTGGCTCCTCTCAAGGTTTCTTCCTCATGTCATCTCAGGGAGTTTTTCCTTGCCACCATTGCCTCTGGCATGTTTATTAGGGATAAATTTAAAAATGTTAAATTTATATCTGGTATTTATATATTTCTGTAAAGCTGCTTTGTCACAATGTCCATTGTTAAGTGCTATACAAATAAAATTGAATTGAATGTTTCTTGGGTTTGACCCTTGCCTGTTCCCCCTCTTACATTTTTCCTGGGTTTTTTCCTGGGTTTTCCTGTTTCCCCGTCTTACAATTATAGATCACTCTAGTTTGTTGATGTCTGGCTGTGCTGTCCTCCACACTTGGAACATTGATGATGATACTTGGATTGCCCCTAATACATGCCATGCTGAGTTTATGCACTTTTGTCCTGCCTCATCAACCTGCAATACAATATGAATATAGTATCATTACACAGGCAGTATGCAGTGAATTTTTTACACATTTTTTTCACAAAAAAGAAAACAAAAAAATCCCTATGGTGTTCATAGCCAAGAACATTCTACAACTCTAATATAGTTCCAACAACACTTGGTGAAGTTCACAATCTTTACTTTGTGGCTTGCAATGCTTCCAAACAGTTTTCATGGAGGTGGTAAGAGTTGATTTTGGAACTAGACTCTTTGGCTAATTTTTCCCCTCATCATCCTTCTTACCACTGTGTGGTATGCTTATAAATCCAATTCCTGGAAAATTTGAACCTTTCTAAACTTTTGAAACATTTTATTTGACTTCTTTGGTCTTCCATAAAAAGGTATGCTACCTTGCTTTTTTATTATTCTGGTGGAGCTTAGCCTCACATTTTGATAGAAAATACCATAGAATAAAATCTGACTGGCGAAAAAAACCCCTCAAACAGCCTTTTCTACATATAGATGAAAATAAAACAAGGAAAAGATATTACTTTCTTTCACTTCTTTCACTGGCCCAACATTTCTAATGTACAAATTAATCGTTAAAGATTCCTTCTTTAACTCAATGCTCGATGTTTAGTTGCTGGGTACAGATTTAAGTAGCTAGACAAGTGCAAATAAGGTATTTCCACACAGAAGTGCTTCTAATTATGCAAACTTGGTTCAGTAAAGTTCTTACTGAGATCAGTGACTATACTTCAGACATTTCAGCACACTATAACTTCTAATAAGCAGCAGTCAAGCCCGAATGAATCCATTTCATGTCCTACTTAATGCTTCTTATTTCTCAATTTTTTTTTATTGCACTTTTCCTCTTTTTCTTTTAAGTCTGAAAAACAACTCAATAATAGAAGGCATTGTATGAGTGGAACGCTAACATCTGTTATTTACTGGCACTCCATGCCACTAAGTCTGTCATGCAGAGTAAGCATGCTGTACTCAATTCTCGAGCAGAGTGCCAGCCTTTGAGAATGGTACATAGATACTACCGAAGGCTTTAGTCCATTGAATACATTGAAACAATTTTTGAAAATCTGTATTGTAGTGTATCAGGTTTGTACTACTATTGTACTAAACAACAATTTGCTTAGGACACAACAAATCACTCACACACTATACTTTATTTCTCCTCCCCTAAGTGCGTGAATATGGGCGTGTTTTTTTTTGGTTGCATAACTTGCAAATAAATAACACAATTTCCACAGAGAATAATCATGTTAAAAAGCATGTACGTTATGCCTGAGTACACAGTACTATATTTATAATGTACTTCAAATGTAGCACAAATTAATTATTAAATTATTTCTACTTGAATGCAACTTAAGTCGTCACTCAAAGGCACAACTAAATGCATTTAAAATAGATTTAAACATATCTTAATTACAATCTAAACACACTTGTCGTACATTGTTCCAAAACAATACATTTAGTATATGTATAAAGTGAATTGTATAATTAATATGTAACAAATTTTCATGTGAATTCATGTGAACAGAAAATTTTCCCTGGAGGGTAGGTAAAAGATACATCTCCTCTTGCGTCCAGACCAGGAAGAAAAATAGCCCTCTAATTAACAAATCCCTAATGATATGCAAATGATGTTTGCTGTGTACTTACTGAAGGGGCTTCAATCAAATTGCCATATAACCAGAGGTTACCGCTCAGATTAAAAAGAGTAAATTCATTTACCCATCTGCTAAAATGAATAACTTTCACGGGTTTGAGAGCTCTGGAGGACACAGAAGTTGATTGAAGAAACATCCATGGTCATTGACATTCTAGGCACATCCTGTTGCTTTTTGAGATGTTACTGCTGCATTGGCTGCTGAGATTGAAGATTGAAAAGTCTGCACTTGTTCTTCTTCTATTATAAAGGACACGATGTTGATATTTGTCCATCTACAGTTGTAAAGAGAAAGTATTTTGACAGTGTCTCTATGTAAACATTTCTATTGCCTGTACTGTGCTGTATTTCTCAGAGTAAGTAATGGTAGGCAAGTTTTATATAAGTTTGATGAGTTTTTCTGTCTAGTCTCTGTGGTTTTATGACTAGTTTCATATTCTACTTGGCTTTCGGGGTTTGATTAATCTTTCGGAAATGTTTGAACTTGTTTATTGCAGTTGATACTGATGCTTGGGTGAGTGAATCTTCCCTTGGTGTATCTTCTTTTTCAAGTCCCCATGATATGAAAAATGGTGCTTTCAAGTTTTTTTGTATGAGTATCTTGGTGCTGTAGAGACAAATATAACAATAAATATAAAAAAAATGTGTTTTGCAAGGCTTCTAATGTGTGTGATGAAATGGCGAGCAAGCGAGGCACATGAAGGCACATTAGACTGGGTTAGACAGAATTGTCCAAAAGGCTTTTAAATTACTGTTTCTCAATAAAGTTTTATTTATTTGCTTCAGTGTTTTTTCCATCTTAAACCTCTGGTTAGTCGAGTGCTGTCACTGCTGTGGGGAAGAAGTAAAATAAAACCAATACAGGCTGGTAACAAATTGTGTCAAAAAAAGTACATCAACATATGGAAACAGATGAAGGCTCTCACGCTGTTACATGCGTGCATAAAATGGGAAGCTCTGGCTGTGGCAGATCTCTCTGCTGGCTATGTTAAGTCACTGTGAGAAGTCTGACGCTCCCAAAAATTCCTACCTAATTACACTCTAGATCGCAGTGGTGACTCGAGACTTCTCGACCTTGGGTAAAGAGAGAGATATGGAAGACTCGGGGTCACATTAATGTTAAATATATGGGCCCCATCACCACTAGAGCACTATATGAAAGTTTCTACCTGGAGTCTTTATACTTTAATCACATTGTTCAGATTTATGGTGGGACAGAAGAATTGATACCAAAGGAATCTTACTCGTCAACCAACACCATAGCAAAGGAGTACAGTATTAATAACAATGTGATATACCAGTTTGAATACACCTGTGGACTGATAACGTGGATATACACCCGGAAGGGGTTTGACAAGCCACAAAGTTAGTAGCACACAATTGTCTAGAATGTTTTTGTATGCTGTAGCATAATGATATCCGCTAAGGGGCTTAGCCCAAACCTGTTCCAGCATGACAATGTCCCATTGCGCAAAGCAGTGTCCATAAAGACATGGTTTGCCAAGGTGTGGTGTGGAAGAATTCAAGTGGCCTGAACAGAGCCCTGAGCACAACCCCATTGTACACCTTTGGGATGGATTGGAATGCTGACTGCACTCAAGGTCTTCTAGCCTGATATCAGTGCATGAGCCCACTAATGCTCTTGTGGCTAATTGGACACAAATTCACACAGCAGCATTCTTAAATCTAATGGAAAGCCTTCTCAGAAGAGTGGAGGCTGTTAGAGAAGCAATGGTTTTGGAATTGGATTTTCAACAAGCACAAATGGGTGTGATGGCCACGTGTCTACTAGTTTATATAAGCCATACAATATACATGTAGACCAACCAGATAGCTAAAATCAATACTTCACAGTAGATTTATTCCAGTGACACTAGAGTGAAATGTTTTTTTCTTATTTGTGCCCCACTGTCTAAACTCCTTCCCAACATTTGGAACAATTTAATACTCTCAAACTGTAATATTACAGCATATTGTTTGCTGAGAGGATAATAATATTTGCTTGCTGTTTCTAGTACTGATTAACTGTAGTAACATATTTAAGACAACATTCGGGTCACCATTACGGGTGATTTTTCTGGTACAGTCACCATATTTGGGACTATATATCTAGCTTTACTGCACAATGTAGGTGTACCAAGGGGTGAAAGATTGCTAAAATTAATACCTTACTTTGGGAGAGAATAAACTGTACGTTGACAAAGCTGATAAGCTGATAAAATAGGATGTGATCCATGTGCACTCTACCCCAAACTGCTGACCCAAGTAAATTTGTGTTTTCCTGAACATACAGAAACTGCTGAACTCCTGGGATTTTTATGCACACCAGTCTGTTGAGTTGACACAAAATGGTGTGAAAAACCATTCACTCGAGGTCACTTACCGTCAAGACCCCACCTACACGGTACAATTACTTTCTCTAGTCTCCTCTTACTGGTCCGTGCTTTGAGCAGACAGGAAGGTTACGGTCATGGAAATAACCATTCTTTACAACTATGGTGAGCAGAATGCATACCATGCACTGCAAGGTTATCACTGAGTTAACACAGCTCTTCCTCCTATAGTCAAGAATGGACAGAACCAGTCTATTTCTGCATTGTATTCTTTTGTGCCTATATTTTGGTACTCTTTATATCTGTTCTTTCTGAGGTCCCTGTTATGGTTTCTTATACTGTATGACCCCTTCATAATACAAGGGCTTTTACAAATCGCAGCACAATTCCTCCCCCTGTAGACTTCTGAATCTCTAATTAGGGTCAAAAGGTCATATAGACCGTAGAATACCGATACACTGTATACGGACAACGGTGTCTTTTCCTTCGACACACTGGATTTTCCGATATAGGACCAAGACTAGCTGTATCTTTATCCTCCAGGTATACTGGAGAAGCACAAGCCTTTGGAAAACAAAACATTCTTGATCATAGGTCAAGTGTGACAAGATGTCTCCTGAGTCTCCACTGAAGAGGGCCACACGAGTATCCTGTTTTGACTTGCAGAAACTGCCATGCTAGTAATTATCCTCACTTCCAATTCCCCTGTTTACAATTATGCTTTTCATCTGAAGCCCTTACTGATCTTCTGCTTCATGCATCTGTGCTTGATGTATGATTTGCATCAAATCTTGAATTCAAAGTGTCATCTGGCAGGCATCTGGGAGAAGGCGATAGGTCTCCAGCCCACCTGGTGTTTCCTGAGAGCATCTAATTTATGGCAGTGAGCTCTCCCCCTTTATGTGTATTTGCATGCTTTTGATTTTTAAATTGGCTAATTTAACTTCAGGAACACCCCTTATTCAATGCCTCTGTTGGTTCCAAGATGACACAGATATCTGTTGTCTCTGCTCCTCTGCTTCTCTCTTTGTCTTATGTGCATTCGAAATGTATGCAGAGATATTTGTAGGACACGGAAGAGCTTCTAAGGGGTGTACCGTACAAGGTATTTTTCACAAAGGTGTTTTCACTTGGCTCTATTCTTGCTGAGAGTAGTTAATTCCTCTCCCCATAGAGCTCCAAGTCTCTGTAATCCCAGCATTCCAGTATATTTGGTATTTTAGGGCAGAAAAGTGTTTAGGGCAGAAAAGTGTGGACTGAAACAAGCACTTGAAAAATGAAAAATGTAGTACAACCAATCACAAAACAAAGCAGCAAACAAAATTATCTACAGTATTGCCATTTGATAAAAGCTGAAAAAAGAGCTCTTTTATAGTTATGCCATTAATTTCTCTGCCTTCATTATATAATAATTTCACAGTTTTCTAAACCAGAGTTGGTCAGTTCTGGTCCTGGGGAACCTGTACTTTGAATTGTTTCTTACATAGATACTAGAAGGGAAAGTTTTGACTTTGCAGTAACTGAGAGAGTGAGTAAGTGAGTGAGTGAGTCAGTGAGTGAGTGAGTCAGTAAGTGAGTCAGCAAGTAACCAAGCATGTATGTTCCCTGGCTGTTGATCAGCACACTATCCATCCTTTCACTGCAAATCCTGGTGAGTCAATATAAATACAATGGTAGCACCATTGTATATATTTCAATTCCTTATGGTTTACATTTAAATGATTGAATAATTTTTGAGGCAGTATTTAGATACATCCTTGCTGTGTTGTCCTGGAAGCGGAAGAAAAGATGAAAAACGCAATAAAATACTTTCAAATCTGTCTTCCATATTGTGAGCAGACAGCAGTTTTTGGTCTTTGATCAAAAGTCAAAACCATACTTGAACTTCACCAACATCAGTGAGTTTAATAGTTTAATAATAAATAGTGTCTAAGAGGTCAAGACGTCTTGCTTGCAATCATTTAAAAGCAATCAAGATCTACTTTCCTCTTTCACCTTGTAAATCACTGATGATTTCACCTTGATGGTGTGAATATGGGCTCTCATTATGTGTAAAGCACGAGTACAGCCTGGACGCACGCGGTGAAATGATTGCCTACGACAGATACTGAGTAAGGTTAACCCTTTCTAGCAGTACGCCGGCGTTCCGACACTTTCAATGAGTATAAACAAATGAATTAATTTATCGCCGCAAGTCTGTTATTAGACGCTGTTGGGATTGTGGGTAAAATATCGTGGCTCTGTGTTTAGCTGTAGGGCAATGGGAAAGAGGAGGGATGTGAGCCTCCTGCTGGGCAAACAATTCACACCTGTACACAGTAACATAGATACAGAGATAAAACAGACAGCACAACTTAAGCATTTTTATAGTAAAACACAGTATACGACTGCCACAATATAATTATAACATATAAACCTAGTAGGCTAAAATCGTAACACTTAGAAATATTTACTGCAAAAACTGCAAATTCTTAAAGCACTGAGTGTCTACTTTCATACGAAATTCCACTTTTTGGCCTCTGGGAAATGAGTGAAACCTCTCTTGCCTTACTATCTCATTGAACTTCACTCTTTTAATCATTTTAATTGATCTTGTTTTGTGCTAAAAGGACTAACGATGTAACACTCCAGCACTAACAGCATAATCGATTCAATTCTAAGATCACCTGGAGAGACATAATGAATGTAAAAGCAAACTTTGAGTAAATGTTTTTAAGCAAAACACTGAGTGAATATTTGGCCAGATTATTATGAATTTTTTTTTATTTTGAATGTATTAGTCTAGACAGCATACTTGTTCTGTTTTACAACTGACTTATACAACAATTATCCTATAGGTCTTCGCATATTTATTTTATTGATCTATGTTTCTACGGTAGACAGATTGCATGACTGCAAATTTCATTTATTCATCTTTGGTTATTAATTTTCCTGGGCGAGGTCGTGGTGGATCGTGGGGCACCAGTCCATCACAGGACACCATGAACAGACACACTCACACACCGAGTCTAATTGCGTAGAATTTAAAGAAAGACAAATGATGCTGTCAGTGGCTTCTCCTGACTCATCTGATGGGCTCATTTTGACCCATGGATCTGTGCTACACCATGAAAACATAAGCAGAATGTCAGCAATTCTCTGCGTTGTCCTCCTCATCTCCTTCCACTATTATGCATTGATGTAACCATGCAAACCCACTTTCCAATCATACTTGGCTCAGATCTCATCAGAGATGCTTTTCACTGCCCTAATTGCTACAGATATCATCTTCAAAGAGTGATACTGTAGTTTGACAGTGTTTTCAACACAGAGATGGAGATATATATAGAGTTTTAAAAGCAGTGTGTTCTCTGGAATGAAATAAAATTCCTCCTAAGTTTCATTTTTCACCTCTTCCTAATCCTAAAAGTGTATGTAATTAAACCTAAAGCCCTACTGTTTCAGACAGATTGCAGCAAGGTGCTTTTTTTCTAAGGATCAGTTCGCTAGCACTGGAGATGGTATAGCAATGTTGACACATCGAATAATTTGGGATTTAGCTCTTCTGCCATTTACCTCATGTCACTCAGAGGTGCTTTTCCACCGGTCCACTATCTACAGCTCTGCAAATGATATTTTCCTCCATAGGTACACAGTAAGTGCCAAATATATTCATATGCATACCTGTTTAAAACTAGGGTTGTATGTTGGCCTTGGTTTTTGAATCATATATTTAAAATCACTGTTCATTTAAAAAGTCAATAAAACTCAAATAGAACTGTAACACAATTATTATTCAGATTATTACCAAATATTTCTCTGCCATCAACAATGTTCATACATTTGCCAAGAACAAGCATGGATTAACAGCTCAGAGACTCCCTAATTAAGCCATTTAAAATAATACTTTTTTTCTTTATTAACTACATGGGCTCTCTTTTACATTGCAAATGTTTTCCTTTATCCAAAATAATCAGTGACTCATATTAATTTACTGTATTCATCTAAGGAGTATAATGTAGATATGGGGAAACAGTGTTCAAGGACAGCATTAAATACTAGCCTAAGAATACAATCAAAACTAATTCATAACTCATTTTATGAAAAATGAGTACAAGTGAAAAAGAATAGTATCCAAGCAGTTAAGGATTAAGGGTGGTGTTCAATGGGTCAGTTGGCTCACTGGCAGTCCTGGAATTCCAACTCTCAGCATTACCAAGAGCTTGGGTTGTTTTTATTCAATTTGAAATGTACATTAAATGTAAAATTAAAAGAAGAAAACAAACTTAAAAATACAAAAGAGATAAATGTATGTTTCTATAAAACTATGCACACAGAACAGAGAGCAAACAAATGTAAAGGGCACAATAAGGCATAATGCAATGAATCATTGGATGGGTGCAGAAGCAAGGTGGAAACGTTGGGTTGAGTTTTCAAATGGGGGATGGAGGTGCAGGCATGGCGATAGACGGGAAATGAGTTCCACACTAAAAGCCTATCTCTGATCATGCTGAAGTTGGTATGAAGGGACAGCAAGCAGGTCAGAGTGTCAGAAGACCTGAGAGTGTGATGGTGGGTATGCAAGAAGGAGGCTAAGTATGTAGGTGGGGGTTAGTCCATGCATGGATACTGTATACAGAAACAAACAGGGAGCCAGTGCAACTTTAAGTGTGAGAGTAACATGTTTCTATGATCTGGTGTAAGTAAGAACCCTAGCAGATGAATCCTGCACATACTGCAACTTGTCCAGACAATGGACTGGGAGTCTGTAAAGAATAGCATTGCAATACTCGAACCTGGAAGTAACAAAAGCATGGACAAGCATCTCTGCTGAAGTGAGGTAAAGGTAGCGAAAAACATTGCAATGTTCTTATGGTGAAAGAAAGCTGTCTTGATGATGTTTATAATGCGTGAATTATATGACAGTCTAACATGACACCAAGACATGTAATATAACCGGGAATAATTGATCAGAAAATTAACATTCATCAAATCAGACAGTCAACCAGAGCAGGAGGAGGCATTCTGTGAATGGGGTCAGTGTAGTAAAGCTGCATATAATTAGCTTAATAGTGAAACTGTATAATGTACTGTATATATGTATATATATGAGGCAGTAATGCCAACCATTTTCCCAGTCGGTGTACAGTAAGAGTATGTTATGAAATACTGTGTCAAAGCAGCATCAGGTCCAGAAGAACCTGTATGTTCAGAAAACATAGAACTCATTTGTAAGCCTGGGTAGTTTCAGTATTGTGGCTTGACCTAAACCCAGACTGAAACTTCTGAAACAGTTTCCTGTAGGCTTTTGAAGGCTTTTTAAAAACTGGAGTGATCACTGCTAGTTTGAAGTTGGTGGGAACAGAGCGAGAAATAACTGAAGCAGGGACAGCCTTAGTTAGTCTGAGTGGGCATAATGAAGGACGACATGCTTTTACCAGAGGGGTAGGCATGGGATCCAGGTAGAAAGTAATGGAAAGGAAAGGACTGATCCATTAACAGAAGGGGGACATGAGACAGGCTTATTTGCAGGGATAGAATATTGCAAAAACTGCATATATATCTATATCTATATCTATATCTATATCTATATATCTATATCTATATCTATCTATCTATCTATCTATCTATCTATCTATCTATCTATATATATGGAGAAGAAGTCATAGGAAAACTGTTAGCAGGTCACAGAAGTTTATTCATAGTAGAGATCTAGGCTTACTGTGGCTATTGCTAACGACAGTGGAGTAGTAATCCATCTTGACGTTTTTAAGTGTCTCATTGTACTATGAAACGTGCTCTTTATAGGCACTGTCAGGCCTGTATTCCTGCTGAGGCATTCTAATTGCACCCAGCTGCTTTCATACGATGGAGTATGGAGAACTAGTGAACCAAGGAGCAGGATGCATGAAGGTCACAGCACGTGTTCTGAGGGAAGCAAGTTGATTAAGAGTAGTAGAGAGGATATTATTGTAGTGGCTGACTAGGACCTTTGGGGATGGGGTTGAACACTCAAGGATTGCAAACTGCTCAAGCATTCTCATTAAGACTGAAGGACTATTTTTTCAAGTCTCTCAAAGTGTGTCACGGTGCGTTAGGTTTTTGATTAATGAATAGGGTATAGGCAAGTCAGAGGGAAAAGTACTGTCACTGAGGTTAAGAGGTGTAGTACCTAATGAGCACACAATATCTAAAGTTTGATCTCTATTGTGGGTGGGACAATTGTTAACAATTTGTCAGCGTAAGATCTGGTTGATTAGTGAGAGAGCATAGCAGTAATAATATAACCCGACTCAATATAAATGGGGAAAGGTATGTATTTATATCTCTACCGCAAGAAAAAAAAGCACACAGAGAGAAAAACCCTTCTTGAATGGCCCTCTGTGATTGGGTCTATGAAATATAGATGAGCCTAAAGCCATTGTCTGTAGTTCTAACTCTGTAGTACGAAAGGTGAATAAAGGATTCCCTCCCATATGTATTCAGGATCTCTGACACTGCTTACTGATTTCCATTCTTCCACTTTGCCTCCGTCTACTCTTTCTCCTGTCTTAATTGCAGTGTAGTTTTTTTTTTCTTTTTAATTTCTTCTTGTGATTCATTCTGCTTGACAGGTTTCCCTTTCCACTGTCATTTGTCTCTGTTCCTCCATCTTTTAGTATGACATACTCTGTCTTTCTGTCCCCTGTTTTTTTTCATTCTCATTTGTACCGAAGTGACAAATCACTTTCAGATGTGACGGATGGAAAGTCTCACCCATGAGTGATGCGTAATGATAGGCACACAAACACACACTTCTCAGTCAATCTGGCTAAGTAACTGGGCATTGTGTGGGTGGTGAAATATGCATCACCATTCATCAGGATCTGAGGATGCAGGAGGCAGAACCATTCCCTCACAGCCCAAAAGACCTACACCACTGGCACCCACTATATTCTCCACAGCTGGATGAACTCCTGCAGTGCTCAATGGAGACTAGGTTTCACTCTGAGGTAATTCAACACCAGTGATTGCACTGTATCCTCCATTTCACACATCCTGCTTTAATGAAATTCGCTCACTAGGCAGAAAAGGAAATTTAAATACATCATGAATCTTGATGAAGGCTTTCAGTCATGCAGCTCATTTTAAATTATCTAGCAGTCTCATGAACATTTACGGATTTATTTCCTGCTTCCCTCTCGTCTGCTCTGACCACTTCTTCCTGATTATTGTTTTCACATATGGCTTATCCATTGTGTCTTGTGTTGACATCCCAGGATGTATTTATATTGTGTATTAGAGATGTATTCGAATAAGAATAAATTGTTCAGACACAGATACAAATAGGCAAACAAGGTTACAGCATTTGAATAGTGTAAATAATTTATGTGTGAATAACCCTGCAGTGTAACTATCAAAAAGTTTTATGAAGAAACACTTTTGGCAAATAAGTAAATGTTGATATATAATGACTATATAAACAGTGATATACTTGTGAGTCCACAAGTCTCTTTAGAATATACATTATATGGTCAAAAGTTTGTGGGCACCTGACCATCACAGCCATATGTACATTTTGTTCAACCCACTCCAGATTTAGTCCCCACTTTGCAGTTCCACTAGAATTTGGAACGTGGCTGTGGAGATTTGTGATCATTCAGCCACAAGAGGATTAGTGAGGTCAGGTAAGAAGGCTTGGCGCGCAGCCGGTTTTCAAATTTATCCCAAAGGTGTTCAGTGTTGTTGAGGTCAGGGCTCTGTGGTTCTTGCACTCCAAACCTGGCAAACCATGTCTTCATGACCTTGTGGGGTGGGTGGATGAGGATTAAAAAAGAGTAAATAATACGCCTTGGTCGTGTTCATTACCCCAGCCTTCTCAGCCACTGCTGATGATGTAATGGATGTGTCAGAGACATGGATGTGTCAGCAAATGGAGATCGGATCCAGGGGGCATTTCACTCTCTGTAATCGCTTGACATGACTGTCACTGATGGGCTGCATGACTCTGCACTAGAAATAAATCAGCTCCAGCCTCACTTCTTTGTTTCACTCTGTATAATTTTCTCATGACCTTAGGTGACCTATTGCACTTGGTTCCATAAATAAGTCCTAAATAATTTGCCTAAAGACATTGTTAACAGCAAATAATCTGATCTATCTTTGAAAGAGCCCTGGTGAAGAATGGAAGAATTTTGACAGCAGGTATCTGATCACAAACTGAACTGATTAGGCTCATGTCCATTTCACTATGGCATGACTGATTATATTTACCAGGGCATTTTTAAATAGGCTCCTTATCCAACATGATTTTTGCAGGCAGACAGTCAAGGCAAGGTTATAAGGCAGCCAGAATAAATTAACTTCTTTGTCATTTTGGTGAAATGTATTTTCTGAAAGTAGAGATGGCATGGTATATTGTTGGCTGAAAAACAGTTTTCCAGAATTCAGCAGTAGTCACAGCTGACATTTTGACAGTTTTGGGGGGCCTTTTGGAGTGCATTTTAGATGCACTTGGTAATAGGCTTCAATGATGATCATGGTCAGCATTATGTCATTGCACTGCCTTGTTCTGTCTTGTGCGTCCTTTATGTTTAATTTACGTCGTCCCTGTAGTTCTGTGTTGTCTTATGTAGCACCTTGGTCCTGGAGAAACATCGTTTTGTTTTACTATGTACTTGTATATGACGATATATTGGATTGACAATAAACTCCTTTTGACTCTTGACTCTCTTGATGAGAGCTGAAAGATTACTCTGTCTTTCTCTCTCTCTCTCTTTTTTTTAAAGCCATAAAATCAAAGATATCTAAAAAAATGGTCTTTTTAACTGTTTATATATAGTTTTACATAGCCTAGAGAGCAGAGCTGTTTGGTTTATTATTTTTAACTGTGCTTTTCAGCACTACTATTTTAAATTTAATGCCACACATTCAGGTTCACAGCCTTGCTCAGCTCCACAGGCCTCAGCCTTGCTGGTGTTTGAGAGCTTATTGACAAAAGAAAGGCACAAAAATAGGCTGCCATTAACCACCCACAGGTGTGCAGAGTCATTTATTGCATGCAAATTCTCCACAGCTGACACATGGCCATGCAACTACTGCTAAACTCCTCCCACTGCTCAACTTATTCAGCTGCGTAAACAACTTTCTTCACTTAATTATTGAACTTAAGTCACTGGCTTAAGTTGCCAACTAGGAACATGGTGCTATATATTTATATTACCCTCAGAAGTCATTCCACAATTGTTTGTATTTTGTAATTTGCATTTAAAACATGTTTGAGGGTGAAATTGTGGTTACAGTGAACTGTCAGACAGTGGCATAGGACTTCCAATCAAGTCAGTATTGTGCAAGGAACACGTGCTTAAGTACAAGGTCAGAATCGTGTGTAATCCGTCCCATGCATGCATCTCCCATATAACTGAGTTACATTTGAGATTTCAGTACAGATGCAATATCAGTATTAAATCATCATTACATGTATAATATGGCCCTTTGTGGTTAAATTGTGGTTGATTGTTAAGGCAATAATTCAGAAGATTAAAACTAGGAGAGGGGCAAGGGTATTTTTCTCCCATGCAAAGTGAGTGTAACAGACAGGACTCAAGAGAGTACCATTAACAATTCCAAGATGCCATTCAAACTTCAGTGACTAAAGAACAAGTAAGGGTCAAAACACAAATCTGTATCCAAAACAGCAAGGCCAAAACTGTAAGATAAAGAATAATCTAAACACAGGCAAATGTCAATGTCACAGAAAATCAAACTAGGTAGTTGGCAAGGCTTCGCAGTGACAATGGCTACATCTACATGCACATCAAATTCCATTTAAGGTCCATATTCGGGATGCAGCCATATTCCAAATATGATTTAGGATATGAATAGGATATGTTTATATCCTTATAGGCATTGGAATATTCCTGTATACATGGTTGTTGTAAGGTTGCCTGAGTTGCCATTCCTAAATACCTAGCCTACAGCTAAGCATCTGTTAGCACCGACAACTCCTTTGATTTTCAAATTTCCAATTAAAACAGGCATATTCTGGATTGAATCAGACAATCAGACTGCAGCATTTACATGAATCAATACTAATTAGAATATTGCCAAATGCCGATTAATATCAGAATATTGATGTGCATGTAAACATGTGCTTATATAGTGCTGAACCAGGAAGTAAACAGGAAAGTGTGTGCAATGTAGAAGGACAGTCCTAATATTCAAGGTAGGGGGTCCTCTGCTGGCGTGGAGGTGTAATATTCCAAGTACATGTGACAGTGTGGAGACAAAAGTTTATCCAAACATCTCCAAAAAGAGGAATTAGGTAACAGAAGTCTTAGCTTAGAGCTTGTTCACAGCGAAAATGTGTGTGAAGCAGACAGTCCTCTTCTTTTTTATAAACCAGCTCATACACTTTCATACGCATTTATAAAGAGTGTAGAACAAATGCCCCTGTTGATTTGAGCCCAACAGTGAGAACAGGATTCGCTCTCCACTCTGTGCTGTGGGAGTCCATGTGAATGAATGCAAAGGAACTAGTTTGGTGTAGGTGATATGGTAAAATATTACAGAGAGGCTAGGCTGCCTACTGTGTGCCAGGGAGCTGCCTCACTGCACAGTGGTGCAGCAGGTAGTGTTGCTGGCTCACAGCCCCAGGGTCCTTGATTTGATCCTGAGCTAGGTGGTCTGGTGATGCTAAATTGCACCTAGATGTGACTGTGTGTGCATTGTGCCCTTTGATGGACTGGCGTCCCATCCAGGAAGTCTTCCTGCCTCACACCCAGTGTTCGGGGTGGGGGGTGGGGGTATAGCCTCCACATCCACCATGACTCTGAATGAATGATAACATGGCAGCATGTTCATCCAATACGACTTCAATGATGTCATTTTACTGTCTCACCAAAATGGAAGAGCCATTTAAATATAAACAAAGTGAAGAAGTTGATAACTACAGCATTAACGGATTCCAAGATGGAGCTACATCCACTCAAGCACATACATGCATACACTCAATTACACGGTAGTCCAAAAGTATAAAGTAAAGAAGCAGCCAGCATGGTAAATGGTGGCACATTTTCCTCATTGATACATTACTTTATTTGTGACTATTGTAACTACAGCTAGATGTGCTCATTGTCTTGGCATGTAACTACAGCTGGATGTGATCACTGCCTCAGCCAATCTATCATCTGGACAAGTCCAAGACCCAGGAAATGAGGCAGTTATCCAGGGGCACATTGTGCCATAATGCAACATTGTAACATTTGTCTCAAAAAAATAAAGACCTGAAATGCCTACAGAGACAAAAACAGAGACTGGGCAGCATAAAAAAATAAGGTAGCTTGTTAGAGCATGATAATCTACCTTTATACAAAGGTACTAAGTAATGTTAGTACTCTAACACCAAGACTTGATAAACACAGCTGTACATCCAGAATAACAGCGTGTTGCCCTTAAATGGTAAGGTGCTTGTTGTAGTGCAATAAAATCTGTCTTGCTGGGTAGTGGCAAAGTTAAGCACAGCTTAACTTTATGCAAACAAGGATGAGATAAGACACACAGACTACTCTCCTGCATACCCTCTATTTAAAATGATTTCATCATACATAAATCTCCACTTCTGATTTCATACATTCGATGAAAGCATTGAAATCATTACCAGGAAAGTATGTAACAGATGAGCTAAACTGTTCTCTTATTGATTAAAACAGTCTTATTATTATTATTATTATTATTATTATTATTATTATTATTATTATCAGGTCTTCTTAAGTACATTTTACAGCAGCTGGAGTCCAATATGCTCTCATGTTAATGGCTGTAATTCCAAATGGTTAATTCAATATTTTTGTTAGTCCCCTTGAATTAAAGCTGAAAGTCTACACTTCAATTACATCTTGATTGCTTCACTTCAAATCCATTGTGGTGGTGTACAGAGGCAAAATTATGAAAATTGTGTCACTGTCTAAATACTTATGTATCTGACTGTATAAGGAAAGGCAATATTAGCTGGCTATCTAACTTAGCCAAATAGTGTTAGGGTTTCAGTAGCTTGGTAGGTTTGTTAGCTAGATAGCACATGTTAATTCATACATGTTTCTAGCTACAGAGTTAGGTTCTAGCAGCACTTAGACATATTTAACACAACAGGCAATCACTACTGAACATCTGATGTTACGTTGATATCTTACGTTGTTAATGTCTAACCTAGGCTCACTCAGCTAGCTGATGGTTTACCTATACAAGTGTTGGTTTCATGTGGTTTGGCAAAAAAGAACTGAGGACCAAGCACTGACACTTCTGAGCCCCAGTGGAGAGTCTGCATGGAGCAGAAGTAGATCACCTCCATATAACCTGATAAGGCCATCCCTCCAGGTAGGAAGCAAAGGCTCCACAGATAGAAAGGAGAATCTTGTAATTGACCAAGAAGGCTGTGAAGGCTGCTGAAAAGTCAAGAAGAATTGCATGAAATTCTCAGAACTGGAGAATGTGGAAAATTACACTTTTGCAGTTTTATTGTAGCATCCACCACAAATAATTCATCAATCTGCCACCAGAGGGCAACCCACCCTGAATGTTAGGACTCTTCTTTGTTGGTTATCCTTAATAAATAATTAATGGAGGCAGTCGTAATGGTTAGAGAGGCAGACTTGTAACCTGAAGGTGAACCTGAAGGTCGTGGGTTTGAGTCTCAGGCCCGGCAGGGGTTGTAGGTGGGGGAAGTGAATGACCATCGCTCTCTTCAACCCTCAATACCACGACTGAGGTGAGACCCTTGAGCAAGGCACCGGACCCCTAACTGCTCCCCGGGCGCTGCAGCAGCAAGAAAAAAAAAAAAGGCTGCCCACTGCTCCGGGTGTGTGTCTGTGCACTTGGGTTAAATGCAGAGCACAAATTCCGAGTATGGGTCACCATATTTGGCTACACGTCACTTCACTTCACTTAATTCTAGTGATTGTGTGCACCTGTTTCACGTCTTAGCCCCTCACCACATATATGTAAACAGCTCACTTCAGCAACTTCACTTCATGACAGTATTGGACTCTTGCCTATGGTTCTGTCTTGCCATCGATTCTTGCCTTGCTTAAGACTTTGTTTATATTTAACTTTGTTTAGTCTATGTTTGTTGTTAGTGTTTTATTTAAATAGATTCTGTCTGCACATGATCCTCTTCCAGCTGAGACCCCTATGTTAGATTTACATAGATTTACAAATGTTGAATATCCACAAATTTCGATAGCATTTTGGACATTTTGGACCAAATCCAACCCAACCCAACCCATTAACAATGACATTTCTGAGGGAAATTAGAACTCAAGGTTTATGAACAATTAGAAATATAATTACATACAATTACATATAATTCTGCACTGACTGCTGGCAAATTTCCTATTTTCTGTTCATAGAATAATTCTAGGGTATTTGCATTGGACCTCCAAGTAATTATCTGTTTATGAGATGTCCTTTTTCTTCTTAGTATCTAGAACCTGGGACAAGGCTTATTTTATTCAGTGTGATGGCCGAGCCTGTTTTTGCAACCTTGTTTCTGCAAGTCAGACAACATCATCCACTATCAACAAATGTTAGCAGTACTTGCTTTTGATTTAAGCGAGTAGAGAAAAGCCAAAACTCTGACAGATGAGTTGAATTGAAGTTTGTCTTCCATAAGCGACCATCTGAAAGGGAAGTGACAGGCTACAATGGTGATGAAGGGATTACAAACCCAATAGTACTTGTTCCATGTCTGCATCTCAAGAAAATTTCCTGAAAAGTTCAGAAATTTTCTCACAAACCTTTTGAATTAGTCAGAAATCATTAGAATATATGAATTATGGCTCTGGAATAAAGCCTATCAGCAATGTCCAACAAGCATGCAAGGTGTGGATCTTATGTTTAGCACAGGAAGACATAGAAACCAAAAGTAAAAATCCATAGTTCATTTCACAATGAACTTTTCAAATCAAATCAAATTCAAATTCAAAATTTATTTGTCACATGCATAACCATATACAGTACGACTTGAAATGATGTGAAATGCTTTGTACAACTGTTCCAACATATACATATATCCAAAATATAAGAAAAATATATACATAAAAATATATGAAGAGATTTATATTAAAAAAGTGTATAAGAATATAAATATATATATGAATATATGGAAGGCAGTGCAAGTATATGCAGTTTAGGGCCTTTTCGTCTGGAGAGTCATCTTATCTGTAGGCAAGAGTAATGATTTGTGATCTGATATGTTTTCGCATGACAGAACAAACTGTCTTGACTCTACTGGTCAGGTATTAATGAGATTAACAATTTTGCACTGCCATCTGTAGCACACTGCAAACTCCCTTAACTCTGAAGTAAGAGTTTTTGCTCCAACCCGGTGAATCATACGATGTGTGAAAGTAACATGTGGCACTAATTCATGAACCATTGCCATGAGTACTTTGTTTTCCCCACCATAGCATCTGTTCTGTCTGTGCACACACCCACACAACTGTTCCACACCTAATCCATTCAACTTGATATTGAGTTTAACAAAAATATCTTTCACAGTGCAAGTTACTTCAAGTGAAAAGAAAAACCACTGGACAAATATAAATAATTGGGGGGCATTTGAGATATCCTATATTTGATGCTGATTACAGTGGAAATTTCTCGTTTACTTTTAAGGTTGCCAGATCAGTGATTTGGTGGCTAATTTTATTATCAAATCAGAGCACGGCATTTGCATGCTTATGGTCTATGCATTTTTCAACAAATGGTCACCTCTGTGAACAAATTCTCAATCAAAGTCTCTGCAAAAAGACTTTTTTTTTTTACTTTGGCAAACAAATATGCCATCTCAAATTAGGCAACTTGGTCTTTGACTGGCACTGTGATTTCATGCACCACTGTCCAACTTTGGGCAATCAAACCCGACTCTTTACAGTTGAGTCAACTGAATTCTGTTCTACCACATGATATACGCCTAAGGTATAAATGGCTCTACCACTCCAAAAACCAAATTGCAATAAATGATGCATTAATAAGAACCACAAATACAAAACGAGTGATCTTAATCTCTCTAAAATCATTGCGCTAAAGTCAGTGTAAATGCCTTGCTTTAAAAATGGAGAAGTCAGTTAATGAGCAGAATCTTTTTTAGGCCAAAACTCATTAACACATAAGCGTGTGATGTACATGTGCAATAACGTGAGTAATCACTGTTCGGTATCAGCAAACCTGTTATTCATTGATAAGTCATCAATAATTGAATTCACTAAATTCGCTTTAAAGTGACTCTTCAGCAAACAAGAATGTCTTATTTGGTAAATACTTTAGCAAAAGTTAATTGTGTTAGTTTCCTCTTGTTTCTATGTTTCCTTTCTGTACAACCTTTTTCTGCTTCCTCAAAAGGAGGATCTAAGAAGAGAGGAAATTAAGCCAGGGAAGGAAACAATGAGTCCCAATTTAAACTAGAATGTACATTTCCTGAAGAAAATGTGAGAGGAACTTCCCGGGCCGCCATTCGCCACCTGAGCCATCCGTCATTTGTGACGGATCAGAAGGATGTTAGCATAATTAGCATATTTACAACAATCCGCATGATTTGAGACCTCTCCCGAGTGTCTACGTCAAACGGTGCGGGACTAGTTACGCGCCGAAATTTTGTCCAGAAGAAGAAGAATAAAATATAATAAGTATGAGCAATAACAATAGAGAACTTCTTTCAGAAGTTCCTCTAAAAATGAGAAGCATCCTGGGATATTTAAAGGGAACAGTGTGATTTCAAATAGATTTGTGTCATTAGTCATCAGGAGTAGGGATGAGGGAAGGCATTTTACATTGGGGAGCTGGAATTTCATACATGTGACATGAGCTATCTCCAAAACCACTGAAATGTCAAGGCCAATTCTTTAGTTTTTGCTATACACTGAAGACATTTGGGATTGAGATCAAAAGAAGAATATGAAACAATAGATCAGCATTTCATCTAGATGTGTTAACCAACTTAGAACATGGCAACTTTTGATTGGACCCACCCTTTTTTCAAGTGATCAAAAATATTGGAACAAGTGACTGACAGGTTTATTGTTGCCCAGGTGTGCCCTGTTAGATTGATTGTTTAAACAATTAATAGCTCTGAGTGTCTACTCTTTGTTTGAATCCTGGGTTTTGCCTGCAAAGACTGCATTTGTTAAACGAAAAAGAAAAATGAAATGAAGACCAGAGAGCTATCTATGTGAGAAAAGCAAGCCATATTAAAGCTGAGAAAAGCAAGAAAATCAATCAGAGCCATGGCACAAGCATTGAGTTAAATATAATTAAATATAATATACACTAAATATAAGCGCTCTTGGAACAACACGTGTCCAATTAAAATAGTAGACTAGAATTAATACTGTTGAATAAATTATATCTAAGGGTTGAAGTACTAGCCTTATTGAGGGCCAGATAAACTAATATAAAGACACCCTAAATGGAGTCTTTAATTAAATTAGGTTCATTTGCTATGCTACAAATCATCATTTCCTCTTTTTTAAACTGTATTTCTTTATCTGTGTGCTCTTCTGTAAAGGATATATTTTCTCATTTTTTTAAACAATTGTGAAGATGACTGCCTCATCTGAAAGACGAATTGACCCACTGTTATACATCATGTATTAGGATTGCTATGTTTTTTGAAATACACACACACTTTCATCTGTCTCACAGTTATTAACACTCTCCAGACCCGTGAGTTCCCCTCACCTCTCAGAGCAGCTGGTCATCTGACTTATTTCATTTTTTTGCTCATGGAAGAGCATCTGTCTCTTTCATTTGTTCTTTCATATGATTTCTTGGATATCACCGTTGTTCTCAGGGTCAAATAGCATAATCTGAACGTGATAATTGTGCCTGAGACAGGCAAAAAAAAACGGACTATTCCTTTCAGTTGGACATGTTAAAGCATGTAATCCCCATAGAGTAACCAAATATGCACTATTTGTTCTATTTCAAATGAGACAACAGCATCTTTGTGGAATACCATTAAAAGATCAACATCAATATTTTATTTAACACCCATTGTTTTATTCACAAAATAACCAGAATCCTAAAAGGATTTTCAAAACCAACACCTGGGGATTTCAACCTGTGGGACGCATATCCCCTGGGGTGGCGTGAGTCACAGACAGCTGCTAAATCTATTATTGGTGTACGGAAAAGACAGAAGTATCATGAAAGGTACATAAAATATGTTTTTTTATGCATCACGCTAAATGAAGAATCATGTCTAGAGTGTGTTTCAAAGTACTGGCACTATGACGTTTAAAACCTGTAATATTAATTACACACATACAAACTCATATATTCACACAAATTCATATTCATGCATCCTGTGTATCTAGAAGCCTCCCATCTTCTTTCTCCTTGATTCCTTAGTACATTGGAATCAGTACATATTTAAAGATGGTAGACTTAGATTGACTTTGGGGTCATGAGCTGAAGGAGGAATCAAAAAGGCATCAATTAATGTTTGGGGGAAGTGCCCTGGACTTTGATCATTACTTTGCATAGTCTTGCTCCAGACTTTTCCCCCTATTTTCTTTGTTCTCTGCCTGTTTTGATTACTGTTTCGACCATAGCCTGCTCCATGTTTACTGATTTAAACTTGTCTAGATTATGCCTGTGTTTTGACCATCTGACATTTTGCCTAGCTCACATTTCTGATTTCACCCAGCCCTTTTGATTGCTACTACATTGGTTTTAACACTGGCAATATGTAGACACACATTCACACACTTTCATACCTAAGGGACAATTTAGCCGGCCCACCTTCCTAGATGTTTTTGGGAGTTTGGAGTAACCAGAGAACCTCATGGACAGAGAACATGGACAGACCGTAACCTGAACTCCGGACCCTGGAACTGAGAGGCAGTAATGATACCCATATACCCCTGTAAGTTAATATAGCTTAAAAGATTGCTAATTGTATCACATTTTCTGGTTATGTTTTTATTTTCAGAACTACCTGATCAGGAGTGTGATGTCATGGTGACTGATACAACGGGAGGATAAAGCGTCGTTTGGAAATGGAGAACAGCCTGATGAGGAGGGTGTGTGTTGTGTGTGCATCTGGAGTCTGTTTCTACGTCTGTCTCACAAGCTGAAGACCCAAGAGGTGTCAGTGTAGTATAGCAGGCTATTATGAGACTGAAAAATCAGAAGTAACTGCGGCAAATTAAAAAGCAAGAATGCATTTGTGAGAAACAACCTGGTAGATTATTAAAGAATACAGAGGAATAGGTATGGAGAAGAATATTTTCGTCTTGGGGAAAAAAAGGACAGACTGCACAACAAGATGCAAATTATTGGTAAATTATTGGTGTGCACTGTATTTATATTTGTGGACAAAAAGTCGAATAAAAGATGGTCAGGTTGTGATTGGAATACTGTATAGACCTCAGTTGGGGTAGACAGAACCAACTGATGCCAATCCAAATTAAATTTAAATCTGATCAAAGGTGGGATATAGAAGAATAATGGCTGTTAAGGACTTGACCAAGGGTCTGATGAAAGAGTGACACAGAAGCCACTGGGATTAGGTGGAGGGTTATTTATTGGTGAGCACACGTGCAAAAATACCAA